>PVLA01002514.1:0-264747 GCA_004027455.1 Hydrochoerus hydrochaeris
ACTACTCTGCTTAGATGTATTATATTCTGTTCCAGTCATTCTACCTGTACTAGATTTGAGGACACAGACATCAATCCCTAAAATAACAGGATACAGTATGGTAATCATCCTTAATTTCCTATTGACTTAATCTAAAGCTCTGTAAAGCCTACACTGTTTTACCATGACTGATCGTAATTGAACCTGGTTTGCTGGATGGCTGTTTTATACTGATAGATTTTATTCAAAGCTGTTATGATTGATAGTATCAAGTCTGAAAGTACAGGCAACTGCACTTAAGATGACAAGATCCACTAGAATATCCACTCTAGTTTAATTATTACCTGCCTTTGAAGTTTTATACTGTCTACAATGTTTTATTTTTACTAATATTGTTATTTACTATATACTATACTGCTATACTCAATCATACTGCTATATTCAATTATGCCTAATGATATAGACATTCTACTGAAGATAATAAGAAACAACACAGTAATCATTGTAGATAACCCTGTTACTGTGGTTCTACACGATTTTTTGGTTTCATCTTTTTATAGGAATTTGTTTTGTTTTGTCTTGCTAAGTTTTGTTTTTCCCTCTAATACTGAAAGGATAGAAATACATGTAGAGATTCATGCATGCATACAATCTCACTGTTTGACTATCTACTTTGTATGCTTTAATTTTGTAACTTGAACAACTATTTCTAAGAGGACAATATGTAATTTATTAACTAGTGATTTCTTATTATCTTGTTTTTTTTTTTAGAATTCTGTATTATCTCTAACCTTACATGCTTTTATTTCTCTTTAAATAAAAAATAAAAACTTAAAATAAAAATGATCCTCTTGCCTCAACCACCTGGGTGCTGGGATTACAGGTGTGCACCACCACACCCAGCTTGAACACTGTCTTTAATGATAGAAAAATACTCACAGTTTTTTAGGGGAGTGGTACCAGGGACTGAATCCAAATCCTCACCTGTGTCAAGTAAATACCCTACCCTGGAGCTTACTTCCCAACTATGTAGAATTTTAGTACAGGGTACCCCTATGTTGCTTAGGCTGGCCTCAAACTTATCCTCCTGCCTCAGCTTTCTGAACAACTGGGATTCAGTATATGTGTTACCATGCTTGACTAGAGTGTATTAAGTGACAAAACAAATAATTTTTTTTTTCCTCTGGTCTTTTTGAGCCAGGGTCTTGCTATGCAGTTCGGGCAGGCCTTGTGCTCACTTTTTAGCCCAGGCTGATCTCGAACTTGCAACAAATCCTCCTGCCTCAGCCTCAAGTGCTAGGATCACAGGAGTGTGCTACCACACCTGGCTAATTCCAGTCTTGATAAAAGAAAATGTATACATATACAGGAAAATATACCCAAACAATTTTCAGGTTTATCCTTTCAAATATGTCCTATTTCTCTGTAAGAAAGATGCACTCTTAATTTTTCAGGAAAAGTAAGAATTTGGCCACTCTTCCTTCTTTCACAGTGGTCTGCTCTCATCCTGCAGAGTGTGTGTCTACTGCTCCTTTTAATTGGCCCACATTTGAACTGCAGAGAATGTTTCTTTTCTATTCTCTAATAAAAATATAAAACCTTGCTGCCTTTTGAGCTTCTCTTGACATTCTTTCTCAGGACAAGCAGAACCTACACAGCATTTCTATGAGTCCCCAGAAACCCAAAACCAGGTAATATTTTGGTGAAGCCAGCCAAGAGGAGGGAAGGCACACTTTTGTTTCTCTCCCCCTAAAAGTCTATGGACTCCAGCCAAGAACAACTGATCTAGTTCTTTTTTTTTCCTTCCCTCCTCTCTCTACCCTACCAAAGGCCAATTCCTTTCTTTTCCCTTTTCTCCCAGGACAAGTTTTGGTTGTCACAAGAAACAGGGAGCAAGAAGATCATAAAAATTAGTGGGAGGTAGGGAACTCGTGGAGTTTTCTTGTGGCTCCAGGAAGTTTCCTGATGTTTCCCACCAGGGGTTGAAGGAGAGGAAGCACATGGCCTCGATATGTTGCTCAGCCAGTAAGAAAGGCCAATAGGTTTACCTCAAGTTAACCTCCCCTCATTTCTCTTCTCCATCCCATTTTTGGTCATTCTAGGTACAAGTCAGTTAAGAGCTTGCCAAACCGCTTGTTAGTAACCCAGTCACAGAACAGATTACTGAGGCTCCCTGCATATGACCTAGAATTTAGTATGTTTTTTTTTTTTGCTCTCACATTTGTTTTCCCCAATATTTGGTTGTTTTTTCACTCTTCTGGGAGCCTGCTTGTGTGCGAAGTCTCATCTGTGCTTTTCCTCTTGACAGCCTTTTATCTCTGGGTATCCTTAGTGAGTTGCTTTCTCAGGGCCTTGCTTCATCTGAGATCATCTTTCCACCATATTTGGCAGCCATTTTCATTCACCATGTATGTCAGTCCACCACACTGTCAGCCATTTTAGTTGGTCATGTGGTTCCATCATGTTTGTCATTTTCTTTTTGAACTGACCTCATGGACTTCATTAGGAAATCTCACCCTTATGGATAAGAGCTAATGCCTCCACTTTTGACAGGTGAAGAATCCTGTAATGTCAGTACTTAGGAGGATGAGGCAGGAGGATTGTCACAAGTTCGAGGCAAGCCTAGGCTACATAATGAGTTCAGGGGCAGCCTGAAATACACAGTGAGACCTCGTCTTAAAAAACCAGAAAAAGAAAAAAACAGAAAAAAGAAACAAACAACAAACACCCCGAAATTAAAATGAGCTAAAGCTTCCACTTATAGGAAACATACGGACCTCTTCCCCTCTGTCTTCTAAATTGCATTAGAGCCCTCACCTTGTTTCTTCTAAGACACTCAGGTAATTTAAAAATATGTGCTTGACAAACATTTTATGAACAAAATCACGACCACACAGCAACCATCACAAAGAACAACTGGTATCTCATCTTATTAAAAAGCTTTTGCACAGCAAGAGAAACCACCAACACCGTAAGAGACAACCCACAGTGTGGAGGAAAAAAATTTTGCCAGCTGTTTCTCAAAGGATTACTGTAGAGAATATATAAAGAACTCAAATAAATCAGACACTCATCCCCAATTTAAAGACCCAATCCAAAAAATAGGCATCTGAGAGGAACACACACTTCTCAGATGAAGTACAAACACCAAATATATGAGAAAATGCTCAACATCTTTGGTCATTTGCGAAATGCAAATTACAACAACGTTAAGATATCTCACCCTAGAAAGAATGACTATTATCAAGAAATCAATCAGTAACAAATGCTGGCAGAGATGTGAGGAAAAAGGAATCCTTCTCTACTACTGATAGACTGGTGCAACCACTGTGAAAATCAGTGTGGAGATTCCTCAAAAAACTAAGACTAGAAGTTCTTTCATTTGACCTATTTTCCTTCTTGGTATCTTCCTGAAAGAATTAAAAGCATCATATAACAGCAATATATACACACCCATGTTTATAGCAGCAGAGTTATAGCCAAATCTTGGAACCAGCACAAATAAATGCCCATCAACTAGTGAATGTATAAAAGATGTGTTGAGCTTGGGGATTGGGTGTAGAGGTCCACATGGTAGTTTCCAAGGGAGCCCCAATGGAGCTCCACCCTTTTCCCTAAGGAGTCAATAGGCCACACTGTAGCAAGTCTAGGAATAACACAGCCCACAAGGTTCTACTCTTGTAGGAAGACACCAGTGCTAACACAGCAGGTTAGTGCACTGGAAAGCTGACTGGGGAAGTAGACCTGACCTATAAATTACAAGATCCCAGAACATATGTGCAGAACAATTTCCAAAACCCTGCACCTGGACCTGTCGTGAACCTGGGCAGATTTTAAATAGGATGACCTGGACCAGACAACAGCATGAGGCATGGGATCTCAGCACCAGCTCTTGGGACCCATATGTAGTTCACTCAGGTTTCCTCAAGATTTGAGCCAAAGGACACTGATGCCGAAAAGTTTGCTAATGTGGCTTTCCTCATAAGAGCCCACCCTGTTTTCTTTAGTGTTCTTTTATCTTGCTTTATCTTCTTTTACTTGGCCCAAGCTCATGCTGCAGAGTCAATTTCTCCCTCCCTCTTGACTTCTCACTTCTCAGATAAACTTTGCCACTGTTTTTTTGCTTGTTTTATTCAATTCGTTGTTTGAGATTTGAAGAAACTAGAATCCAACTCCAAAAGGAAAAGCAAGCAACCCAGAACCCAGTAATGTTTAATTTTAGAAGAAGCCACCTGATAACATTTTGCACTGCCAGGAGATTCAGTTAACAGTGGCACCCCAGCTTCAAGCAGAGATGCCTACTCAATAATATCTGAGTTTCACAAGTGACACTTGGAGAACCCAATGGGTCTCCTCCTCCAACATGAGATGCCATTTTAAGGACCTCCCAGATCTAGCTTTCTCTCTCCATAAGGCCCCATGACACACCATGGGAAATACCCTGCAGATCCTAGCCATCTCACCATTAGGTTGTATCCTTGAGAAGACAGGTATAGAGAACCAGTCTAAATTCTGCAGAAGGCAAGGAAGGAGGTGTCAAAACCTTTAGGTTCAGGTTTTTGTAGCTTTCTCTCTGTACCAAGAACCAAGGTACTTTAATAAGAGGCTGTTATGGCTTATAGTTAGATGTCCCTCAAAGCCTCATGTACTCATAAGTGGGGCTTTTCAGACTGGCTGGAACTAGAGTATGTGAATGTGAATGTGAAGGGTGTGTGAATATGGATTATCAGTGTCATAACCAAATCCACTAACTGGTTTAGCATAGTTGTGGGTGTGAATAATGGGAAGGACTACCCTAGGTATGGTTAGCACCACCCAAAAGGGTTGCTAAACCCTGAATGAAATAAAAGGGGAAGAGGGCCTTGCTGCTGCTTCTGCTGCTTACTACTTTGCTGCCTTCTGCCTGCCAAGTGCTGAGCCGTTTCTCCTCTGTGATGTCTGCCAGATATGCCATCTGCCATGGAGCCAGCTGACTACGGACAGAAAAACCTCTACAAACTATGAGCTTAAATAAACTGTCTTGGTTACTTTTCTCTCACTGCTATAATAAAATACCTGACATCCAAAATGAAGGTAGGAAGGAAAGCTTACAGTTTGTAGAGGTTTCAGTCTATACTGAGCTGGCTCCAAGGCAGGGTGGTATGGCTGAGGGGTGATCATTTATGGCGACTATGGTAGACACCAAAAGCCATGAGCAAAAAGGCTAAAGGGGAAAGCAAGTCTCTTTCCCTTCCTTACACTGTATGAAAGCTACCTGCCCAAGGACAGGTGCAGCACTCACACCACACTAGACAACGAACCAATCACAAACTCTAAATTCAGCCATCTCCAAAAGGCCCACCTCCAATGACTGCATGAGGCTTTGGGGGGACATCCTGACATAAACCATAACATAAACCTTTCCTTCTTAAACTTTGGGTGTCAAGTATTTTGTATCAGCAATGAGAAAAACAACTAAGATGGAGGCTTCCAAAGGGGAGAAAAATGATAGCGTTAATGATCCTGTCCTTATAGTCTCTTCCATCAGTTTCCACTAGAAACTATCACCCTAAAGAAACCTAGTATTTTGTGTTTTCAAAAGATTCTGGCAATTTGCAGGTGAACCTCCGAAACTCTATAACCCAACTGCTGGACATGGGCTTTTCTATGTTCAACAACCAGGATCTAAATAAGGTTACAAGAAGGGGTGAGCAAAAAGAAAAACCAAAATTATGGCTGGCATAATTGGCAATACTTTAAGCACAACTGAGTCATCAAGGGAAAACCCACTGGGGACAATGGGCATGCAACTGTACCAAGCCATCACCCAAACCCTGCTCCATGTGCCATGCAGTCGATATTCCTGTTTCCCTAGAGGGGTTAGGCCAGTCAAAAAACCATCACCTCCCATTCTAATAAAAGAGGACTGAAGTGACCTGGGTCAATCTGCAATACTCCTATCCATGGACATCTTCATCTCCTGTGAGAAACCTCAAGTGGGATAAGCAACTTTAATTACCCTGTTTCAGTATCCTCCTGCTCTAGAAAACCATTCTCTAAATCTACAGCCATAGCTGGGGTCAAGGAGAATCCTAGTAAGAGCTTTTTTACTTCTGCTTTGACATGTCAATCATGACTTTTTTTGTTTTTGTGGTGCTAGGGATTGAACCCAGGGCCCTGTACATACAAGGCAAGAGTTCTACCGCTAAACCATACCTCTAGCCCCTGCCATGAGTTTAACTGGTTCACCATGTCGTACTTCCTTACTAAGACTAGTAAAATTTGATTTTTTTTTTTTACCTTTACTTTTTCTACTGGGAATTGAACTTAGAACCTTGCACTTGCTAGGCAGGTGCTTATGCTGCTCAGCTATATCCCCAGCAAAATTTGATACAATTCTCCAGTTCCAGCAAGGGCCAAAGCAGATTATACCTGCTGGAACTATGTCAGGCAATGCTTCTAGACACCCCTAAGGTTATCATAAATACCTGCACTACTCTTAATCCTGTGGACATACACTCTTGGGAACACATGATTTCCCAGACCTATGCAAGCAGGCAGGACACCTCAGTGACCTGCTCCTCCAAGACCCTGAGGTGTGGTCCACTGATGCAAGCAGTTTTGCCCAAGAAGGACATCCAAAGGCAGGTTATGTACTATCAGTTCACAACATGCCACTAAAGCCAAACCTCTTCCCCCAGGAACCTCTATTTAAAAATAAAGCTCAAAGACCTTACTAGGGCATTGATATTAAGCCAAATACACCTTTCTGGTTGTTACATGCCCATGTAACAATCTGAAAAGGAGCTTGCTGAATAATAAGCAACATCTATAAAACACAAGCAGGAAATTCTACAACTCCTTGAGGTAGTCTACCTTCCCAAGCAAGTTGCTGTCATTCACTGCAAAGAACTCCAAAGATGTATGTCTAAAGTCTCCCTGGGAAATCAAAAGGCTGGTGGACAGGCAAGAAGGGCAGCCTTACAGCTCCTCAAACCCTAGTCTTACTCCTAGTTCCTAAGGAACCATTAAACTGATCCTTCCTCAAGGGACACAGTGTAAAGCTATAAAAACTCTGTATTTTCACAGTACTAGACTACTCCTGGGAACCTCTTGAAGACATAAGGTTCCTCTTCAAAAAGCAAGACTCCAGTTCTGCTTGGAGAACAAATAAGTAGAGTCACTATAAAGGTGCACTGGTAGCCTATCTAATATCCCTTTTTGCCTCCACAGGAAATCTGATCTGCTCCTTCTCGTATTTAGGTTCTACACACCAAACCAAATAGTAAGGTTACTCTCCTACAAATTCACCAAGGTTTCTCCCAGTGAACCAGCAGCTCAACAGTTCTTCGCATACAGACACTAACTCTTTTCTCATTGTCATCTTCTTTTCAACCCAGCTAGTGAGTCATAATATCCTAAGGTAATTAGAACATAATCACCAGCAGGAAGGGCCTACAGCCCCTGTAAGCAGGAAACAGCAGTATCACCTCCACATCTTCAGCACCCTGTAAAGATGTACAGGGATTTACATATCTCAGGAGTAATAGAAGAAACTGAGGTATGGCAAACTGGCTGGGCAAGAGGGTGTGACCCATCAAACAGAGTTCCAGGACACATGTGCAGAATAGATTCCAAAGTCTGGAACCTCGGGCAATCAGAAAATACTATCTTCAGTTCTCACAAAAACTCAAAGCGGTTTTGATAAAATGGATGACCTAGAATTGATGTCAGCCTGACGGGTGAGAGATACAAAAGATAACCACATTTAACTTCATGGCTACTCTGTTCTTTCTTTCAGTGGCCTGCTCTCACCCTGCAGAGTATACATCTTTTCCTGCTATTAACTGACCTACATTTGCTCTGCAGAGCATGCTTCTTTTCCTACTTTTAATAAATGCAATCCCAGCACTTGGGAAGCTGAGGCAGGAGGATTGCTGCAAGTTCAAGGCCAGCCTGGGCTACAAACTGAGTTCAAGGCTAGACTGAACTACATAGACTTTGTCTCAAAAAAAAACCAAAACAAATAAATAAATACAATTAAAGTGAAATAAATGCAAAACACACACACAAAGAATTCAACATGTTTGCAGTATGTGTATTCAAAAAATTAATCCTGCATATAACAAAATACTTTTGTTTACTGTGGTGATACTGTAGTGTGTTCACATAAAAACTAATAAAAATAAAAACTAAAATCCCTAAAATTTCCAAAGGTAAATTCTAGATGAGCTATAAACACATACAATTTTACACAATTTACTTTACCACTGACTCCATCTTGGTGCAGTTTAAGTCTATTTTCAGCACAAACTCATATCATATCCAAGAATGGGGTGGCTAGCTGTATCTTCTGATTAAGTCCTTTATTGAAACTGCTGTCCCTAAAAATAACTGACATCTTTTCCTACTTGCTCCTCCTTTGGATGATATCCAAAAAATACTAAAATAAATCTTGTTCCCAAGACCGTCTTCAATGCAAATCAGTTTCTACAAATTACTATTCTGCTGGCTCAAAGTAAAATTCCTACAATTTTCCTTAACTAGAACTAAAGTTACAAAACTTAAGAATAACCTAATTTTCTTCTTGCCCCGCCTTAATGTCTTTTTTTTTTTTTTTTTGAGATAGGGCGTCACTTAACAGTTTGGGCTGGCCTTGAACTCACTATACAGCCCAGGTTGGTCTTAAACTTGTGACCATCCTCCTGCCTCATCCTCACAAGCCACAATTACAGGCATGTGACCCCACACCCTGCCCTAATTTTTAGTTATTACCAGCAATCTAGACTACATTTACTTTGGACTGTTAGTATACGACCTGGCCACACTCACCTTGGTTCAGGTATGTGAGTGTCTCGTCGTGCAGTTTGACTGCTGGTGATGTTGCAGCACACATCACATACTGAAAGGGAGGGTGCTTCCTTTCACCATCCAATGGAAGGCTGGAGTCTTCCTGCTTGAAAATGGGCAATGCCAACACATCACTGAAAAGCAAACAACCAAAACTGACTTAATTCTGGGTTTGAAATATTTAAAAGCACAGAAACATTTAGGGGTAGTTTCTTTTAAAACTTAAAATCAAAAGGATATGCAGATTAAAAGAAACATTAAAGCTAATATGGGACACTTAAAGGTCACTATTAATAACCTTTCTAATATGAGCACAGGATTAGGATCAGGAGGACAAACTAAGTAACAGCTGGGGCTGAAGGTATAATTCAGCAGCAGAACATCTGCCTAGCATACTCAAAGCCCTGGGTTCAATCTCCAGAACAGAAAGGAAACAAACAAAAAAAGAGCAATAGTTAATAAAGCATATGCTATTGACTAAGCAACAGATCAGGAAACAACATATGAAGTAGCTTTAAAAAATTATTTTAAGATTAGACATGGTAGTAATCCCAACTACTTGAAAGGCTGCAGCAGGAGCCTGGACAATTCTGCAAGACTCTGTCTCAAAAATTAAAAATTAAGAAGGTTTGTGACATAGCTCAGTGGTTAAGAGCATTTGCTTAGTATGCTCTGGGTTCAATCCTCAATACCATTAAATAAATAATTTTTAAAAATTATTTTTAAATGGTAGGTTCCAACCACGTCTATTAGCCCAGCAATCTGGGAGGCTGAAGCAGGAGAATCCTAAATTCAAGTCTAGACTGGGCAACCCAGTGAGACTCCACTTCAAAACTAAAATTAAAAGGGGGCTATGTCTATGACTTAGTAGAAGGCCCAGGGCTTATTCCCTAGAACAAGTAGAGGAAAAAAAAAAAGCCCTCCAGATTATGTGTTAACAAACAGCAATAGCAGCAATTCAAAACTACTGAGGTACTGTTCTGAAAGACAGATACTATTATTGGTGCCAAAGGTAAGCCACATTGACGCCATGGAATTACAAAGTGTCACCTGATTAAAATGGTTTTTTATAAAAAATTCCTGCTAGACCTGGCTAGTGCTGGGAAAATAAAGCTTCATTTCTAGTCTAAAACAATGGTCTGTGAAAGCAAGTAGCAGTAAAAATAGCTGCTGCTTTTCCTCCCAGGAATAATCTGTGGCCCTGACTGGGAAGGAGACCCAGTAGACTTGAGGGTTGCTATGTTCTGTGAACCTGATGGTTACACTCATGGATGGATTTAGTTTGCTTTTGTTGCTGCTTAACGGTTTTATAGACATATAACGGCATATCATCAAAGTCATGCTTTTAAAATGTCTAATTTGAAGGTTGTTAGTATATTCAAAATTATGCAGCCATTACCAGTATCTAATTCCAGGACATTTCTCCCCTCAAAAAGAAAACCCACATTTAATAACACTCAGCATCCTTACTGCCCTTACCCACAGTTCTTGGCAACTGATCTTTTTGTCTCTACTGATCTGCCTATTCTAGATGTTAATGCAAAGGATATCACACACGTGGTGATGTAACATGTTTAACAGGCCTGCTCCACACAGCATGCTTTCTACCTCCATGTACACAGCATGTAGGATTTCGTGCCGTTTTATGGCTTCTATTTCACAGACATCCCTATTCTGTACTGTTACTGATGAACATTTGAACTGTTTGCTTTTTCTGGTTAATCTATGAACATACGTTCATGTTTTTATGTTTTTATGTAAACATGATTTCAGTTTTCTTAGGTATATGCCTCAGAGTGTACCAGATCATGTGACCAGAATTTTCCAAAGTGGAGGAAAACATTTTATTTTCTCACCTTTAATGAATGGAAACTATTTGTTTTTAACATAATTCTATATATATATAAATTTTTCCTGCTAACTTTCCTAAGTTCACTCTTCAACACAAATAATAGCAACAAAATATCTAAATGAATAAATATATCAACTCCAACAGCAGTAACTTATTGCTTTCTTTGCTTATTTTTATTTTTTTCCTTGCAGATCTTTAACTGACTTAGATATTTAGCTAGTCCATTTCCACTATGTTTTGTTTTGTTTTTGAGACATAGTTTTACTTCATAGTCATGGCTGGCCTCAAACTTCTCCTGCTTCAACCAGTACTGGGAATGCTGGGATTATTGGGTGGGCCAACTGGCCCCACCAATTCAGTTCAAAAACAAAATGTGAAAACAAATGAAATGGAAGGGAAACTTTGATACAGAATATATCACTTCCATTCTTCTGCCCTCATATCTGTTGAAAACACCGCACTGATTTAGCAAAGAGACCAAATTACCTTTTATTTGAACTGAGGAATCATTAAAACATTTCTAAGTAAAAAACTGATTGTAATGGCACTGAATATAGTCCTAGCAATTGAAAAGCTGAGGCAGGAGGACTTCCTCAAGTTCAAGGCCAGCCTGCATTACAGAGCTTGCCTCAAAACAACAAAAAAACTTAACCAAAATGGATCTAGAGTAGATGAATATATGTTAGTATTTTTATATTAGTATATTTAATGTCATATATGTAAACATTTAAAGTTCTATTGAGAAAAAACTAATGAGTGGAGAGTTTACGCGTGACAAACATTAGTTAACTACTGAAAAATGACATGAGAAATAATTTTCAGATCTCAATGCCAACTGCTTGTGTTGATTACTAAAATAAAACAAGACTTTATGAGGATGGTTATTTATAAATAAATTGTCACACAAGAAATTAAATTTTACATGCCTCAGACCCTTTGCAACCACCCTTTCATTCACTTGGTTATAGGTTCGATGATCCAGAGGGGAGACACTATGCTCAGGGTGGGTGCTAAATGATTGATTTTCTTTTCAAATCTATTTTATTTTAAACAGGAAAAAAAAAAAGATTTCAAAACATAATAATCAGGAAGCAACAATGGTATATACATTGAGTATTTTACATATGTATATATACACACATAAACACATACTGTTTCAGCTTCTCACACCTGGAGAGGCAGTATCATACTCACACATGCATGTCTGATTTCACTAATGAGTATGGTCAAGGTGCATCCATTTACCTACAAAGTTTCAAGTTTATCCTTGAGCAGTACACCACTGTACAAAAATACCACATCTTTTTTATCCATTCCTCAGGTGATGGGCTTTTAGGTTGTTTCCAAGATCTAGCTATTACAAATTGTGCTGCTATAAACATGGGCACACATACGTTGCTCTGGTATCACGTGCCAAATGATTCTAAAACAAACTTAACATATGAACACATACACATCACATCATTTGCTATTAAAATTCCAATTACTTTTTACTTAATTAAAAAGAAAATATCCCAACCAACACAGAAACCAGTAATCCTTTTCAAGTAGGAAATTTAGATTTTGAACGCTCCATCAGCTCACTTTCAACCAAAAGTTCTTACAAAATTATACAAGGATCAATGTCTCACCTCACCCTGCTCCGCCAGTCCCAGCACAACAGCTTCCTCCCAAGCATGTCTCAGTAGCTCTGCACTGGTTCCGCTATGTCCAAAGGGCTTATTTCACTCTAAGATCACATTCTCAGTTATGTAACTACTTCTCCCACACACACTCCTAATTTCCCTTAACCTGCTTGAACCACAGCTTTTTTCACTTTTCAACATTACACATGATTAAGTTGTACCCCTAATAAGTTTATATTCATCTCCAAAATTGTTTCTTCATTGATATTTAGTACAAAGTTGCTCAAATATTTGCTGAATCAATGAAGTAACTTGTAGTATCATGATCAATTAATTTTTACTAAACTGGAAAACTAGGTCTCCACATAATTTAAGATTTCAGGGGCCAGGATTTAGCTCAGTGGCTTAAGCGCCTGCCTGGCAAGCTCAATCCCCAGTACCAAAAAAAAAAAATTCACATTATACTGTCTCCAGACAATGTAAGAGTTCGTATTTTGAGCTACATGAAAATCCTCTAAAAAAAGAAAGAAAGAAAGAAAGAAAGAAAGAAAGAAAGAAAGAAAGAAAGACCTATAGGCTTAACTTTTCTTTTGGCAGTGCCATAAATGGAAACAGACAGTATTAAAGGTTCTTAAATTGAACTGAAAAAAGTAGGACATTTCTTTTTTAAAACTGACACATAAAAATTATGCATTTATGCTGGGCATGATAGCGCATGCCTGTAAGCCCAGCACTCAGGTGGCTGAGGGAGGAGGGCTGTTTTGCAAGCTGCAGGCCAGCCTGTGTTACACAGTGAGTTCCGGGCCAGCTTGAACTATATAGTAAGACTCTGTCTCAAAAAAAAATCTATCTATCTACACACACATTCATGGAGTACTATATTTAATGCTTCAAGGAAGTACATTACTGAATAAAAAAATTTACTAGGAAGTTACCATAGTCCTGACTCTATAATGCATCAAGCTCAGAGACTCAAATACATAAAACCAAATGATGAAACCAAATGATGCCCCTATGGTTGGAATTGAAAATGTCCCCAAAAAGGCTTCCTGTTTCAAAGGTGTGATTGCTTTTGAGAAGTGAATGGATCACGAGGGCTGTACCCTATCAAGTGGCTTAACCACCTAAGGAGTTAGGAAACTCAATGGCTTCTTAGGAAGACACTTCCTTCCTAGCTGCCATGAGGCAAACAGCCTTCCTCACCCTCTGCCTTGCCATTGGCCCAAAGCCAGTAAACCGTTACAGAAAACTGAATGGTGGCAAATTTTAAGTTAGCACCAAAAACTAGGATATTTACAAAATACCAGAAAACCATAAGATAGATCAAATAAATAGATGTATGAGAACTGTAAGGATACTAAAACCCAGCAATATACAAAGTGTGACTGAAAAAGTGTTTAAACTTTTAAAAATTACTACAGTAGTAGTAAAGACCTGTTGCCACTGATCGCCCTCAAAATACCCGCACCTTGCTTCAAAGACACTTCTACCATGGTTCTTCCCCAGCTGTGAAGTTCTCTTTCCTGTCTTTAGTAGTGTTCTTATGTTTGATTCTTGTAGTGAATTAATTCAAAATGTTTACCTTTCACAGTCATTTTGATTTTGGGGGAAGAGAAGCTGCTCCATGTCACAGCTCACAAGAGAAGTGTGGATGAGGACACACCGTAAGGTTTTTATGAGCTAGCCCTGCTAGTAGGGGTCATGTGGCAGCAGCATTAAAGACACTCACAAAAAAGCACTTCCAGAACTGCTTCAGAAAGTGGCCAGAACAACAGCTTGTGTTCCCAGAGAGAAGAAGTATTTGGAGAGAAATTAATGGCAATGTCTTTTACTGTAATTTTTAAAAACCTAAACATTCAGCTGGGGATTTAGCTCAGTGGCATAAGCACCTGCCTGGCAAGTGTGAGGTTGTAAATTCAATCCCTGGTACCAAAAAAAAAAAAAAAAAACTTAAACATTCGCCATACTTTTCAATCACCCCAAATAAGCTGAGTTCAAGAAAAACCGACTGGAAGACATTAATATGATGGAAGACTTCATTGAATATCGTTTCACAGTTTTGGGTTGTTTTTTGTTTGTCTGTTTTGAGACAGTCTCACTATGTAATACAGGCTGGTCTTGAACTTGGATATGTAGTCCAGGCTGGTCTCCAACTCATAGCAATACTCCTATCTCAGGCTCCAAGTGCTGGGATTATAGGTGTATGCCACCACTCCCAGCTTTTCATAGTTTTTGAATCAACCTTTGTAGATGTATCAGATTCCCAAAATTAAAATTTGAAATTTTCTCATTTGGCATAAAGGCAAAAAAAAAAAACAAAAACCACACAAGAGATGAGATAAACCAACACAGACATATAACAACATAAAGAACTGAATGCTTGTTTAATAATGGCAGGCTAATTAATCTGCATCAACTTCTACCCTACTCCTCTCAACTTAGAACAAGGGAGAGGGGAAGGTTGCAAATCACAGTTGTTTTTGTTTTTTGTTGTTGGTCTTTTTAAGACAGGGTCTCACTATGCAGTTCAGGCTGGCCTTGAGCTCACTTTGTAGCTCAGGCTGGTCTTGAATTTTGCGATGATCCTCCTGCCTCTGCCTCAGCCTCCTGAGTGCTGGGATTACAGGCAGGTGCCACTACACCCAGTTCACAGTCACATTCATAAAAATACTGAAGAGCTAACAGGACAGGCTGAAATCTAAACAACTTTGGTAACTGACAACAAGCCTGAACACAGAACACAAAAGCACCTTCCCAGTCTGAGGACAGAACCACAAATCTGTATTTTGGTTTCAATGGTCTTACAGTCTAGGATATCTCCACACCCATTACACTGGGTTAGAAAAAACTAGATTCTCAGCATATGAGTGAAAAGAAAGAAAGAAAGCTTTTCCAAGAATTTCATACTATTTAGTTTTTCTAGGTGGTCCAAGGAACCATTAAACTTGGACTAAATTGGTCCCACCAAGCTAGGACTCCCAGGGGTCTGACAAACAAATGAAAAGCCTTGGGCATCAAATTATTCCAAGTAATTCTGCAATGCCAGTACCCAAAAATAACCAAGCATAAAAGGACAAACAAGGCTCTAGGAGTAAGAACCAACAGCAAAAACAACAGATGGCAATCACTCTGTTTCAGATTCTGTCTGTTGATATTCAACTCTTTTCTGCCAGTTGCAAAAGATCTGAGGCCTGAAAAAATTTCTTGTGAACTACAAAGGAAAAAAAAAAAAAAAGACTGGTAGGAAATCAAAAGAGTACAAAAAGCAAAGAAAGGTAAACACAGAAAACAGCACACAAGGTGTCTCCCAGAAATTTCAGGGGAGTGGAGACCAGAATATCAGGCCTCAACACTTCAGCACCTTTGCCATCAAAGAACTCACTAAATCTTTTTTTTGCTGGAAACAGCCTATGTGACTTCTATTTTCCTACTGGGACACAGGACAAACTAACAAAGATTTCAGATTCCAGAATTATCAGCCCCAAAGTATAAAATTATGCTTAGCATGTTTGAACAAATAAAAGACAAGCCTGAAAAGACCTACAAGAAACAGAACCTTTACAGCAAAACAAGGAGCAAACAGAACTTTCTAGACTGGAAAATAGAATTGCCATAATTAAGAACTTAGATTTAACAGCAGCTAAAACAGAAATGAAGAATTAGGAATATGAAATGGTAGAAAAAAGCTATCCAGAACACAGGAGACATAGAAATACTGGAAAATACAGAAGTAAACTTAAGAGAAAAAAATTGAGACATTTTACTAAAATTACATCCCACAAGAGTTAAGAATAGGGGCTGGGGATTTAGCTCAGCAGCATATAAGCACCTGCCTTGCAAGCATGCGGTCATGAGTTCGATCCCTGGTACCGATTTAAAAAAAAAAAAAGTTAAGAATGGAACAGAAGCAATATTTGAAAGGCTAAGCCAATTCCAAAATTGGTAAAATTTATCAGTTCTCTCATTCAAGAAGCCCAAAAAACCAAACAGAATAAGGAAAAAGAAATCTACACTGAAATCCATTACATAAGCCATGTGAATGTTCAATTTTCTCAGCAAAACAATAATTAGATCAGCTGAAAACAGACACTGGGATAGAGCTGTGAGCGCCAGCCATCCCTGTAAAGTGCTCCAGGACAGTAGAAGAGAGAAAGGAAAAGGATGCTGTACTTCAACCACTAAGGCACAGAAGGATACACTTAAGAAGCCGAGGTCATAAACCAACCAAAGCTAAGACAAAGAAAACCTGCATATTCCTATGCCCATTAAGTAAATTACATGTGTAGTCAAATATCCACTCATCAAAAAAATTAAAGTCTCTAAATCTAGACTATCTTCCAGGTGGGCTCTACAAAACCTTAAAAAAGTTAAGCCCCATCTTACACAAAATAAAATTTCACCTTGCAGAAAGAGGAAAAGCTTCAGCACACTGTAAAATATAACCTTAATGTTAAAAAAAAAAAAAAAAAGGGGGGGTAGAGACATAGTTCACTGCACAATGCTTGCCTAGGGTGCATAAGGTCCTGGGTTCAACCCCCAACACTGAAAATGCACATATATATATATTTTTTTTAATTAGGAATATAAGAAAACTAATAACCAATCTTGTCTAGATAAACTGATTTGTGAAATTCTGTTGTGTTCTCTACAAATCAGTAAGTCAATTAACTGTTCACCCTCTTGAAACAAGATCTCACTATGTAGTCCAAAATCATCTCAAACTCACACTTCTCCTGCCTCAACCTCAAAATGCTGGGATTATAGGTGTGTACTATCACCACTGCTAAATACTCAAATTCTTAGTTCCCCTAGACAGCACTGCATTGAAGCTCTAGACAGCCTACAGAGACACATAAAATGGAAGAATTACATGGCAACAAATCTGTATTTATTCAAAGATATTGTCTACAGAGAAAACTCTGGGTTCCTACAAATCATAATGAAGACGGTCCTGTGGCAAGGGGGAGGATACAACAGCAAAAAAATGGCTTTCCTGACTGATTTTCTCCCTCTTCAGCAAGTGCAAATTCTATGTTGAGACTTCTATAATTGGAAGGACACCTAAGAGTACAGTGCAAAGGACTTTATGGAGCTTCAGACCCAGCTCTGTCTCTTCTGAGTGACCCTGCAGGTTAAACTTCTCAGGGCTGGAACAACTGCCTGTTTGGAGGAAAAGCTCTTGTGTAAGTGTTTGAGCTGTAAGGTGACATAACAACTTTTCCACAGAAAATCATTTTCACTTGAAAGACACTATGATCATTCAAATCTGAGTGCTGGACAGAGATTTCCTCAAAAATCAAAATGAGGCTACTGTTTCAAGGAAAACCACCAATGGTGTGTTACCAATGATAAAAATCTAAGCCCTCCCTCCTGTGCTGTCTCCCAAACCGTGGCTCTAATAAAGGTTATTTCTGACACAACAGTGTCAAAATTTGGAAGATCTTCTTGATTCAGGATCACTGTTTTCTTAATGAATAATGAACGTATATTTTGAAATTATTCAGGGTAAAAGACTCAAAGTGGAAGACAGACCAATCTATTCTACTTTAACAGGGCACATGCAATATGCTAATACAACTGGAGATTTCACATTGCAGCTAAATTTTAAGAAACTACCACTTGTCAGGAATTAGTGGCCAGGCCTAGGGACACAGGGCTTTAATCCTAGCACTCTGCAGGCTACAGCAAAAGGATGGCCTTGGGTTTGAGGCCAGCCTAGGCCACCTAGTGAGTTCAAGGTCAGCCTAAACTACAAAGCGAGACACTATCGCAACAAGCCAAAGAAACAAATACATAAAAATCATAAAGGGATATTAATAAAAAAAAAAAAAAAGAAAGAATTGGTGCCAAGTATAACAGCACACACCTGTAATCCCAGCACTTAGGCTGAGGCAAGTTTCAGGCCAGCCTGGGCTACACAGTGAGTTCAAGGCCAGCCTGAACTATATAGCAAGACACTATCTTAAAAAAAAAAAAAAAAGGGCCCGGCATTTAGCTCAGTGGCTTAAGTGCCTACATGGCAAGCGTGAGGTCATGAGTTCAATCCCCGGTACCAAAAACAAAAACAACAAAAAAAGGACAACTGTTGTAGCACCAAAGAATATCTGTAATTATTTGAAAAGGCTATTAATATAAAATTCCTTTTTCAAACTACTTATGTAGGAGAGACTAATCTTCATATATATCAGCCAAAACAACGTATTCTAATACCTGAGATGCAAATCTGTTTTTTCACTAAACCGGACATTTAAGAAATCTGGAAAACAACATTCTTCTAGTTTTTTGATTTTGGAAAAAAAAATTTTCTGGCAATAGAGGTGTACCCCCAGCCTTTCTATGTTGAGATGGGGTCTCACTAAATTACCAGGGTGGCCTCAAACTCATGATCCTTGAAGTGGTACATGCCTGTAATGCCAGCACTTGGGAGGCTGAGGCAGGAGAATCACCAGAAAGTTCAAGGCCAGCCTGGGCTACACAGTGAGTTCAAAGGCCAGCCTGAACTACAGAGTAAGATTCTATCTCAAAACACAAATACAAAACAAAATGAAAAAATCCCTCATGATCCATCTGGCTCTTCCTCTTGAATAGCTGGGATTACTGGTGTGCACTACTACGCCTAAAGAATAATTTTTAATAAAAATACTTATAATAGGCAGTGATTTGCAGTTATCTTCAATGCTTTTAAATTTCTTAATACTTTGATCATGAAGTGACTATAAAATACACAGCATCCTATTCTACTAAAATGAACAAAGATAAAGAAGGCTATAAACATCAACAGCGGCCCTACCCCACTCAAAATCACTGTTAAGGGCCAGGGATTTAGTTCAGTGGCTCAAGCACTTGCCCAGTAAGTGCAAGGTCATGAGTTTGATTCCCAGTACCCCCCCAAAAAAAATCGCTGTAAAGAGGCTAGGGATATAGTTTGGTGGCAGAATGCTTACTTAAGGTGCACAAGATCCACACTCCTACACACACACCACTGTAAAATGAAAGACGTTAAAGGCTCAACAGCATTCAAGTAATTTTATTCTGCTTCCTAAAAATTAACAAAAAATTATTTTTGTTCCTTTCCATAGCTCTGGAGATAGAACTCAGGGCCTCAAGCAAGCACGCTAGGCAAGTACTCTACCAAAAAGTCATACCTTAACCCATGTATGTTAAAAAACAAGTTCTGACCACTATACAGTATGGTATCAAAATCATAAAAGAAAAAACTACAAAAACTACTGCAGTAGACAAAAATTAAATGCAATATAGGATCCTAGACTAAAAACTTCATTAGAAAAAAGACAAGGAAAAAACTTGTGAAATCCAAAGAAATTTTGTGCTTTAAAAGTACTGCACAAAGCCTAATTTCCTGATTTTCAAAACTGTACTCTGGTTATGTTAAGGGAAGCTGGGTGAAAGGTATGTATTTGAACTTTATAACGTTTCTGTAATTTGTAACATTACTTTTTTTTTCTATTTTGTTTTTTGGGACCTGAAATTGATGAAACATCATTTCAAAAGTATTTTTAAGTTAAAAATTTCAACTACCACCCCAAGCTTAGTGGTACATGCCTAGAATCCCAGCCCTTGGGAGGCTGAGGCAGGAGGACAGCTGAGAGGTTAAGGCCAGCCTGGGCTACAAAGTGAGTTTAAGGCAGCCTGAACTGCAAAGAAAAACTGCCTCAAAAAAAAAAAAAAATCAACTACCAATACACAATTCAATAAAGACCAGATCTATCATAGTTCCTATTAAGTTAACAATATCATGCTCATCAGAAATCCTAGAGCCAGGGATCTAACTCAACAGCACAAGCATCTGCCTGGCAAGTGCAAGCTCCTGAGTTCGACTGTTGGCACAATGATGAATAAATAAATCCTAGAAAGTTGAAAACAATTATACTGCCAAAGATTACCTATTTCATAACCATCTACATTTATCCCAAAGCAATCAAAATATTATAAAGCTTAAACACAGCACCTATAGCACACACACAAAGATGGCATGTCAGATGATGTTTCCAACAGCAAATGTGTATCAAATGTGTCTTGACAAACCAACAAGTGTTACTGTGGTAAAACACAGGTTTATGAGACCTTGGTAATAAATTGTTATATTTCCAAACCCAATGAAGACTATACACAATACTGAATCATGGGGAGGAAGGAAGAGCTTATTTATTAAAATTGAACATATTAAATATAAATGAATAATAGAATGTATGTGAATTAGCCAAGACAGTTCTTAGTCTACATAAAAATAACTTCCTGAATACCTAAGATTTCAATACTCAGTAAATTCTCAATACTCAACTAAACTACATTATTGAAATTTTATCCTAAAGGGAAAATATTGCCATGCAATGCTTAAAAAGCAAATCTATGCAGCCTGTTTTTATGCACCTATGTCCTAAAAATGTTATTACATTTTTAAAAGGGTTGTTTAAAAGAAAAACAAGATCAAGATTATAGAAATCCCTCATTTAACAACCAAATTCTGTTCCTGTGACTAGGTTTTTAACTAACTTGGTAACTAAATGGAGGAACTGTCTATAGTGTGTACATTACAATCGTCAGAACAGAATTGGTCCAAGGAAACTTCAACTTGATGACTTTGCATAAGTCTTACATGCAGTAGTACTGCAATGCATAACAGAACATAAAGCTCTAGTACTATTCAGTACATCCAGCAAAAATTACAGCATTATGTAAACAAGATCTACCATACCACCCCACCCCCCCCAAAAAAAGACTTGGAAGCTTTTATAAACAATATGTACAGAACTGTACAAAAAAAGTCAGTTTTAAGTCCATACAGTTGTAAACCAGGTAGGTCTAACTACAATAGGAATATTTGTATATGTATGTACAGCCTAGAAAGCCTAAAATTTTTATTATACTGCCCTTAACAGAAAAGGTTTGCTTACCCTGTTTTGCAATAATAAATTTAAAACCAACTTGAGACAGGGTCTAGTTCAGGCTGGCCATGATCTTGTTGTGATCCTCCTGACTCAACATCCTGAATCCTGTGGTTACAGGTTTATGTCGCTATGCTCAGCTAGTTTTTAATCAATAATCTATTATGTCCTTTCACATATTACTGCCAAGATTAAATCCAGTAAGTTTTCAAAATGAAACAAGAAGTTTTATAGAAATTACTCCAACTCTGGAAGTACTCTCAAGCACCACAATTTAAAAAATTTAATTGACACAGGCCGGTGGTGGTATGGTGGCACAGGCATATAATCCAAGCACTCTAGAGGTTGAAGAAAAAGGATCTCTGTGAGTCCAAGGTTGGCCTGTGCTACATAGTGGGATCAAGAAAACACTAAACAGCTGGACATGGTGGTACAAACTTGGAATCCTAGCAGTTGGGAAACTAATGCAGGGAGGATCGCCACAAGATTAAGGCCAGCCTTAGCTACACAGTGAATTCATGGGCAGCCTGAATTACAGAGCAAGACCTTGTCTCCAAAACAAGCCAAAAGAATCCCATTGACCCTAATATTTTTCTATACTTCCAAGACATGTCATCTAAAACCAAAAGAAAATAATCAACTATTAGTAGCCATATAATAGGCCTAATCCTTATGTAACACTTACCTAAGTTGAAATTTTCCTGGTACCCCACAGCAATGAGGGTGAATTTTTTAGTTTTCAATGATACAAACAGTGCACTGCAGCACACATGCCATACCTTCACCACCACTGTCTTACGTGATCTGACAAGTGACATTTTAATCTTGTAGTCAATGTAGGAAGCCTGTTCAATTCAAAGCACTTCTGATTTAGCAAATTACCTGTAAACTATACATGTATGTCCTACTTCAAAGTACACAGAGTAGACCTTTTGTTTTAAAACAAATTTAAATCATTTTGAAGTGTAAAAAACAGAACAGACAATGGCTTTTTTAAGACAATGGCTTTTTTCAAGTAATAATAACAAAGTTTGTGTGTGTGTGTTTGAGACGCTGTCCTATGCTGACCTTCCAGGCCTCATAATGATCTTCCTGCTTTCTACTGTCACACCTGGCTTCAAAGTTTTTAGAGTAATCAAAAGAAACCATTACTATAACCTTCAAAGCCTGTGATCCCAGCATTTAAGAGGCCAAGGCAGGAAGATCACAGTAAGCTGGAGGCCAGTCTGAGCCACACTGTGAGTTCAACGCCAGCCTGAACTACACAGTGAGACTACATCTCAAATAAACATTAAAATGAAAAAACAAGAATCCATGCACAAGACCTTAGATTCAGTCCCCAGAATAAATGGGGGTAAAAAAAGTACAATAATGACCTCAAACTCTGCATGCAACAGATTATGAACTTTATGTGAACATCAGATGGAAAGAAAATGACTAGGTTGTGTAAAAGAAGAAAATTCTTAGAAAATTCTGAGGTTGGGAGTAGGTTGTGCACACCTGTAATCCTCAGCCCTGGGGAGGCTGAGACAGGAGAATCCTCATGAGTTTGAGGGCAGCCTTAACCCATCTTATTTCAAACAGTATGCACTAAGTCACATAACACATACACCTATGGTCACAGAACACATCATAATGAGGACCTGATGCTACCCAAAGCTAGAAACAAAAAGAAGCTAATGTAATAGAAGAAATTGGCTCCAATATACCTCCAACACCATCAGTCTACATTAATACAAATATATTTTTTAAGCCATACTACTAAGGCCCTTTTTTCTTGAGCTATCTTCCCAAAAAAACTTAAGAAATAAGCCTTAAGAAATAATTTTTGGAAACACAGATTGCACAGGAACTATCACAAAGAATCAACAAATGAGATCTCACCCTAATGAAAAGCTTTCACACAGCAAGAGAAACTACCAACAGAGTGAAGAGACAACCCACAACATGGGAGAAAATATTTGCCAGCTCTACTTCAGACAAAGGATTACTAATGAGAACACATAAAGAACTAAAAAAAAAAAAAAAAAAAAAATCAGTCCTCCCAGATTTAAAAACCCAATCCAAAGATGACATCTGAGATGAATACACACTTCTCAGATGAAGTGAATATGTGAAAAAATGTTCAACGTCACTGGTCATTTGAGAGATGCAAATGAAAACAACATTGAGATTCCACCTCACCCCAGAAAGAATGGCTACTATCAAGAAATCAAGCAATAACAAATGCTGGAGGGGCTGTGGGGAAAAAGGAACCCTTCTCCACTATTGGTGGAAATGCCAACTGATGCAGCCACTGTGGAAATTCCTTAAAAAACTAGGATTGGAGGTTCCATTCAACCCAACTATTCCTCTTCCTGATATCTTCCCAAAAGAATTAAAAACATCATGCCACAGTGATATACGTGCACCCATGTTTGTAACAGAACAGTTTATAATAGCCAGACCTTGGAAACAACCTAAATGCCCATCAACTGAGGGACAGATAAAAAAGATGTGGTATTTTTACGCAATGGAGTACTACTGAGCCATGAAGAATGATAAACTGGACACTTTTATAGGTAAATGGATGCACCTTGAGAACATACTCATTAGTGAAATAAATAAGGCACACATGTGTAAACATCTTGTTTCAGAAGTGTGACAAGCTGACAAAAAACATGTATATGTGTATGTATATGTACATAAAAAATAGTTAAGATAGTTATACTACTGATTTCTCTGAGTTCACTGAAGAGAAAGATTTATACTGGTTTGTTCAGACAGTTGAAGGCAGAGGTGCTCTGGGTGAATGACTTGGGGATGACAACGCACAATGCATGTACCATTGTTACCCCGTTTGACACACTTTAAACTTTTGTTGTAGTTTTTCTTCTTCTTTTTCTTTCTTTTTATCTATGAATGAAATGGATTTTTTAAAAAGAGAAAGAAATAATTTGTTGGGCCAGGGATAAAGCTCAGTGGCACAGTGGCATGAGGTCCTGAGTTCAGTTCCCAATACGAAAGAAAGAAAGAAAGAAAGAAAGAACAAACGAACAAACCTATTTTAGCCACTCATGGTGGCACAAGACTGTTTAGTTTCCCCACAATGTACTTGGGAAGCTGGGGCAGGAGGATCTCTGTGTCAGAAGCCAGTCTCAGCTACACAGTGAGTTCAAGGCCAGGCTAAGGTATGTAATAAAACCCTGCTTCAAATTGATCAATCAATAAATCCCCCCAAATAGAATTTAACTCATTCAACAGAGCAAATAAAGTGAGCACACTACTTTCCAAGAAAAATGGAAAGCTGCCTGCAAAGTAAACATTTCAACAAGTTACTTTTCTAATAATGTACTCATTTACTTTTTGAATTTGAGAGAACAAATGTAAAAGATAAGGCTCCCTTCCTGTTAGACACCAGAGAAAGAGACAATGCTCCCTCCAGGAGTGGGTGAGAATGCTGCTCACAAGCACTCCCCAGGTCCTCCTCTCCAGGCTGTGGAAAGTAAAACCACCACTGAAAGAGGCCTCTGCAGCCTACAGCAGTGGTGGCACATGAGCCACAGCAGGCCGTTTGTGTCACTGAAAGTTCTAAAGCATTTACCATCACTACCCTAAAGCCTTCTTCTGATTTTCTCCCTGTCAAGTCAATTCTGGAGTTCCCTGTATTTAACAACTTCAAAGGCTGGGTACATAGCTCTTGCCCACAGTGTGTGGCACAAGGCCCTGAGTTTGATCTCCAGTCAGACACACAGACACATACTTACTTCAAATAAAGAGACCTGAATCTGCAAGAGGCAAGTATCTCATCAGCTCCCCTAAGTTTCCAGGATTCAATTAATTATGAAAAATTAAGCTCTCAGAAATGATATTCACCTTCGTTAATTGTAAATTTAAACTACATGACACAACCAAAAACATCCAAGAAGACAGACGTGTGCTGTGTACTTATAACACCAGTGTACTTGTAACACCAGGACTCAGGAGGCTGAGGTGGGAGGCTCACCTCAGTTTGAAGCCAACCTAGGGTATGTAATTCAGCCTAAACTAGAGATGTCTCAAAAAAAAAAAAAAAAAAAAGACAAAAAACATTCAAGGGAAAGTTTCCCCACAAGAATGTTGCAAATGACAGAATAACAAAGAGTATGAGCAATACTTTTAAGAACAAAGTCAAGGAAAGGTTGACGGTCACGATTTTGTTTTCTCTTCAGACATAAACCATAAATGTGGAATCATTACAGTAAGTTGCTTGAACCACCAAAATATAGTTCACGTAAGACCCTAGAAAACGTAAAAGCTCAAAATTAACACTCGATAAGCAAACTTTTCTTAAGTTGAATTCCCTTTCACTGTGAGAAGCCACTAGAAACACACATACTGAAATTGTTCACCTGCCCTCTTTTGCCTTCAAGGCCTGGCCAGGCTGTGCAGTGGAGCCAACAAGCAGCAAGGCACTTGAGCAGCAGGTCCAGTAGGGAAGCACCACCTCTCCCCTCTCCTAGGCTGACCCTGGGATGGTCAGCAGCAATTTCCTCAACAACTCAGACTGTTGTTCTGGAAAATAAGCCACCTCATCTACAGCATTCAAGTTACACAACTGCAAGATGAGGTGCAAGATCAGGGCAACAAGCAGGGGCAGATCAGGGCCAGGCACTGGTGGCTCCATTCTTGTTTAATGTTTTCCACAATTCACTTCTACACCCAAAAAGCTGTCTCCGCCTTTCTAAAAATTCTTAAGGCCCAAACTTTCTAAGATTTAAAAGCCAAACGGTTTCAGGGATCAGCCTCCACAATCCAGGATTGCTCACTGATGACTCACAAGTCATTATTTTGTTTGTTTTGTTTTGAGACAGGGTCTCACTATGTAGCCCAGGCTGGCCTCAAACTCGCAGCAATCCTGCTTCAGTTCCTGAGTGCCAGGTCCAAGTTATTCTTCAGCACAGTTCTGCTCCCTATCCTCCCTGTGAGCTGCAGCGACATGTGTGAAAGCTTCTGGAAAACTGTATAGCACTTCGAGCACATGAGCATCTCTAAAAAACAGTACAAGGTTATAAAATAAAGAACAGAAAACTACCCTTAACTCATACTAGCCAAAAGCTGCCAAACCACTAAATTTAGCCTATTAAATGAAAGCACATCGACTTTATTTCAACACCACTAGTAAAGAGCTTCCAAACTGTTGTTACATGCGTGTTCATGTATGTATTTTTAAATATACACATTTTTCAGCATAGATGACAAAGACTGAACTGTCTGCCTCAACCAAACGAAATGAATGCCTGCAGGTACAGACAGTAGAGACTAAACAAACTATTGTCTGTAATGCAATCACCGCATGTTAAAGCTCTCTTCAAATGGTAACAGCCTGAGAAGGTAAGTCCCCCCAAATAACAAACTCCACTCTCACAATCAAAAAAAACAATGAAGTCATTATGGTGCTTTTCCCCTCTTGCTACCACTGTTACTCATAATAATTTACTAATATCAAGTAACTAAAATTTGCAACAAGGAAAAACTACAATGTAGGACAACAGAATAAGAACCGATACAAAACGCTGGTGTATTTTCCCCGATATAAACACCATACTTTCGTAAACGGTATTTCTCTTCAAAAGGGCCCGTAAGCCACTAGGGAAGAGAAGAAAGCCCCTTCCCCCACCAACCTAAGCCATCTCAACAGCGGGACATGTTCTAGAGCAAAACTGAAGCCCAAGAGCGTCTTCCCGGCCGAAGCTCTCGGGGCTGCCGTTCCCCGCCCGCCAGTCACTGAGAAGCCCGGGGACTCCCCGTCCCGATCGGCCACGCGGCAGAGCCCCGAGCCGACGGGCAGGGCGGCCTAAGCGCCGCTGGACACCGCCGAGCCGGGGCCACAGGGCCGTGCAGGCCTTCGCCAGGGAAAACGAGCGTCCGCCTGCCAAGACACCCTACCTCATGCTGTAGGCGCCGGCGCCCAGCTCCTGCCCGATCCCCGAGAGGCTGGCGTCGAAGTCGTGCACCAGCCCTGACTCGATCACCTCGTCCATCTTGAGCACCCAGGCCATCTTCCGGCCTCGCCGCCGCCCCGAGCAGCGCGGCCTCCGTGTCCGGGACGAGGGAGCCCGAGCTCCGCGGGCGCGTCCTGGGGGAGGGCGCGGGTGAAGCCTCCGGCGGCGCGGCGAGTGGTCACCAGCGGCGGCCCGGGAGGCAGCCGAGACGAGGGCAGCCGAGGCCCAGCTGGCAGGGCACAGCGAGCCGGCGAACAGTTGCAGCGGGAGCGACCAGGCCGCCTGCAGAGCCTCCCTCCCCCGGACACCGGCCCCGCGCCTCATGCCGCCGCCGCCGCCGCCTCCACCCGCCCCCTGCGCCGCAGCCGCCGCCGCCCGCCCCGCCCCGGGGCCCCCGGTCGCATCCCCCCCAGACTGCGCGGGCGCGGGAGCTTAGCCCGCTCCTACGGCCGCGCGGCGAATCCTCGGCACACCCGTCACCCACTCCCCGGCCTCGACCCCGGCCCGCAGCCGCGGCCCGCAGCCCGCCCGCCCAGGCTTCAGCGCCCCTTCGCCCCAGCCAACCCCGCCGACGCCGCTCCGCCGGCCCGGACGCTGGCTTCGAGACGGGTTCGGCTAGGGCTCGCTCGCTTCTTCCGCCTCCTCCGGCCCCGCCCTGGCCCCGCCCCCGCGCTTGCTCCCGCCCAGGCCCGCCCCTCGCGGCCTCCGCTTCGGGCCACTCCCGGCGCCTTGCAGCTGCGGAACCGCCAAGGGATGCCTGCGGCGTGGCCCCGCCCACACGGCTGGTTTCCAGTTCCTTCAACCAGAGAGCCGCAGCCCGCGGCAACCCAGGAAAAGGTGGTGCCAAAAGGGCTCCACTTTCCGCCCATCCAGAGAACAATATGACTGACAGGAGAACTGTGCAATAATGGCAAGAGCCTGGACGAGTTCCCGTGAGTCTCTGGGCCTCTGGGCTGCGCAGCCGGTCGGGATGTGTTTCCGCTTGGGCGGGCTCGAAGGATACGTTTACTGGCGAAAGAAAGAATTTATTGGACCGCACTGGAGGAAGTGGTTCTGGTTGCCATTTCCGGAGCTTTGCTCTGTCTCAGTAGTCCATTTTGTCCTCAGCGTGGAGGGCGGGGTACGGAAGAGCGGTAGATTGGCGCAGAAATCTTGATTGGCAGGAGACTAATCCAATCAACTCTCCTGAGAAAACTCCGTGACGTCTTCTCTAGTAGTTGTGTGACCGCGAGTAAGGTAGAAAGCGCTAAATTTCGGGTGTTGTGGCGGGGGCACGCCTGACGTACTAGCCTTGTGACAGCCCCGGTCGCTGCAATCCTCGGGAGGCCAGAAGATGGCCATCTGCACCCCTGACAGGGCGCGCGCCTTTGGTGATGAAGGACGGAAATCTCTCTCCCTGAGGGAGATGAAAGACGGGAAGGTCAGAGGTCGATTTACAGGGCACGCTTGCGGATCAGAATTCCTGAGGTTGGGATTCCAGAATTCCCAATGGAAGGAACAGCGCGTCTTTCGGCCGCTGAGCTGTATTTAGCCTGGATCAAGCCCATTGCCTTCAAAATAAGGCCCAGATGCTAACCATGAGCCCTTCACTTAATCAGTTTGAGTACAAAAAACAGATTAAACTCAAATTTCATCCCAGTAAAATATTGGCCCTTGGCTAGAATAATATTCATACCCCTCTAATTTAAATGTTATGCCAGTGTGATGGCGCATGCCTGTAATCCCAGCACTTGGGAGGCTGAGGCAGGAGGACCATTACGATTTTGAGGCCAGCATGGGCTACAAAGTGAGTTTAAGACCAGCCTAAACTGCATAGGGAAACCCTGTCTCAAAAAGACCAAAAAAAAAAAAAAAATTGGTGGGGAAGTACGTGTGACCTGTTAATTACAAAGTCTCAGGACACAGGTGACAGTTCCTAAAGCCCTGAACATGGAGTTCTTTTGAGAACTCAACCAGGTTTTGGCTATGGTAGCTAGACCCAACATCAGTCTGAGGAGTGGATGATACAGAAAGAACAGTCCACGTCGAATCTTTCTTTGCCATTGTGCCACTTATGGTGGCCACCCTCGTGCTGTAGGGTCTACTTCTTTTCCTACTTTTACTTGGCCCAAAATTGCTCTGCAGAGTTTCTTTTCCTACGTTTAATGAAACTTTGCTACTGTTTGTATTCAACTCTTTGCTCAGAACAGAAAGAACCTAGAAACCTTCTGATTGTTTAGCCTTATTCAATATTCTGTTTTGATTGGTTTTATTCTGTTTCGTTTTTGGTTTGATTTTGCTATACCTGATGGAATGCGCAACTATTGTTAAGATAACAAGATATATTATGGTCACTATTGGGTTTTTTTTTGGTGTCCTGCTTTGAAGTTCTGTACCTATTTTGCTGCTTTGTTATGATTGGGTTTGTTCTGTTTTGTTGGATTTTACTATCTTTAAAATAAATTTTTTTAAAAAAAGAACCTAAAAACCATCTCCAGAAGGAGACTCCAACACCCAAAACCTGGTAAAAATGGAACTAATAATTGAAATAAATAAATTAGTTGATTACAAGATTAATACAATTGAAAAGCAGATTAAAAACTGTCCTAAAGTCAGGCATAGTTCACATCCTATAACAGCAAGAAAGATCTAACAAGATCATGAAGAATCACCAAGGTGGATAACAAAAACATACAAGCATAAATAAGTGAATTTAAATTACTCCTACCCTGAAGTCATTTGCTATCAAGAAGAGAGAGCAGAATAGTGACAGTACAAGATCAGATAACTGTGACTCCCAGGGGCAGAGAAAATGAAGAATTATCCTCCTTACCTTGGCAGGAACTCTTGTAACTTTTGCCCTGAAGTTATGTACTAAATATAGAAAAGAATTGAAAAGGACACCATATTTTAGCCAGACTGATAAAAGGAACTGAAACTGTGGGCTTGGTAATAAATTCCAGCCAATCGGCAGAACTTCAAGAAACCTTTTTGTTTGGGGAGGCTATACATTGAGAGAAGAGTACAGGCTTCCCCAAGGGGTCATCTTTGACCCAGACTGTTAGTACCTTCAGGACCTGTAAATGAACAAAAATCTTTCTAGAAGAAGATAACAAATCCTACTTCTCAAGTTAACTTTGAAAGTACATACGTTCGTGAAAGTTCCAGTCCCAAATCAGAGATTGCAAAGAAATAAAATAACATGAATCAATACAAAGCCTCACAGGGCCATACTATGATATAATTAGACTTTACATATTCATGAGACTTAAAAATAAAATTGTCAACATAGGACTTGGCTGTGGTTTAAATGTGTTTCTCCAAAGCCCATGCAGAAATTTAATCCCCAGTGCAAAAGTACTAAGAAGTAAAACCTGGCTGGCGGCACATGTCTGTGATAACAGCGCTCTGGAGGCTGAGGCAGGATGATCACCCTGAGTTTGAGGCCAGCCTGTACCACACAGACTTACCCTGTCTTCAAAAACAAACAAACAAACAAAAATGACTAACAGATGGGATTGTTATAAGGTGATTAGAGCATGAGGGCTCCACCATAATAAATGGCATTAGCCCTTAAAAGGGCTTGAGGGAGACTTTCAGGCCCTTTTGCCCTTTTTACACATGAATACATCACTAGAAGCCTTTATCTTTCTGGGTGTGGTTTGCTGGCTTTTTTGGAGCTGGCTAGATCTAGAATGTATGATACTAAGATTCAGTGCATGCAGTATTAATTAGTCCACTGACTGAAATTAGTATAGTTTGGGGTATGACCGAATAGATCTATTGAAGACAGAATTCCCTTTCTGGGTGTAGGTGGCACCAACCAAAAGACGTGAAGCCTGGATGAGATAAAAGGGATAGGGACTGGGGCTATAGCTCAGTGGCACAAGTGCTTACCTGTCAAGCGTGAGGTCATGAGTTCAATCCCTGGTACAAAAAAAAAAAAAAATATATATATATATATATATATATATATATATATATATATATAAATATATAAAAGGGATAGGCAGCCTTGCTCCTGGTTGCTTGTAGCTGCCTCCTTCATGACCTGTTTCTCCTCTGCAGAGCCCCTCTGTCATGCCAACCTGTCATGAGGCCAGCCAACTATGGACTGAAACCTCTACAAACTGTGAGCTGAAATAAAACTTACCTCCTTTAACATAGGATGGTAGTTTTTGCAGCGATGAGAAAAGTAACTAAGGCAAAAGAGAACTTCCCAAACTAAAGAAGGAGATCAATTCACTGATTTATCCCAAAGAAACCCACGTGGGAAAGAAAGTTAGACCTGCATACATTGTAGTTAAACTACAAAAAAAGTCTTTATCAGGCCAGGCACAGTGGTACAAACTTGTAATCCTTGCACTTTGGAGGCCAAGGCAGGAGAATGGTGAGTCTGAGGCCAACCTGGGCTACATAGCAAGGTCAAAGCCTACTTGGACTACATAGTGAAATTAAAAAAAAAAAAAAAAAAAACTACTTCTCAATCAGACAGGAAATCTCAAAAGCAGTCAGATAATTTACCCTTCCAATATGATAGGTAGGTGATTTTTCAACATGAGTATCAAAAGCTATAATACAATAGAAAGATATCTTCAAGGTTCTGAAAGAAAATAATGGTGAATCTAGAAAAGAAAATATCTTGATTAGAATGTATGGTTTCAATTACTATCATGAAAAAAGGCTTTTGCACTCACTTGTTTATTGCTTGATGCTGGCTATCATGAAAAAAAAGATTCAAGATAAAAATACTTAAAGATGAAAAAAAGTTATTATAATAATTCTCCACCAGTAAGCATGGGTTAAGGAAGTATAAGGGAGTCTACTAGCTAACAGTGATGGTGCACACCTGTAATTCCAGCACACTGACAGGCTGAGGCAGAAGTATTGCAAGTTCAAATTCAGCCTGGGCTATTTAGCAATTTACTGAGACCCTGACTCAAAGAATAAAAAAAGGACTGGAATGCAGGTGTGGTAGTGCATGCCTACAATCCCTGCACTCTGGGAGGCTGAGGCAGAAGGATAACATGTTTGAGCCCAGCCTAGGCAATTTAGTGACACAGCAAGACTGTATCTCAAAATAAAAAATAAAAAATGAACTGGGGGATGTAACTCAGTATATTGACCTGTGTTCAATCCCAATTCTGCAATAAATAAATTAATAAAATTTTACAAGGTAAGAGAGCTGGGTATATGCCTTTGTAGGGAGGCTCTGGATTTTATCTACAATACTGACAAATCAAATCAAAACAAAACAAAACATAAACAAACACAAAGAAAAGTTCTTCAGTAAGAAGGAAAATGATGCAATAAGGAGGGAAGAACAGAAAAAGTGGTAAATATGTGGATAAACCTCTAAATAAACATTGGCTACATTAAAAAAAATTTGGGATTTTCTATAATATACAAACAATTAGAACACACAGCTCTTCTGATTGTATTTTGTGGTGTAACAAATACACCCAAATAACAAACATGTCCTTGTTATGTTATATGGTTCTGCAGATTCCCCAAGTTTAGCTATAACATTCTTGTGCCACATTTCTCATATGAGCAGTTCTATAGCTGTGACTGCAGTCAGATTAAGGCTTTTGCACTCACTTGTTTATTGCTTGATGCTGGCTGTCAATGAGATGTCACTTGGGGCTCCTGGAATGCCTGCACATGACCTTTCCCTGTGGTCTTGACTTCTCTGCAGCATTTAGCTAGATCCCAAAAGCAAGCATATCAAAAGACAGGAAGTAGGTGCTGTCAATTTCTTAAGGCTTCTCACCAGAAACTGGCAGGGAATCTATTCTATACTTTTATTCTATTAGTCAAGCAGTCAAAGAATCAGATTGATGAAAACAGAGTCAAACAATTGGAAGATGACATTTAAAATTTTCCAAAATTCACCCTGTGGCCACAAATGTTTTGTATCTTTTCCACTTATAAAATATACTCACACATTCTTTTGGGCCCTGCAAAGTTCTCTTTCTGAAACAGTGTCAAGCTCAGAATTTAAGGTCCAGAATCTGAGATGCTGGAGCAGGTAAGACTCTTAAGCTTGTTGAGTAGTTCCTCTTCATTTGAAGGTCAATGAATTAAAGGGATAAAAATGATCTGCCTCAGCCACCACCATATATAGCAGTGGCAGGAAAGGCAAAGAAATCTGCTATTGATTCCTTTTGAAGAAGGGTGTTAAGGCAAATTTTACAATGGTTCCCTTGAAATAAAAAAGTTTAATGAGCTGTTACAGATGCTGGCCAGACATGGCCAGGTCCTGGGACAACTTCCTAAACTCCCAGAAGCAGAACTAGGATGCACTTGAAAATGTGCCTACCAGACCTAAAATTTTTATAAAAGAAAATTGGGAGAAGGAGAGTATAAATTGTTTATATTGAATCCGTATTAGCTATAGGTGAGAGGGATGGGATAACGCAAAGTGAGAGAAGTTGCAGGAGTCCAGGAGAAGTTATTTTTGTCTTCTGGATTGACTAGAGTTAAAAACTCAGAAAGTTCACTTTTAAACCGGATGTAGTGGCATCTGGTGACCAGTTGCCTAAGGTTATAAGTCAAGGTTTCAACATACCCTTAGAAATGTCTTTTATTGATTTGACTCACAACTGATAACTTTTTTTTTAATCTCTTTTACTCTATTCTCTAGATCTTACAATTAAATTTAGGGCCTCTCCAAATTTTTCTTTCACTGGGGTGGTGGTGGAAGGTATATGGTCATGAATCAGCCATAGGAATTTTGAAGTTCAAATAGGTCATTGTTGTACCCCAAAATAAAATGAAAATTGTAAAAAGGCAAAATGAATAAAAAGGCCAAGACGTCTTGGAGGGAAAAGAAGAGAGCGCTTATTTATTTAGACTGGTATCCAGTGACACAGAGTGAGGGTGGAATTTTCACTGCTGTGCAACTAGGCTAAAATTTGGGGGTGGTTTATAAAGGGGAAAAACCGCAAAGATGTGGGGGGCCCACACCTGTGCATTCCTGAAGAAACAGGACATCCTGTTTTTTTTTTTTTAAAGGTTAAAGGGCATGGCACATACAGAACAGAATGGTGGCCCTTGAGTTAGATTACAACATTCCCCACTGATTTTTGTCAGTGAGCCAAATCATTGGTTCATAGTTGAATCTACAGGTGCTAACTCATAACCCTGGGTAGCTAAGATCATCAGCTTGACAGCCTGTATTCGGCCTTTTACGTAAGATACCAGTTTATTTATGATACAGGGACCAATAGTTACACCGACTAAAAGCACTACTAGGGGTCCTATGGCTGCTGATAGGAGGGTGGACAACCAAGGGGAGAATGAGAACCAACATTTAAATCAATTTTGTTGTGTCAGTTGAGCTTGTTCCCTTTCCTGTAGGTGTTTCTTAAGGGCAGCCATATTTTGTCTAATAACTCCAGAGTGGTTTGTATATAAGCAACAGGTTTCTCCTAAGGCCAAACAGAGGCCTCCCTCTTTTAGAAAAAGAAGGTCCAAGCCTTGGTGGTTTTGTAAAACCATTTCAGCTAAGGACCTTAGAGAATCTTTTAATTTAGATATAGAGTTGCCAAGGCTAGCTAGGTCTTGGTTAATGAGTGTAGTAAGTTGTCTATAGTTTTGGTCTCCTACTATGAAACTAGATATACTTAATCCTATTGATCTAGCCATCTCAATTTTAAGTAACACATTTCCAAGCATAACAGAAGAATTTCTTCTCAGGTGAGTATTAACAATACTGAGAGTATAATCTCATTTTAATGGAAACATTTTGCAGTAAAGGTTTACCAGTCTTATGAGTAAATCTATCAAAACTTATCTAATACTGTCAAATTCTGAACAGATTTGTTTCTTTTTAAACCTGTTACTGGCAGGTACTATAAACCAAGACAAATAAAATTTACATTTCTTTAATCGTTTTATAACTTACTACACACCTTTAAGTTGAGTTTTTTCTATCTTCTTTTTACATTCTGGCACAGCCAGACATTATACTTGAAGACAAAACCACTTTCTATGTCCCTCTTTTTTGCTTATTATCAGTCAATTTCCTTCCTCTTGCTTTTCAGACAACATTAAAACTTTTAATAAAATCCTTGAAGTGATTTTCTTTCATGAATCATTCCATGTGTTTTTACTACCTTAAAATGTTATACTTCACTGTAAATTTGAAATACTTCAAACATATTTTATGCAAATTTTAGGTGACAATATTAAAAATTTTAAATTTTGCATGCAAGGCTTAACAAAGAAAACTGGTAGAATTTCAGTATTTGGAAAATTCTGAATTTTAGCATATACTGTAAATATCACAATTGATTGTACTGAAAAGTCATGATGAATCTATAATCAGAAAAACTCATTAATTTTATACATATTTCATCTGATTAAAAATATAAGGCTTGTATATTCTAAATAATCCAAGAACATATTTTTTTTTTAAGGCCACAATTTAACTGTAATCTGAATACCTTTAGCTGTCATTGAAAGTAAAATAAAATTTAAAAAGAAAGGAAAAACAACCCCAGATTTTCAGAAGCCAGACTTTGGAAGCCAGACATCAGAAGCCAGATTGATGTTCCTTGAAGAGGCCACAGGTGCTGGGTGCTGTTGTCTGAATAAGTGGTGAGTTGAAGTCAGGATTGGTTGAATTGCCTGGAGGGGCTTAATAAGGTCCTGGTTAGCAAGATCAGCAAGCTTTTTCTCAGATATCTTAGGGATGAAAGGTGAAGGTCTCCCATATAGTGCTTCAAAAGGGGAAATTCCAGCAACATAGGGAGTACAACACACGAACAAGAGGGCAAAAAGAAGGAGACTCACCCAGTTTTTAAGGCCATTTTAGTTATCACCATTTTTAAAGTCCTATTTATCCTTTCTACTTGTCTTGAGCTTTGAGGCTGTACGCACAATGAAGTTTCCAATCAATCTGTAAAGCCTGAGTTAATTTTTGGGTCACTTGGGCTATGAAAGCCAGGCCATTATTGGACCCCATAGATAAAGGCAAGCCGAATTGGGGTATAATCTCATATATAAGAGTTTTTTACTACTATGAGAGCTGACTCTGACATGGTAGGGTATGCTTCTACCCAACCAGTGAAAGTGACTACCATTACCAACAAACATTTATGTCCTTGTAGCCCCGGCTTTTCCATTTTAGTAAAGTCTATTTCCCAATGTTTTCTTGGCATGGTTCCTCGAAAACGCTTTGTCTCAATTGGCAGTTGTTGCTTTGGATTTGCAAGTTGACATTGTGGGCATCTGAGGCTTGCAGACTGGGCAAGCTTGGACAATTGAGGAATAAAATATTATTCTGAAAGAGATCAGCCAGTTTTGATCCTCCCAAATGAGCTGACCTATGAGTCTGCTGAATAAGTTCCCTCCCGAGTGCCTCTGGCAATAGGACTCACTTGTCAGGCAGCTGATACCAGCCTTCAGGGATATTAGGCTTGGCTTGGAGCTGGGTTGCTAGATGGAGGTCCTTTTGAGTATACACAGGTTCCGACAAAGTGGGAGGAATCAACAATAATGTCAGGGCCGTCTTGGTCTCCACTGATTTTGCAGCTGTCTTTCGGGCTTTGGCATCTGCCAAGTTGTTTCCCCTCGTAACAGGATCATGGGCCCCTACAATGTATAATTGCAACCTTTTCTGGCATCCAGATGGTGGCCAGTAGATCAAGTGTCTGGGGGGCATTTTTGATCTTTTGTCCCCCAGAGGTCAACAGGCCCTGTTTTTGATAAATGGTTCCATGGACATGGGCCATTGCAAATGCATATCTGCTGTCAGTATAAATACTGACCCGCTTCCCTTCTGCCAGTTTGAGAGCCTCAGTGAGAGCAATAAGCTCAGCCTTTTGAGCAGATGTACCTGGCTCCAGGGCTTGCTCCCACAAAACTTGGGATTCAGTAGTAACCGCTGCTCCCATGGCTCTCTTACCTTGATGGATATAGCTACTCCCATCAGAGAAGTACGAGGGGGCCTCAGGCAAGGGCTCATCAGTCAAATCTTGTCGGAGACTTTGGAGGTGAACAATTACCTCAGGACAGTCATGGAGAGACGTGGAAGGATCACCATCAGGCAGCAACATAGCAGGATTCAACGCTGCAGTTGTCTTATACCCAATGGAGGCAGGATCTAGAAATAGGGCCTGATAATGCATAATCCTGGCATTGGACAGCCATCGGCTCAGCAGGGCCTTGATTAGAGTTTCCAGGCAGTGTGAGGGAACAACAATAAGCTTCTGTCCAAAAGTTAACTTTTAGGCTTCCTTTACCAATAAGGCCACTGCAGCTACTATTGCAGACAGGGAGGCCACCCAGTGGCCACATTATCAAGTCTCTTGGATAGATAGGCCACTGGATGTTGCCAAGGTCCCAAGCTTTGAGTTAATACTCCTTTAGCTATGTTCCCTTTTTTATCAACATAAAGAGAAGGGCTTGTGTAAATCAGGCAAAACCAGTGCAGGTGCTTCAGAGCCTAGCGTCACGGTTGGAGCCTCTGCTTCAAAACTGAGTTGGACCTTTAGTTTGTGTAAAAGGTTCCACCCTAAAAGGGGATCCAGACAGTCCGGTACCCAGAGACACTCATGAAAGATAGTCTTCTGCCCAGGTCTGGCAAGCCAGGCTTGCAGTTTCAGATAGAACTTTTTAGTCACCAGTGGCTCCTAATACTTTCAGTTTCTTTTTTTGTCAAGAGTCCCTAATGGCTGTGTCAAAATAGAATGAGCTGCTCCCGAGTCTACCAGAAAATCAACAGGTTGGCCCCTCACTTGTAAGGTTAGCCTGGGCTCAAGGGGGGCAGCAGAGCCCTGACTCCCTCAATCTTGGGATAATAGAATCTTTGCATCTTTTTCTCTTTTTGCTTTTAGTCTGGGGCAATTTCTATGCCAATGTCCTGTTTCTCTGCAATAAGCACATTGATCCTTATCTAGTGGAGGGCGCTCCTTGCCTCTTTTGTCATCCTTGTCTTTGCTATCTGGAGGCATAACTCTTGTACTTAAGATTTCTAGCACCTTGGTTACCTTTTTACCATTGATCTCCTGCCAGCTCTCCCGATTATCAACTACTTTATGAGCAATTTCTACTAGCTAACTAAGGGGCATCCCTTCAAATCCCTCAAGGTTTTGTAACTTTTTTAACATCTGGTGCTGATTGAGTAACAAAGGTAACATTAATGCCCTTGCATTCTCAGGCGCAATCGGGTCTATGGGTGTATAAGGACAATAGGCCTCTAATAACCGCTCTAGATAACCTGATGGAGATTTAGCAGCCAATTGTCTTACCTCTGAAACCCTGGACAGATTTGTTTGTGGGTCTCTTGGTGACACCTCTGAGGGCTCTAAGGAACAACTGGCAATACTGGGCTAGAGCCTCCCTACCCTTTGTGGTGTTGGGGTTTCAGTCAGGTTGAGATAAAGGGAAATTCTGGTACAGGCGATCTGGGTCCGAGGGCGAATTTCCATCTGGATCCAGCACTGCCCTTCATCCCAATGCCTGAATATGCTCTCTCTCCTCGGCGGTGAATAACACCCACAGTATCTGCTGACAATCATCCCAAGTGGGACAATGGGTAGAGAAAATGGATTCTAAGAGAGAAATGAGACTTTGGGAGTCTTTAGAGAACGGTCAGTTTTGCCCTTTCCAATTATATAGATAGGAAGTAGAGAAAGGAACATAGACAAAAATGGGGGCTTAGAGTTGGGCATTTCCCACAAGGGCAAAGTGCAGGAGTGGGGGGGGCAGTGGAGGAGGAATCTGCTGACTCCGGGTGTGGTCGGCTCCTGGTCTGGATAGCACTTGGTGGACGATGGGGAGGTTCCTCTTCCAGTGGTGCTGGTGGTGCCACAGGTGGAGCTGGCAGCCGGTAAGGGGGCGGTAGCAGCTCCTCCACATCTGCCTCCGGTAGGACTGGTAGGTGGTTTAGGTTTTGGTTTTTCTCTTAGTGGTGCTAGCAATGGAGGGTTACTGGGCTGCTGCCTGGAAGCCTTAACAAACTTTCCTTAACCAGGGAGGAGAATCAAAAATAAGATCAAATCTGTATATAGACAATTTGGTCAGGATGAGTTGGAGGGCTGAAGAGGTATCTCCAGACTGCCTCCGAGATAGCCATGTCAAAGTTACCGACAGATGGCCATTCGGGGACTCCACAAGGCCACTCCAAGGAAGCAAGCACGTAAAGTCTCCCAGGATAAACAGGCTCTCCATTTCCCTGGGCTCTTTGCTTAAATTCCTTAAAATGATTAAGAACTAGAGTTAGAGAAGTTAAAGACACAGATGAAGATCCTTGTCCCATGGTAAATAATAAGGCAACACAGAAGACACACAAACACCAACAATGCACACATACCCTCTTCCATCCTCTCTTGAGCATCCTAGAAGGAAATACCAGTGAAATCCCCTAGGCAGCATTAGATCTGGAACAGAGTCAAGCGAAAAGCAGTTCCTGGTTCACAAACTACGACTGGGTACCCAACTGTACAAATTACAAATGGGTAAATACCCAACCGTATCAATGGGCAAAGTGCCCCCAAACCTGGAGGGCGTCCCACTCCGGTGTAGAAAGAGCATTCAGGCTCCTCTACCAAATGCAAATGCACGCCAAAATGCAAACGAACCAAGGAAAAGCATACATAAAAAAGATACTTACAGAGTACTGACCCAATGAAATGACTTGAGAAAAGAAAAAGGGGGCCCTTTTGGGGGTCATTGGGGTTAATCCTGGACAAGCTCCCAAATGTTGTACCCCAAAAGGCTGCACCCCACAATAAAATGAAAATTGTAAAAAGGCAAAAAGAATAAAAAGGCCAAGACATCTTGGAGGGAAAAGAAGAGAGTGCTTATTTATTTAGGCTGGTATCCAGTGACACAGAGTGAGGGTGGAATTTTCACTGCCAGTGCAACTGGGCTAGGATTTGGGGGTGGTTTATAAAGGGGAAAAACCACAACGATGTGGGGGGGGCCCACACCTGTGCATTCCTGAGGAAACAGGACATCCTGTTTGTTTTTTTTAAAGGTCAAAGGGCATGGCTCATACAGAACAGAATGGCAGTGCTAAGAGTTAGATTACAACAGCCAGTTTAGGTCAAATGTTGCTAGTTCTTTGTTTAGGATTCCATCTTATTTCCTGAGGATTTTCTGTGGCTCTTACTTCTTTTCATCTGGCTCTTGGATCTATCCTCTGAGTTATCTTTCCACTTCTGTAAAAAGCAGCCAATATTTCCAACTAAATAGTTTTCTCATCTAGTTATCTAGTTATCTAATTATGCCTGGGTCCAAAGTCTTTTCAATTTGTACCATCTTTATTTTGAGTCCAAGCCAATAATTTTTTTTGGCTCTTTTTTGAGACAGAATTTCACTATGCAATTCAGGCTAGTCTTGAACTCACTTTGTAGCCCAGGCTGGCCTTAAACTTTCAGCGATCCTCCTGCTTCAGCTTCCCAAGTGCTGGGATTACAGGCATGTGCCACCATGCACAACAAAGTGATAAAATTCATTTTTAAACTTCGTGAAGTTCTTATGAATTCACTGATAATTGTTTTAATAGGACAAAACCTGCACCAACAGGTATCCAGGAGATGAGATATTTTTTACTTTGGAATCCCTTAAATAATGCTCTAAAGTTTCTAGATATCTGATTGTTTAATTAAGAAGATACATGAGGCATACACTTAAAATTATTCATTTATTTATTTATAGGACAAGTTCTCAGAATGTTGTCCAGGCTAATCTCTAACTCTTGTGCTAAGGTGAGCCTTCTGACTCAGCCTCCCAGTAGCTGAGATTAGAAGTACATGCCATCATGCCTGACTGGAAGCTGTTTCTTAGCTTTAGAATTTCTTGTCTGTTGGGAACCACAATGGCTAATTTGCATATTTCCCTAAGGGATAAAATGAAGGTTTGGGATTATCCATATGACCCATTTAAGATTGCCCATTGACTCCTCTTAGCATAAGATCATCTATGCCCTCTTGAGGCATCCAAGGATTATACTCACCCATTGAGTCATAAACCTCTGAGACTTCTGTCAAATTTGAATCTTTCACTAGCCCTGCCTATCACTGTACACACCCAATAAATAATGGCTGTCTTGGAGTGTCAAGAGGACCCATCACCCCTGTCCCTGATTCTGTGGTTTTTGTTATTGGTTCTGTTAATGTGGTGTGTCATGTTTATTGATTTGCATATATTGAACCATCCCTGCATCCCTTTCATTCCTAATTGCATGGATTTTAGTCTTTCCTCTTTTGATAAAGTTGGGTAAGGGTTTGTCTATTTTATTTGATCATTCAGAAAGCAACACTTCCATTCATTGATTCTTTTTATTGTTTTCTTAGTCTCCATTACATTAATTTTTGCTCTGATCATATGTGCTTTGGGTTTCATTTGTTCTTTTTCTAGAAGAGTGAGGTTGAGCATTATTTACTTGAGCTCATTGTTTTCCTAATGTGGGAATTAACCATTCTAAATTTTCCTCATAGGACTGCTTTTATTGTATCCCATAAGCTCTGGTATGTTGTACTGGCATACAAAGAGATATGATGTAAAATGTTGATTAGCAGGGCCCAGGGAAGGAGGATTGAGGAGCTATTGTCCAATGTATAAAGTTTCACTTTTGCAAGATGAAAAATGCTTTGGAGATTGGTTATACAACAAATGTGAATATATGCAGCACTCCTGAACCATACCCTTAAAAAGGCAAAAGCGGCACATTTTATGTTATGTATATTTTCCACAATAAAAAAGACATTCACAGGACAACTGGAGAAATTTGAAAATTAGATCATGCCAATGAATTGCCATGAATTTTTCTAAATATGATGTCAGAGTGGTTATGTAGAAAACTTCCATAACAGTCAGTGACCAATTCTAAAGTATATTGGCACAAAATTACTTATTTTGAGATTTTCTTTTAGATACCTAAGCAAATGAGGAGAGAAAAACTTCAAAGGGTGTGAGAAGTAAATATGACTATAATATTATTAAATTAAAGATTCATTTTTTTCTTAATTTTCATGCTTACATTTTTTCATAACATACTAGCCACTTTCCTGTCACTGAGACAAAATACTCAATGCCTATAACTTAAAGGAGAGGTTTATTGTGGCTCACAGATTCCAAGTGTTCATTCTGCGATCAATCGACCCCAAAGAAGAACAGGCATGGTAGAAGGGTGTGGGGGAGGAAAACTGCTAGATGCACAGCAGCCAGAAAGCAGAGAGAGAGAAACAGCTAGAGTAAGAGATGCACCCTCCAAACGCCTGTCCATAGTGATCCGCTTTCTTCAACTCTGCCCAATTCATAATAGCACAGTTAGCCATGAACCCACCATGGACCACTGATAAGCATAATGCCCCCCTTATCTAAACATCTAGCAAAAGCCACACTTCTGAATACGTGAGACTTTTGGAGCACGTTTTCAATCTACACCATAGCACACAATAAAAAGAAATGCTTTAACTTGAACAGTAAAAGCAATGTTGCTACTACATTGGACAAATTGTTCTCTTGCTGAATCTTCCTAAGACAAGTATTTTTCATTTTGTTTTGTTTTGGGTTTTTTTTTGCAGCATTGGGGATAAAACCCAGAGCCTCTTGCATGCTAGGCAAGTGTTCCACCACTAAGCTATATCCAGCCCTGAGGCAGAGCTTATAAAATCATTCACTATGAAGGAATGACAGAAAAATAACCTTTTAGTGGAGCTTTTGGAGTCTTCTGTGTAGAGTATCATGTCATCTGCAAATAACAATATTTTAACTTTTTCCTTTCCTTCCTTATTCCTTTTGTTTTTTTTTTCTCTTGTCTAATTGCTCCAGCTAAAGTTTCCAGGACTATGTTGAATAAGAGTGGAGACAATGGACATGCTTGTCTTGTTTTTGATTTTAGAGTAAAATTTTCAGACTTTGTCCGTTTAGTATGATGTTGGTTGTTGGTTTGTGATAAATGGCTTTTATCAGATTGAGATAAAAGCTATATATTCCAGTTTTCTATAGAGTTTTATCTTGAATGGGTACTGGACTTTGTCAAAAGTTTTTCTGCATCTATTGAGATGATATGATTTTTGTCCTTAGCTGTGTTAATACGGTGTGTTACATTTATGAATTTACATATGTTGAACCATCTGTGCATCCCTGCGATGAACCCCACTTGATCATGGTGTATAATCTTTTTGATGATTTGCTGCAGTCTTTTTGCCAGTATCTTATTGAGAATTTTTGCATAAATGTTCACTAGGGAAACTGGCCTGTAATTCTCTTTCTTAGTTGGGTCCTTCTGTGGTTTTGGTATCAGGGTAATGATTGCTTCCAGGTATGAATTTGGGAGTATTGATTGCCTTTCAATTTCATTAAAGATTTTAGAAGTAGTGATGTTAGGTCTTCTCTAAATTTCTTATAGAATTCAGCAGTGAGTGAATCCATCAGGTCTGGGGTTTTCTTGGTTGATAGGTTTTTAATTACATCTTTGATTTCATTTATTGATACTGGGTTATTTAGGATTTTTATATCTTCTTGATTCAGCTTTGGTAATTCATATGTATCTAGGAATTTGTTAATTTTTGCCATATTTTCCCTCTTATTAGAATACAGATTTTCAAAGTAGGTATAGACAATCTTCTGAATTTCTGCAGGCTCTGTTGTGATTTCACCTTTTTCATTCCCAACTGCATATATTTGAGTCTTTTCCTCCACCTCCTTCTCCTCTTTCTCCTCTCCTCCTCCTTCTTCTTTTTCTTCTTTTTGATAAGGTTGGCAAGGGTTTGTGAATTTTATTTAATCTTTCAAAGAACCAACTCAGATTCATCAATTCTTTGTTTTATTTTTAGTCTCCAATGCATTAATTTCTTCTCTGATCTTATAATTTCCTCCCTCTTATAAGCTTTCAAGTTAACCTCCTTTTTTTTCTATACGTTCGAGGCTCACCGATAAGTTGGTTACGTGCACTTGCTCTGTTTTACTGATATGGGTATTTACTGCTATAAATTTCCCTTTTAACACTGCTTTCATTGTGTCCCAAAAGTAAGGATACTTTTTTATATAATCAAGTTACTGAACATGAAACTTAGACTTTTGCACAAAACTTCTGTTTTCTCTTCTATGATTTACAAATCCAAGGATATTTTCTGTCAGATATAATTTTTTTTTTTTTGCAGTACCAGAGATTGAGCTCATGACCTCATGCTTGCCAGGCAGGTGCTTATGCCACTGAGCTAAATCCTCGTCCCTGTCAGATATAATGTTAAAATTCTTTTTGTGCAGAACAAAAAGTTGAAATTTCTCAAATTCCCCATTTAAACTAATCAAGTTTAACCAGTATAAGTTTATATTGTTAGCCCCAGTCATCATATATGAATCATTTTTTCAAACTATTACACATCAAGTTGTCAGTCTTTATAACCTTATTTTAAAAAGATGTGTTTAAAGAAAAGTTGAAAGAAAATGAGATTAAAAAATCTACTAGTAAAATTTTTAAAAATAGTTTAAGAAATGAAAAATGGAAAAGAATTTTCTAAATCTTACAGAATCAGTTATTTCCTTAGCTGTGTTGTTAATAAATTTCTCAAAATGCATAGAATAGCAAGACTATTTGATAGGCTTACAATATTAGTTATACATTTATTATTTGTTAAGAAAACAAATGGCAAAAAAGTCATAGTTTTCACTTACAATGCAATTATCTCACTTCTGCTGATCAACAAAGTAAATAGAAAATATAGGTGTAGAAGACCTAATAGGAATAAAATGGTTCACTATTTTGCCTGCTTAAAGATTTTTAACTAACTAGATCTTTCAAAATACTAATATCCCAAAATAAAATGGAATGACATTATATCACCTGACCGAGGGCTGAGTAAATAAATCTTCCACATAAAACCATAGCACTCAAATAAGGGCAGGAAGTCTAACGTCTTCTTTCACCTACCCATCAAGAACAAGTTGTTTCAAAAACAGATTGAAGTGGTCTCAAAACATTCTCCAACTTAATTGCAAATTAAATGCATGTATTAATTGCCAAAGAGTATGGTTCTGAGATTCTCTTTGGACTCTGCCATTTTGTTCATTTTAAAACAAATCACTGCCCCCCCCCAAAAAATTAGGGATTTTTTTTCCCTCCAACAAACCTTTTAGACATTTTTTCCTCCAAGTTTTTCCTAAGCAGATAAATGTTTTTGCTATGGCAACACAATTTACACAGACAGGGTCAGTTACATCCAGTACTCAGAACAAACCTAGAGTGAGCAAGACCAAATGGACAACAGAACCCTCTAATCTGAATTATACTCTTGTAACTACACCTCCTAGGACAGCTTTACTCCTGTCTACAGGTCTATGGTTGGGGGCTGTGCTTCCAAACCTATCCAAGAATAGATGCCAAGGCATAAACTGGCAGACAGATTTTTGTTTTTGTTTTGGCTTTGTGAGACAGAGTCTCACTATGCAGTTCAGGCTGGCCTTGAGCTCACTTTGTAGCCCAGGCTGGTCTCAAACTCATGACACTCTATCTGCCTCAGCCTCCAGAGTGCTGGGATTACAGGCATGCACCACCATGCCTGGCTTGCCAGGCAGAATTTTTGCCAGGGAAATCACTCTGAGAATGTCAATGAAAACTGAGAAGAAAAGACCACAGGGCAGGAGGGAGTTAAGGAAGCTTAGGAAGAGATTCATACTTTTGATGTATCAATATTAGTGGGTGGGAACAAAACCATCTCTGGCTTAATTTATCTGTGATCAGGACCACAAAGTCCAAGTTAAACTATATTCCTAAATTTCATTAGCTGAGGTGTTTTCATGATTGAAAGTAAAAGTGTACTCCTTAAACTTCTAAGCATCTAAAAATATGCAGAAAATTTTTGAAAAATGAGAGCACTCTAAAACTACAAACCAAGATGCCCAGTGACCTTCTTTTAGTCCGGGAGGCCAAAGATATGCAGGGGGACTTTCAGCCCACTGGCACTGGGCTGGGGAGAGTTTCAGACCATCACTCCCAGTGATTGAATTGTCACCCAGCTCCCTAGGACACTGGACTGAGCTCAGGAGATTTTGCGGGCCTCAGTGGATCACAATCAGGGACCTTCTTTCAGTCTGGGATGCTGGGGCCATGCAGGGGGACTTTCAGCCCACCGGCACTGGCCCAGGGAGAGTTTCAGACCATCGCCCCAGCAGTTGAGTTCCTGCCCAGCTCCCTAGGACACTGGACTGGGCTCAAGAGGTCTTGCAGGCTTGACTGGGCTGAACTCAGTGACCTTCATTCAGTTCCTGGAGCTGAGGGTGCAGGAGGTGATATCCAACACACCCGGGGGAAGACTTGGAACACTGCTTGGAGCACAGAAATGTAGAAAAATGATAAAACAAAAGACCAAAAGGCAATCTCAAACCTCTAGCTCATTCCAAGAAAGCCTAGGAACCATGTACATAGAAGAAAATATAAGCCATACACCTGAAATGACTAAAATGATATCAACTGAAATAAAGAAGCAACTCAGGGAAGCTATAGAGAAACTCAAATCAGAAATAAATTCCCAGATAAAAGAAAAAATGATAAAAGTAGTGAAAGAAATACTGAATGCATCTAAAGAAGACACAGTTAAAAAATTAGAGGAACAAAACAAACAGATAGAATCACTGAATGAACACTATAAGAAACAAACAGAATGCATGAAACAGATTCAAAGAGATATACAGGAAATCAAAAATTCTATTGAAAGTTGCCAAAACTGCCTCAACAAAAGTGAAGATAGAATTTCAGACCTTGAAGATAAGATTGCAGCTAGTGAACAGGAAAGGAAAGATCTTTTAAAAATAATAAGGAATCAGGAAATAACAATTCAACAGCTACAAGATGATGCAAAGAAAAACAACATAAGATTAATAGGGATAAATGAAAAAGAAGGGGACAGCACAAATGATATCTAGAGGCTATTTACGGAAGTAATAGCTGAAAATTTCCCAAACATAAGAAGGGAAACTGACATACAGATTAGTGAAGCATATAAAACTCCAAATAGCCAAAACCAAAATAAAACTACACCCAGACATATGATAATCACCATTCCAGAAATCCAACATAAGAACAGAATATTAAGAGCTGTTAGAGTGAAAAGACAGATCACCTATAAAGGAAAAACCTATCAGAATCACAGCAGACTTCTCAACACAAACAATGAAGTCAAGAAGAGCACGGAGTGAAGTATTTCAGATCCTAAAGGAAAACAATTTCCAACCCAGACTGACGTACCCTGCAAAATTATCCATTAAAATCAATGGAGAAATAAGATACTTCCATGACAAAGAACAGCTGAAGAACTTCATGATCACCAGAACAAACCTAAGAGAAAGACATTCTAGATACACATAGGAAAAAACCACTAAAGCAAGGCAGACAATTAAACAGAATGGAAAGGTAAAGATACAACATCAGAAAGATAACATGTCAACAATAAACCAATATATAACAGTTATAACCATTGATGTAAATGGCTCAATTCACCAATCAAAAGAAACAGACTAGCTGGGTGAGGTGGCTCAGGCTTATAATCCCAGCACTTGGGAGGCAGAGGCAGGAGGATTGTTGCAAGTTCAAGACCAGCCTGGGCTACAAAATGAGCTCAAGTCCAGCCTGAACTGCATAGCGAGACTCTATCTCAAAAAAAAAAGAAAAGAAAAGAAAAGAAACAGACTGGCAGAATGGATGAAGAAACAACATCCAACCATATGCTGTCTACAAAAAAACCCATCTAACCCAAAAGAAAACTCATAGACTGAAAGTTAAAGGATGGAAAACAATACTTCATGCAAAAGGAAACAAAAAAATCAGGGGTAGTTATTCTGTTCGCAGATCATGTGAACTTCAAACCAAGAATGATCCGAAGAGATGAAGAAGGTCACTACATACTAGTTAGGGGAAAACTTCAAGAGGAAAGATAACAATCTTAAATATATATGCACCAAATTCCAGAGCACCCAGCTATACAAAGCAAGTATTAACAGAAATGAAAAATCAAATAAATAATAACACAATTTTAACAGGAGACCTTAATACACCATTGACACAAAGGGACAGATCAACTAGCCAGAAAATCAGCAAGAAATAACAGCACTGAATCACATCTGTGAATGAATGGACTTGATAGACATATACAGTGTTCCATCCAACAACATCAGAATATTCATTCTTCTCAGCAGTACATGGGACATTCTCTAAAATAGACCATATACTAGCCCACAGAACATATTTAAGTAAATGCAAAAGAATCGAAATTATCTCATGCATGTTAGTGGATCATAGTGCCATGAAACTGGAAATTAATGATAAAAGTAACTGCAAAAACCCCACAAACACATGGAAATTGAATAATACACTCTTGAGCAATCAGTGGGTCACAGAGGAAATTAAAGAAGAAGTTAAACAATATCTACAAGCAAACAAAAATACAAATACAACTTACTGGAATTTGTGGGATGCAATGAAAGCAGTCCTCAGAGGAAAACTTATTGCACTGAGTTTCCACATTAAGAAAATAGAACGAACACAAATAAGCAACCTGATATTAACCTGAAATATCTAGAAAAAGAAGAGCAAGCCAAGGCCAAAGCCAAAAGAAGGGAGGAAATTATAAAGATCAGAGCAGAAATTAATGCAATAGAGACTAAGAAAACAACACAAAGAATCAGTGAATCAAAGAGTTGGTTTTTTGAAAGAATAAATAAAATTGATAAGCCCCTAGCCAACCTTATTTTTAAAAAAAGGAAAAGAAAAACTCAAATTCATGCAATAAGGAATGAAAAAGGTGAAATCTCTACAGACTTTGTGGGCATACAGAAGATCATCAACACCTATTTCAAAAACCTCTGCTCTCATAGTTTCGATAACACAGAAAAAATGGACAGATTTCTAGAAACATATGAACTATCAAAGCTGGGTCAGGAAGATGTAAAACTGCTGACTAACCCAATTTCTATTAATGAAATTGAAAACATAATCAAGTCTTTACCAACAAAGAGGAGCCCAGGCCCAGACGGATTCACTGCGGAATTCTACAAAGACATACAAAGAAGACTTAATGCCAACAGTCCTCAAACTCTTCAATGAAATCGAAAGGGAAGCAATTTTTCCTAAGTCATTCCTGGAAGCAAATATTACTCTAGTACCAAAACCTGAGAAAGACCCAATTAAAAAAAAAAACTATAGGCCAATCTCCCTAATGAACATAGATGCAAAAATTCTCAATAAAATATTGACAATCAGAATGCAGCAAATCATCAAGAAGATTATACACCATGACCAAGTAGGATTCATTCCAGGCATGCAGGGATGGTTCAACATACATAAATCAATAAATGTAATCCACCATATCAATAGAGCCAAAAATAAGAACCACGTGATCATCTCTGTAGATGCAGAAAAAGCATTTGATAAGACCCAACATTCATTCATGATAAGAACCTTTCAGAGAATTGGAATAGATGGTCTTTACCTCAATATGATAAAGGCCAACTACAACAAACCAACAGCCAGCGCCATATTAAATGGCCAAAAACTGAAAGCCTTTACCTTAAAATCAGGCAAAAGACAAGGATGTCCCTTATCACTGCTCCTGTTCAACATAGTACTGGAAATACTAGCCAGAGTAATTAGACAAGAGAGGGAAATAAAAGGAGTAAAGATAGGAAAAGAGGAAGTTAAATTATCATTATTTACAGATGACATGATACTCTACATAGAAGACCCCCAAAACTCCATTGAAAGACTCCTAGATATAATAAATAAATTCAGCAAAGTAGCTGGATACAAAGTCAGTACTCAAAAATCAATAGCATTCCTATACACTAACAACAAAATCACCAGGAGAAATAAGAGAAGCCACACCCTTCACACTAGCATCCAAAAAATTGAAATACTTAGGAATTAATCTAACAAAAGAAGTAAAAAAGCTATACAGGGAAAATTATAATACCCTGAAAAATAAATCAAAGAAGACCTCAGAAAATGGAAAGACATCCCTTGTTCATGGATAGGAAGAATAAATATTGTGAAAATGGACATTCTCCCAAAATTGTTATACACATTCAATGCAATCCCAATGAAAACACCACTAACATACCTCATAGATCTAGAGAAATCACTCCTAAAATTCATCTGGAACCAGAAGAGACCTAGAATAGCAAAGGCAATTCTAAGCAGCAAAGCCAAGGCAAGAGGCATCACAATCCCTGACTTGAAGTTATACTACAAAGCTACTGTAATAATATCAACATGGTATTGGAATAAAAACAGACCTGAAGATCAATGGAATAGACTAGAAGATACAACTACGAACACACTCAACCACCTTATCTTTGATAAAGAGGCCAAGCATGTTCACTGGAAGAACAACAGTCTCTTTAATAAATGGTGCTGGAAAAACTGGCTATCCATATGCCAAAAACTAAAATTAGACCCATGCCTATCACCATGTACTAAACTAAAATCCAAATGGATCAAAGATCTAAATATTAAAACAGAAACACTAAATCTGTTGGAAGACAAAGTAGGTAAAAATCTTGAAGACATAGGGGTAGGTGGAGAATTTACGAACAAGAACCAAACTGCATGGGAAATACTTCCCAGAATGAATAACTGGGGTCACGTCTTATTAAAGAGTTTCAGCATGTCCAAAGAAATCTCCAGCAGAGTGAAAAGAAAATCCACAAACTGGGAAAAAAAATCTTAGTGAACTATCCCTCAGAAAAGGACTTCTGTCTAGAACTTATAAAGAATTAAAAAAAAATCAGACCCCCCAAATTCAAAGACCCAACCCAAAAATGGGCATCCGAGATGAATACACAGTTCTCAGATGAAGAAATACGAATGGCAAATAAATACATGACAAAAATGTTCATCATCATTGGTCATTAGAGAAATGAAAAGTAAAACCACACTGAGATTCCATCTCACTCCAGAACGAATGGCCAGGATCAACAAAACTACCAACAACAAATGCTGGAGAGGCTGTGGGGAAAAAGGAACTCTTCTGCACTGTTGGTGGGAGTGTAGACTGGTGCAACCACTGTGGAAGTCAATCTGGAGATTCCTCAATAAGCTGGGGTTGGAGGTCCCATTTGACCCAGCTATTCCACTCTTAGGCATATTCCCAGAAGATCTTAAAACATCTTACCATAGTGATATATGTGCACCCATGTTTATAGCGGCACAATTTGTAATAGCCAGATCTTGGAAACAAACTAGGTACCCATCAACTGAGGAATGGGTAAAAAAAAGTAGTATTTTTAAATTTTTTTTATTTTAAAGAGAATAAAACAAGAGGACAGAACAAAGCAGATCAGAACAGAACAATGTAAGCAACAGCACTTCACAACAAGACAATTGGATATGAACAGTAGCTATCATAATGTCTCTTTCTTTGAAATAGTTGAGCTTAGCTTTACACACAATAATGTTAAACATAACAAAATAGTATAAAACCACTCAAGGGAATGAAAGTATTGCAAGGCATTCTGAACCAAATAACCGAAAATGAACAATGGCTACTATATTATCTGATTTTCCATAAAATTTTGTTTATACTATCATACATCAACAATGGCTGCCAAATTGTCTTGCCTCCAAAGTAACTATTCATATAATCACATATATTAAGATCATCTTCAGTTCCTGCTTCGTATTCTGGAACAGTTGCAAACCACATTCTCCAGACACAGGTCTTTTGGCTTCACTGTGAGAAACTGCTGTAAGTTTGTTACTCTCTGGTACCAGTGTCCAGCAACTTCAACTTCCCCAGTGAGTTCATGGTCGCCTGGATACTTGTGGAAGTATTGCTTGCAAGCTGTGTACATGAAAGAGGGTACCACAAGCCAAATGCATTTTCTGTAAAGGAATCAACAAAGTCTTCCAGCATATGAAGCCTCCAGTCTTTGCCTCATTATTTCTTTCTTACAGACATGGCAGTTGTTAACTCTGGTTAAGAAATGAAGCGCATCCCTCCTGCTTAAGTCCTTCTCTTGCTAGAACAGATGCTTTTGCACTATCATCAAAGCCCACCACTGCTCTGAGTGAATCCTCAGGAGCAAAAGGAGTAAGAATTCCCTGGGTTTGATCTTCACCACAGAAGTGCAAAGCTATCAGAATTGTGGGGGAGGGGACAAGGTGTATGTCCGCAGCTAAGTTCCCCAAAGAAAGGGTGCAGAGCCGACACCACCAATAACAGCAAAACAGCATCTTTATTGTCCAGCTCATGTATATTAGCTGTTAATAAAGTTCACAGGGACTGGCCTAACCGTCTAGCGCATGCGCGGTTGTCTACACTGGCATGCAGCAGTGCACCTGCTGGGTGCCTGTGCCATACTGCAGGGTCCTGTCCTTCCGCATCCTCTGATGTCCCAGCCTTTGAAGCATCCTGCAGAGCTCCCCACAAAAGCCTACATCTGACAGGCTAACAGGAATCATAATACTGGGAAGAGGAAAAAGCTCTGGAATTTCAGGGTCCCTACCTCCTCAATCTGCATGGAATCTTCAGCAGAATTTGCCAGTTCCTCATGACTGCAGTTATCCAGCAAATCCAGAGCAACTGCCATCCTGTCCACTCTGAGAGCCGAGATGCTGAGTGTGACAAAGATGAAATAACAGACTGCTACAGCTGTCCAAATCTCTATGCCGCTTGGGGAGGTGGTTACAGGCACCCAGCAGGGGTTGGAGGGGCGGGGTGGTAGCTGAAAGGAGGGGCCGTCGGCGGACTGGTCAGCTCCCTCCCAAGATGGAGGCACCACCCGGGCCTGTGCAGCCCAAGTGGGCAGACCCGAGGTAGGGACGGTGGACCCTGCACTCACCTTGGATGGGCCATGAGGTCCTGCTGGCGAAGGGAGGCCAGGCCACATGAATGATACACCAGATTGAGATAAAGACCTTCTATTCCAATTTTCTATAGAGTTTTTTTTTTTTTTTTCATAAACAGGTGTTGGATTTTGTCAGATACTTTTTCTGCATCTGCTGAGATGATCCTGTGGCTTTTGTGGTTGGTTCTGTTAATGTGGTACTACATTGATTGATTCATGTATGATGAACAATTAACTGGTGCATCCCTGGGATGACTCCTACGTGGTCATGGCATAGAAGTTTCTTATGATTTGCTGCATTCTGTTTGCCAGTATCTTAATGAGAATTTTTGTGTCTATGTTTTTTAGGGAGATTGGCCTGTAGTTCTCTTTTTGATTGGTTCCTCTGGTCTTGCTATCAGGGTAATGCTTGCTTCCAGGGATGTCTTTGGTAGTACTGTTACCCCTTCAATTTTATTAAAGAGTTTCAGGGAACCATTAGGCCTCTACAGTCCTTCTAGAATTTAACAGTGAACCCATCAGGACTTGGGCTTCTCTTTGTTTGTAGATTTTTAAAAATTACTTCTTTAGTTTCATTGACTGATGCTGGGTAATTTAGAAATTTTATATCTTCTTGATTCAGCTTTAGTAATTTATATGTCTCTGGAATCTATTTTTTCTGAGTTTTCCTTTCTTACTAGAATACTGGTTTTCTAAGTCGGTATTCGTGATCTAGATTTTTGCAGGATCCATTGTGATTTCACCCTTTTCAATCTTAATTGCGTGAATTTGAGTTCTTTCTTCCTTCCTTTCTTGATAAGGTTGGCTATAAGTTTGTCTATTTTATTTAATCTTTCAAAGAACCACTCTTCAATGCATTGAATGTGTATATTGTCTTCTTATTCTCCATTGTATTAATTTCTGCTTTGTTCTTCATAATTTCCTCCATCCTATATTGTTTTGGGTTTAACTTGTTCTTTTTGTGGGACTACAAAGTTCAGCATTAGCTAATTTACCTCAGTTCACTTTATTTTTCTGATGTGGGAATTTGCTACTGTAAATTTCCTTCATGGACTGCTTTCAGTGCCACTGTAAGTACCAGTATGTTACTGCTGGGTGCCTGTGCCATACTGCAGGGTCCTGTCCTTCCGCGTATGTTATCATTTAATTATAGAAATTGTCTAATTTCTTCTTTAATTTCATCTGTGATCCATTTATTGTTCAGAAGGCTGTTATTTAACTTCCATGTGTTTATGTAGCTTTTATGATTTCTTTTGCCACTGATTTCCAATTTCATTGTACTATGATTTAATAATATGCATGGCTAATTGTAATTCCTTTGTATGCTCTATCAGCTAATATGTGGCCTATTTTGTAGAACATCCCATGTGCTGAGAAGAATGTATATTCTGCTGTTGGGCAAACCACTCAATAGGTATGTCTAAGTACACTTTTTTCAGTGTTTGATTCAGCTCTGACAGGTCTTTATTGATTTCTTTAAAATTTAGTTGTACTGTCTGTGATAGTAGGTTGAAGGTACTGAAGTCCCCTATTACAATTATATTGGTGCTTACCTGATTTCTCATGTCCATTAGTGTTTGTTGTATATGTATGGGTGTGCCAGTATTTAATGCATATATATTTATGGTTATTATCTTTTCTTCTTGGATTGTTTCCTTACCATGTATGTAGTGACCTTCTTTGTCTCTCCTGATGAATCCTGGCTTGAAATCTACTTTGTCTGCAAATAGAATGGCTACTCCTGCTTTTTTCCAGGTTCCTGACATATTATTTTCCATCCTTTGACTTTTAGTTTATAAATTACCTTTTGAGTTAAATATGTTTGTTGATGCAGAATATTGTTGCATTGGTGAATTGAGACCATTTACATTGATGATTATAAATGATATTTGAGTTTTATTTTCTGTATATATTTTCCTATTGTTAATTCTCTTTCTTTGCCTTCTTAAAAATTGCTTGCTTTGCCTGGTGGATTCATTGTATTAGGATTCTTGGGATTGCTATATTTTTCTAAAATATCTTACATAACATTTTTTGTTTCTTGTTTTTATTTTTGACACAAGATCTCACTATGTGCTTTAGGCTGATCCTGAATTTATTATGTAACCCAGGCTGGCCTTGAAATCCTGGCAATCCTCCTGCCTCAGCCTCTTGAGTGCTGGGATTACAGGCATGCACCAGCACACCTAGCCCCTTCAGAACTTTTTAGAGTGCTGGTTTGTTTGGTAATCTTGAATTTCTTCAGGTTTAAGGGTTTTATTGAGAAGTCTGCAGTGATTCTAATGGGTTTTCCTTTATAGGTGATGTGTTTCTTTTCTCTTACAGCTTTTAATATTTTGTTCTCATGTTGAATTTCTGGAATCTTGACTTCCATAATCTTGGTTCTTTTCTCTTACAGCTTTTAATATTTTGTTCTCATGTTGAATTTCTGGAATCTTGACTTATATAATCTTGGTTCTTTTCTCTTACAGATTTTAATATTTTGTTCTTGTGTTGAATTTCTGGAATTTGACTTCTATAATCTTGGTGCAGTTTGTCTTCTGATCATGACTATTTGGAGTTCTGTATGTCTCACTTATCTGTATCTCAAGTTCTTTTTCCCTGCTTAGAAAATTTTATGCTATTGCTTCTGTGAACAGGTTTTTTTATGTCCTTTGTGCCCTCTCCTGATTCTTCATTGATTCCAATTAATCTTATATTAGCTGTCTTTGTATCATCTAGCAGCTGTTGGATTGATTTTGTGTGTTTCCTTCTTATTTTAAGATATCTTTCATTTGATTGCCAGCCACAACTCTGTCTGCTGCATCTGATATTCTGTCTTCATATTAGTTGGCTCTGCTGCATATACTGTTAGTAGAATTTTTAATCTCCTGGATTTCTATTTGAACCTGTTTTGTGGAATCTAATTCATTCCTGTTAGGCATTCATGTTTTCTATGTCTTTCCTAAATGACTCTATTTTTTATTTGTATCTACTTTATGTTCATTAATCATTTCATTCATTATAGTTGCCATCTTTTTGTTATCTCTGTTTTGTTTTGGTCAAGAGATTTTTTGATCTGTTTTGTTGCTTCTGCTGCCATGATTCACTACATTCAGCGAGGCAGTTTTTAATTTTTTACCTCACTGCCTCCTGGATTTGCATTGGGCAAGTTGGGAATTAGGATTTGCACCTTGGTTCTACATTTCTCATCTTCTATTATTTGCTTATTTGTTTTCTGCCCTGAGACTTGTAAATTGCTAATGGTAGGTAGCTTTCTTATTACTATTCAGAGCACTTTAAGAAATAATTACTTTTCAGAGATGTCTTCTAGACATAGATAGCTTTTGGCTTTTGAATCTTATCTGAAAGTCCTGCCTCTTCAGTTTATTAAGGATGAAAAGCTACTGCCTTTTTGGCCTAGCACCCAGTTTTTTTGGTATTGGACTATAATATTGTTTATGACCCCCAGGTAATCTAGGTATTGGCCTACAAGGAAGACCAACTGATCACAACTATGTCACCTTGGCTAAAACAGTAATAACAATAGCTTCAAGCCCAGTCTAGAAATTGACAAATTATAATAACTATTAATTTTCCACCTTTAACAATAGGTACAAGATTTATAGTGATACAAAGTCTAATATATAAGACTTTGTATGTTTATAGGTGTGATGGCACATGCCTATAATCTCAGCACTTGGGACACTGAGGCAGGAGGATCACCATGAGTTTAAGGTGAGCCTAGGTTACTTATGTTAGTTCAAGGTCAACCTGTACTACATAGCAAGACCCTGTAGGTAGGGTCTTTGTCTTAAAAAAAGAAATCTATATATATAGGACAAGACAAAAACTTATATACAGTAAATATATATTTGATAGTGATTTTACCCTCAAGGGAGAAAATTTAAAATGGACAAGGAAAAAATAGAGAAATAAAAGAGAAAGAGGTTAGAAACAAGGTCCAAAGACAAAGGCCTATTACCCAAGCCTCAGGAAACTGGAGAAGACAGGAGGTAAAGAAGGGAAAAACAGAACAAGAACAACCCTAAAAATAATATTCACACTCATGAAAAAACAAAAACAATTAAAACAACAACAACAAAAGCCCAAAAGCAAAGAGAAAAGGGAAAAAAAAAAGAATAAAAGAAAGGAAATTTTCTCTGTGATTTCAAGCCTAGCTGTCTTCTGGGACCTACAGTTCTGTGGAAGTACCCAGTTTGGGCTTCGCTCTGGTGTCCCTGGTAGACTAACAAAGCAGTCCGAGCCCGATCTGTGCTGGAGAATCCCAGCCTACAGGACGAACCCAGTGGGCTGCCTGTTCTGGTTCTTGCAAATTCCCAGAAACTCAGGCTGATCCTGGCCTCTGGTCCCGGGGTTGGGGTTGAGTCGTTCAGCCTGCAGCACTGGGTTTCTTTTGCTGGCCTGTCCTTGGCTCTCAGACCCTGGATGCTTCCTGTGGTTGTTGCTCACTCAGTCACTGTGGACTTAAATACTGGAAGCCCTGTGAAGAAGCCAACCCATGGCTACTCTGATTCCTGGGTTCAGCTGACCCCTCCCTAAAATGGTGTCTAACCCAGCAGCTCTCTGGAGAACATACCAGTCATTAAACTAGAGTCACTCACCAGCTGTTTAGTGTCCAGTATCCCACTATTTCATTTCACTGGTGTGTGTCTCCCTGGAGGTCTCTGGAGTCCCTGTCCTCACTGTGTCTCTGTAGATTCGAGCCTCCTCTCTCACACCACACGCCAGGAGCCAAGGAGAAAGTACAGTTTGCCCTTTCTTTTTCTGCGCTGTGGTCTGTCTCTTCACTTTCCCTGTGGGCTCCAATTTGCCCTTTGGATCCTTTCTGGGTCCCAGGGATCCACCTCCCTCCTTCTTTTATTTCCCAAGTTGTTATTTTCCATTGTCTGGATTCCAAATCTTGTGGAAGTGTTTTGTTGCTGTTTACCGCTTGGCCATCTTCCTAGAAGTAAAAAACCCTGTATTTTTAACAAGATCTTCAGGTGACTCGGATGTAATCATAGTTTGTGATTCATATGTGTATTAAAGTATGAGAAGCACTGATCTACAGAGATATTTGATATAGCAATGGCATTTTATTTTGTATTGGTACTTTAATTTCAGAGTCTAGCAATTATCAAAAAGCCTTGAATGCTTTCTAGTTAGCTATTGTCCTACCTACACATTCTCAAAAGAAACCTATGACTTACTGTATTAACTACAATGTTTGGAATTCTGATGTTGCTGAAGATCATGCAGCCTCTGACAATGAAAGTTTATGTTGTGTAATGGTGACATACCTGCTTTCAGCTCCTGCAACTAATGTGTTAAAGACTCTGATGGAAAAGTAGACTCATATGTAAGTACTCATATGAGTAAAGTAAGTAAAGAAATGGAAATTCTAAGAAATAACCAAAAGGAAATCCTAGAACTTAAAAACCGTTACAGCAATGGCGATTACCTTCAGTGGGCTCCCAGTACACTGGACACAGCTATCAAAGATTCACTGAATTTAAGGACATGTCAATAGAAACTTCCCAAACTGGAACAGAACAGAAAAAAAAGAAGGGAGGAAAATGAAGCAGAAAATATTTAAGAACTGTGGCGTAACTTCAGATGTAGTTCCTAAAGGATAAGAGAGAACAGAGAAGGAAAAATATTACAAGTAATAATGGCTAACAATTTTCCAAATTCCAAGCCACAGATCCAAGAAATATATAACATACCAAGCAGGATAGATACAAAAAAATTTTCTATATTAGATATATCAATGCAAACTGCAGAAATCCATATACAAAGAAAAAAAATCCTAAAATAAACTCAAGAGAAGAAATAATCTTACCTATAGAGGAAAAGGATATAAAAATGACATGAATTACAACAGACTTCTCATCAGAAACCTCAAAGTCAGAAGAAAGTAGGATGCTGTATTTAAAATAGTGAAAGCAAAAACCCATCAACCTAAAATTTTGTATCCAAAAGTGAAAGAAAAATTCCTTTTTCAGTAAAAAAACCCCAGATAAATAATTGTCAGCACACCTACCATATTAAAAAAAACTGAAAAGATAATTTTTTAAAAATTCTTTAGTAAAAAGAAAAATTATATAAAAGCCTGGGATCTTCATAAGAAAAGGGAAGGCATCAGAAGGAATAAATGAAAGTAAAAATTAAACTAAAATGCTTCATTTTTATTTTTAATTGATCTACTAGATAAGATAACTGTTTTTCAAAATAGTAACAGTCACCATGCACTGAGTAATTATAGTACTTGAATAAGTGAAATGAATGCTAATAATTGAATGACAACTAGTTGTTAAATGATGGGAAGGAGAAATAGGGAAGGTGTCCACATGACCCATGAAGTGTTTTTTGAAAGCAGTTTTATATTACTTATAAGTGTATATTGCAAGAGGCTGTATGTACACCTCAGTGGTAGAGCATTAGCCTAGTAATACATAAAGCTGTGTATTCAATCTATAGAAAAACTAAAAAAAGTACATTGCAGACTCTAAAACAATTTTAGACATATAATTAACATGCTAAAAGAAGAGAAAAATGAAATCATATAGTGCTCAACTAAAACAGAGAAGGAGCCAGGCGTGGTGGCACCTGTCTATAACCCCAACACTTGGGACATTGAGGCAGGAGGATCACCACGTGTTTGAGGCCAGTCTAGACTGTATGGTGAGCTCAAGGCCAGGGAGACATTCTTTCTAAATAAATAAATAAATAATGTAGAGAATGCAGAAAAAATTGAAAGAAACAAAAGAAACAAGTACAATGAATAGAAAATAATTTAAACTGGTAAATATTAATCCAACTGCATGAACAATCAGTTCTCGCAGTTTCCATGAGAAAAGCAAACATTAGTGCATCAATGAGGGACCAAAAATATGGGTGGCATTGTTCCAAGACTGAGGACTGAGAACACATTGTATTATAACTCACTGCATTTAAGAATGAAGTAACTTCAATTTATGTTTATTCTTTAAGACAACTAGTAAGTTGTTAGGATATATATACTTCTTGTTTGGGCTTAATTACTTAAATAATAAATAAAGCATTTCTTTTGGCCAAGCAATGCCATGTAATGAGACTGGCACACTCAATCTGAAAATTCATCACCTCCTATAGACTGGCTGCTCCTGACACCCCGGGCCTCTCCCTATAGTCCCTGCACCCTGTGGACACTCGGGCCTCTTCAAATTTCCCATTTGGCTGCAAAATCACCCTGGTGCCCCCCACTCGCAGACAGTCAGAACATTAAGGAATGTTCACACATGCCTTCTGATTAGGATGGAGAGACACACACACAGGGAAGAAAGACAGACAGACAGACAGACAGAGACACAAAAAGACAGAGTGTGCATCTGGCCAAGTGGTGCCAACCCCTCTGGAGGTATTGACCTGACTGACAGACTGGGGCCCATGTGAAGATCATATGCAGGTCCCATAGATCCGCACACTTCTGCACTGTGCACATGGCTGACACCCCCTTGCTGAGCTGTGGGCCCCTCAGGGAAGCTCTGGGCCCCTTGCACACATCTCTGCCCTGTCCCTGAATGGTGTGGGGAGGTTGCCGGGTGAGTGCTCATTTAGCTTCAGACCACACGGATGCCTGTGAACACTCACTGCGCAGGACTCCGTGCTCCATGCTTTCCACACACCATCTCTTACAATTCAAATAAGCATCCTTGACCTGTCGCTATGCTTCCCAGAGCGGGGAGAAGCTAAGTACCAGTGCGTGTCCCACTGCTGTGTGGCAGCTGTTGTTGAGACGTCTCTGCCTGACACAGAGATTGACACTGAGTGAAGGATAAGAGAACATTTTCTGAAGATGAATACACAAATAAATGAACTAAAGCCCACACTAAACTAAATAGCCACCATTGGTTCAATAACCTTTAGGAAGAAATTAACCAATCCAGGAGTCACCATTGTTGTCATACTTCTATTCTCAAGAACAACTGTAAGGCTGGGGGTTTAGCTCAGTGGCATAATCACCTACCGGGCATGTGCGAGGTTGTGAGTTTGATTTCTGGTTACAAAACAAAAAACAACTGTTAATTTCTAAGGTCTCTCACAATGCATGTCAGATGGTTACCTGCCTCTGGAAATGAAGGCAGGCAGGACAGGACACTTAGCTGGTGTTCTATCCTGTTCTATCTAGTTTTGTGTCTGACTAGCAACTATGAATGGCTTTTGGAATAAGACACTATTTAAAATAAAAAATACCGACCAGCTGCTCTCAACCCCAGAAGTGAGAAGAGAATGGCCTTGTGTGACCTTTAGCCCATTAGCCAATCTATGTCTTGGTTTCCCACATGTGCAAAACAAGGATAAAATGTCCTGTCCAGTATGGCCTGACAGAATTAAAGGAATTCCCTCCTGCAACTGGCTTAGCTCAGCTGCTGCTGCGCATGGAGGCTTCAGTGGGCCAGCTGTGGTGAAGCAAGCTGGCGACACTGATGCCAAGCTGTGAGGCGCCTGGCTTGGGAGCCACCATGCATTACCTCCTTGTAGTTCCTACTTGTGTATCATTAACTCCATAACAGAGTGAGGCTTGGAGAAGTGTTAGGGTGCCAAAGCCCATGTGGCAGGGTCAAGCTGCAGATGGTACAGGGACAAAGAGGGCTCCAAACTGGGATGCCTGTCATCACCCTCCCTGGCCCTAAGCCCTATAGTGATGTCTGTCCAGGCCCTGCCATCAGGGCCTGCAGAGGTCCACCCTCAGTTCTTTTTTTTTTCTTTCTTTTCTCTTTGTTTCTTTTTTTGGTATTGGGGATTGAACTCATGACCTTGAGCTTACCAGGCAAGAACTTAAGCCACTAAGCTAAATCCCCAGCCCCCACCTTCAGTTCTTGGAAAACTTTGTCCCATAGCTTCCTCCTCCCATATTCCAAAACTGTCAATGGCTCCCTTTGCTCTCTAGGAGAAAGTCCAAATTCCTCAGCCCTGGATCTAAGAGATGACTCTTGCTTATTTCCCGACTTCTGTTACATTAGCATTCCTCAGACATGCGGGGTATTTTTGTGCATACAGATGCCAGCTGTAGCTGTTCCATCTGCCTCTCTTTCCTTGCATTCTGACCTCTCCTTTTGTCCCACGATGGTCACACCTTTGCTGCTATACATTGATGGTATTTTCTCCTGGTCTTCTGAGATCTATGTGGACAAGACCAAGAGTTAAGTTTTTCTTTTACCAAGGGTGGGATGGCCAAAAATATTACATGGGTTGAAAAGGATAAAAATACTCTGAGTTTCAAGGGCACCCCTCTTATGAGGAAATGTGGTCTTTTCTTTTCAAATTTGTATGGTTTCTAATTCAGTTTGTGTATAAAACTGCTGGTTATAGGGAAACTTGGGCCCTGTGTGTTGGTATACAGAACCTCTGCTCATAGCTGAGGAGAAAACATAGAAGTCTCAGTATGGGGGAGCTCTGCTCTAGAGCAGAGTTGGGGATTATCCTGTGGTACAGGACACACAGAATACCAGCCATATGCATCTTCTTGGGAGTCACAGTTCTTGCAGGGCGGAGGAGGGAGGAAAGTGATGGGGTAGGTAAGAGGTCTGAGGTCAAACCCAGTCAGCACTCCTGGGTTGCTGATTGAGGAGGAAGAGAGAAGCCTTGGAGAGCTGCTAATAGTCTGCCAGAGAAGCTTAGGGCAACACTGGCTTATAAACCTTTAGCAGATCCGTACAATTTCAGCAATGAACTGTACCTAGCAGCAGAATAGCTGGGTCAAATGGAATTTGTAGTGTTCGCTTGCTGAGGCATTTCCACACCGATTTCCTTAGTGGCTGATTGTTTACATCCCCACAAACAATCAGAACAGCTCCCTTACCCTGCGGCCTCACCAGCAGTTATTATTTTATTTCTTGTTGTAGTCATTCTTTCTGGAATAAGATGGAATCAAAGTATTGTTTTAATTTGCATTTATCTAATGGATAGAGATGTTGAACATTATTTTCATGTATTTATTGGTCATTTGTTTTTGTTCTTCTGAGAAATGTTCCCTCACTTCTCTTGCCTGTTTTCTGATCAGATCTTTTACTGGGGGGGGGGGGTCTAATTTTTCTGAATGCTTTATATATTCTAGATGTTAGTCTTCTATCTGGAGAATTGCTGGAAAAAAATTTCCCCCAGTCTGTAGCTTGTGTTTTCACTCTGTTGGTTGTTTCCTTTGCTGTGCAGAAGGACTTTTAATTTGATATAATCTCATTTGTTGATTCTTGATACTATTTCTTGTGCCATTAGGGTTCGGAAAATCCTTGCCTATGCCTATGTTTTCAAGAGTTTCACCTATTTTAGCTTCCTCAGTCAATGGGCATTTATATTGTTTCCAAGATCTGGCTATTACAAATTGTGCTGCTATAAACATGGGCGCATCCATGTTGCTGTGGTATGATGTTTTCAATTCTGCATAGTTGGGAACATGCCTAAAAGAGGAATAGCTGGGTCGAATGGGACTTCTAGTCCTAGTTTATTCTGCAGTGGTTTCCACAGTGGATGCACAGTGGATACACTCCTACCAACAGTTGACAAAAGTTCCTTTCTCCCCCCACCCCTTCCAGCATTTGTTACTAGATGATTTCTTGGTAATAGCCATTTTTCCTAGAATGAGGTGGAATCTCAGTGTTGTTTTCATTTTTATCTCTGAATGACCAGTTGTTATGGTTGACATTGTATCAACTTGAGAAGTTTAGAAGTTTAACTAAGAGACTCAGCAGGGAGCCAGGATCCTTACTTTGTAAATATCCTCATCCTGTGTAAGAAGAGGGCACAGAGATTTTGTGAGTGCTACAGGTGACCTGGAGCTGGGGGGGCTGCGTACAATATAAAAAGGAGAAAAAGAGGCTTGTTCTTCCCCCCTTTTAGCTCAGGCTGCTTCCTTGAAGTGTTACCCTATTACCACGCCACCCTGCCTTGCAGCCAGCTGATTATGGACTGAAACCTCCAAAAACTGTAAGCTAAGTAAAACTTTACTGCCTTAATTTTGGGTATTGGGTATTTTGTCCCAGAAATGAGAGAAAAGTAACCAAGACAGCAGTGACATTGAACATTTTTTCACATATTTATTTGCTGTTCATATTTCTTCACCTGAGAAGTGTGTATTTATCTCAGATGCCCATTTTTGGATTGGATCTTTAAATCTGGGAGGACTAATTTTTGGGGGGTTCTTTATATGTTCTCCATTGTAATTCTTTATTTGAGCTACAGCGGGAAAACTTCTCCCACGTTGTGGGTTGTTTTGTCACTCTGTTGGTGGTTTCTCTTGCTGTGCAAAAGATGTTCAGTAGGGTGAGATCCCAGTTGTTGATTCTTTCTGATAGTTCTTAGGCAACTGGGTTTTATTCACAAAGTCTTTGCTTACACCAATGTCTTCAAGAGTTTTACCTACTCTGTCTTCCAGCAGATTTAATGTTTCTGTTTTAATATTAAAATCTTTGATCCATTCCAATTTTAGCTTACTGCATAGTGAAAGATACAGGTCCAGTTTTTATCTTCAGCATATATAGAGCCAGTTTTTCCAGCACCATTTGTTAAAGAGGCTATCTTTCTTCCAGTGAATGTGTTTGGCACCTTTGTCAAAGATAAAGCTTAGTGTGTCTACAGTTGTTTTTGCATCTTCTGATCTGTTCCATTGATCTTTGGGTCTTTTTTTTTTTGGCCAGTACCACACTGATTATTTAAATCACAGTGGCTTTTTTTTTTTTCCTTGTGGTACCAGGGATTGAACTCATGACCACACGCTCACCAGGCAGGGGCTTACGCCACTGAGCTAAATCCCTAGCCCTAATTACAGTAGCTTTATAGTATAACTTCAAGTCACAATGTCTCCTAACTTGTCTTTGTTGCCCAGGATTGTCTTTGCTAGTCTAGGTCTGTTCTGGTTCCAGATGAATTTTAGAGTTGTTTTGTCTAATTCTGTGAGACATGCTATTAGAATTTTGATTGGGATTGCATTGAATCTGTATAACAGTTTTGGAAGTGTGGCCATTTTCAATATATTGGTTCTTCCTACCCAAGATTATGGGATATCTCTCCATTTTCTAATGTCTTCTTCGATCTCCTTTTTCAGAGTACTGTAGTTTTCAAGTATAGGTCTTTTACATCCTTTGTTAGATTGATTCCTAGGTTTTGGATGCTGCTGTGAAAGGTATTATTTCCCTGATATTTCTCTCAGTGAGTTTGTTAATTGTGTACAGGAAGGTTATTGATTTTTGAGTGTTGACTTCATAACTAGCTAAGTTATTGAATTTGCTTATGAAGTCTAGTAGTCTTTTGGTGGAGCTTTTGGGGTCTTCTAAGTAGAGTATCATTTCATCTGCAAATAACAATAGTTTAAATTCTTCCTTTCCTATCTTTATTCCTTTTATTTCTTTCTCTTGTCTAATTGCTCCAGATACATTGAATAAGAGTGGAGACAGTGGAAACCCTTGTCCTTGATTTTAGAGAGAAAGCTTTCAGTTTTTGTCCATTTAGTATGATGTTGGCTGTAGGTTTGTGATAAATAGCTTTTATCAGGTTGAGATAAAGACCATCTATTCCAATTTTTAGTAGGATTTTATCATGGATGGGTGCTGGACTTTGTCAAAAGCTTTTTTTGTGTTTATTGAGATGATCATATGACTTTTGTCCTTGGCTCTGTTAATATGGTCTGTTGCATTTATGAATTTACACATGTTGAACAATCTGTGCATCCCTGAGATGAACCCCACTTGATCATGATGTATAATCTTTTTGATGATTTGATGCAGTCTTTTTGTCAGTATCTTATTGAGAATTTTTGCATAAATGTTCACTAGGGAAATTGGCCTGTAATTCTCTTTCTTAGTTGGGCCCTTCTATGGTTTTGGTATCAGGGTAATGATTGCTTCCAGGCATGAATTTGGGAGTATTGCGTCCCTTTCAATTTCATTAAAGAGTTTGAGAAGTAGTGGGATTAGATCTCTAAATTTCTTATAGAATTCAGCAGTGAATACATCAGACCCTGGGCTTTTCTTGGTTGATAGGTTTTTAATTACATCTTTGATTTCAATTATTAATATTGGGTTATTTAGGATTTTTATATCTTCTTGATTCAGCTTTGGTAATTCATATCCATTTCTTCTATGTCTTTTGATTGGTGGATTGAGACAATTAACATTGATGGTTATAACTGACAGATATTGACTTATCCTTGTCATGCTATTTTCCTGCTGTTTCCCACCCCCACTCCCTCCCCACAATTGCCTTGCCTGGTGAATTCCTTCTGTTGGGGTTCATGGAGCTGTAGTCCTTATTATGTCTTTCTAGCATGTCCACCAGTACATTTTGCAGTGCTGGTTTGGTGGTTATAAATTTCCTCAGATGTTCTTTGTCATGGAAGTATCTTACTTCTCACCAGTTTTGAAAGATAGTTTTGTGGAGTACATCAGTCTGGGTTTCAGTTATTTTCCTTTAGAGCTTGGAGTACTTCACTTGACTTGAGAGTTTGTGCTGAGAAGTCAGCTGTGATTCTCATGGGTTTTCCTTTATAGGTATTTGTTTCTTTTCCCTAATAGCTTTAAGAGTCTATTCTTTTGTTGAATTTCTGGAATCTTGACTATGATATGCCTGGCTATAGAATTTGTTTGGTCATTGCTAATTGGAGTTCTGTAGCCTTATTTATCTGAATGTCAAATTCTTTTTATCTACCAGGGAAGCTTTCTGCCATGATATCTGTGAACATTTGTTTAATGTCCTTTGTGGTATCTCTTGCTGTTTCATGGACTCCAACCAATCTTAAGTTATTCTTCTTTGTCTAATCTAGCAGCTGCTGGATTGATCTCTCATGATCCCTTGTTATTTTTGAGAAATCTTTCTTTTCCTAGTTGCTAACTGCAAGCCTGTCTTCAATATCTGAGATCCTGTCTTCACATTGGCCTAATCTGCTTCAAATACTTTCAGTGGAGTTTTTATCTCCTGGGTATCTGCTTGAATCTGCTTTATGGGTTCCATTTCTTTCTTATGCTAAGGTTCCATAATTTTCTTAAACTTTTCTATTTTTTGTCTGTATCTGCTCTAGAGTCACTAAGCATGGTCTTTATCTGAGAGAGTATTTCCGATTTCATTTTTTCCAGAGCCTCATTCAATTGCTTTGTTGTTTCCACCTCAGAGAGGCCAGGTGGGGGCTTTCAGATTGGCCTACCTCATTGCCCCCTGGGTTTGTCTTTGGCAAAATGGATGTCTGGGATTGCATTTGCTTAAGTGTCTTTTCTTTTTTGTTTTTTTTAGTCTAATTCCTGGGGTGATGCTTGTAAATTGCCTCTGGTGAGTTGCTTCATTGCTAGTATTTAGGATCCCTACATAGTGGCTAAGTCCCTGAGGCATCTTCCAGGTATAGCTGATTTTTGGGTTTGAGTCTGTTAGAAGATCTTTCCACTTCAGTTTGTTGGAGATGAGAAGTTGTTGCTTGTTTGGCCCAGGCCCTGGCTCTTCAGCACCATGCCACAGCATTTTCTGTGCCCCTAAGTCTCAGTCATGGAACACCAGGACCAACAGCTGTTTAGAACAGATTTGTCAATTTTGGCTATTGTGGTACCAATAGCATCAAACACAGCCTAGCAAATGACAAACTGAGCTAACCCTTAGTTTGCCACTTTCCATTGTATGAACTAGATTTGTGGTTATATAACAAAATATAAAACAAATCAGAAAATTATATTCAGTGTACAAGTCAATTGTGCCTTCAGGGGTTAGAATTTAAAATGGATTAAGGAGAAAATAGAGAAGTGGAAGAAGAGGAAAAGGTTAGAAGGTCAGAGGACAAAGGGGATCCTGCCAACTTTGGAAAACTGGTGGAGAAAATTGAAGGAAAACAGAGATGGAAGAGGTGGAAGGAAGAACAGAACAGAACCACACCCACAAAGAAGCTAGGAACCATATTTATACTCATACAAAAACAAGATCAAACAATGAAAGAGAAAGAAGAAAAGTAAACAAAAGTAGGAAAAACAAACAGTCCGCTTCCAAAATTCTTTCTGGTTTCACTAGTGGACAACATGTGGAGTTGGAGTCCTGATCTGCGCGGATGTCTCTCAGCAAGCCAGCGGTAGCTCTCTGGGGAGGCAGTGGGTAACCTTAGCCAGTCTGTCTGCCCTGAGACCAGACTCATCGGGCTCACTGCCTTCCAAACAATTTCTGTGGGTCTGAATGCTAGATGGACCTGTCAGCAGTTCTGGATTCTGGGCTTATCAAGCCCAGATGGCTCTAAGATGGTTCCCGGCTAACTGCCCTATCTCACGGGAGGACTGTGTCCTTTGCACTCACTGCCAGCCAGTGCAGTCCCTTATGTCTGCTGCTCCCTCCACTGCCACATTTCTCTGCAGAGGCCTCCATGATCGCCCTGGGTCCACAGGTTTGAACACTCCTCTCATGCATCGAGTCCTATCTCAAGGAGAAGGTGCTGCTAGCTACCTTCTTCCTTCACTGGAGTTTCTCTCTCATTCTCTCTTCATTCTCTCTGTGGGCTTCAATTCACACTGCAGATTCTTCCTGGGTCCAGGGCACCCCCTTCCCTCCTTCCTGTCTTCCTCATGATGCTGTATTCCAGTGTCTGGGCAGTGACTCAGAGAGGCTGTTGTCTCAGCTGCTCACTGCTCCACCATCTTGGTCTCCTCTCTCATAATTTGTTTTAAAACAAAATCAAACTGACAAAAGCACATAGTTTAAAATATCTATTAGTATTGTAAAGCTTATAACAAGTCAATGTCCTTTTCACAAGATTGCTCCTTTTCTGAAGCAGCCACTTGAAGCCCTTATGATTCCTCCTGGTATTTGGCTCTAAAAATTATCTACTAGCTTTATGAGTGATGGGTGAGGGTTATGATCTCTTTCTACATACCTCTTGCCTCATCATAGTGACTGCAGCTTTTTGGTTAAATGAACTTATATTATGATTATCATTGTTTTTGTTTGAAAATTGGCTATTGATGAGGCCATATATAATATATAGTTTCCTTTTCATTTGTTTTATTGTCAAGTTAGCTGCATTAACTCATTCCTGAAATCTGAGGAAATCCTCAAATCCGAGAACATCCCTTCAATGAATCTGTTAGGAAATCCCCTTCTTCCTTTCCTGTGGAGATGTTCCTCCAGTGTGAACTGGCTACCCAGCTGGGAGGTGTGTATGGTGTTTTCCTGGGACTCTGCTTCACTAGCCAGGTCAGAGGACAGACAGCCCCGAGAGGAAGGGCAATGCAGAAGGAGGATGTAAGCAGAGGGGCAGCAGTTTCTGTCCGGTGGCAGAGCTGGAGTTTGGGAATTGGATGGGAGGGGCCACAACCACAAAGCTCTTACCCTTTTGAGATATTCAATGTCTCAAAGACAAATGTGTTTGAACTGAATTATGAGACCTGGTTTATTAAAGCTTTCAGCACCAAAGAGGATATAGAAACTGCATGTTTTTTTTATGACTACTACTATGAAAATTATTTTGGGTGCTTCACTAGGTTAGATGTATGCATTTTTGGAAACTCAATATTTTTGTGCACAGTTGTTCAGAAGCAATTATGAAATGCCATGAATTTTTAGACTTTAAAAGGCATCCATATTCACAAAGGAGGAAAAATCTTACTTATGTTCATATGGTACAATTTGAGCATTTGTAGCACAGATATTACATTTCCTGATTCGAGCCCCAGATAATCTTGGCTTAAAACCTGGTTGTGAGGAGAACAATTAGAATCAGGACATGGAGTTTATAATATTATTTTTATGATGGTCACCCAGAGTTAACATAAGAAAATGCAGGAAATCTATCCACAATGCCAAAGACATAGAATATTTAACCAAGGGCCTGAATCCCACAGCAATGTCCTGCATGAGTCCAGATGAAAACCCAGAGCCCATGACAATGCCTCCCACGAGTCCAGCTGGAGGTCTAGAGCCCACAAGAAGGACTCACACCAGTCTCTTTCATAGATCTGCACTGGGAAGGCCCAAAGGTCAGTGGTGGAAGCTAGAAAGTCTATGCTGCTGGCAGGAGCTGTGTTGGTAGGTTGAGGGTTCTATGCTGGAGCTGAGAAGTCACACTCACAACAAAGACCAGGGCTGTCCTGAAAAGCACCACAGCCATCCTCAGCGACACAGAGGCCCCGAGCTCCTCTGATGATAAGCACAGTCGAGTACATGCCAGGAAGCCAGCGTGACAAGTTCATCCTGGAGAACAAGCAGCACATATCTTCCCCTCCGGAGACAGGAAGCAATGCTCGATGTGAGGACCAGAGCTCCTCCAGGGGAACCCATGGCTCAAACAGCAACACATATGAGAACCCACAACGCTTCATGCACTAATGCATTAACGCACTAACGTGAATAGCTTCTACTTCTCCACGTCTCTATGCTGGCAACTTTCCTTAGGTGGAACATCTATGCTCAGCACCTTGGTGATTTAATTCTGCTGGAGTTAAGTTGACCACCAGGTTTTAATCCATATCTCCTGGTTTCATACTTTATGAGCTGCATGACCTTGGGAAAATCAGCCTAAGTTTCATTCTTTTATTAATGGGAACTCTAATAAGTAATACCTGCATTAAGGATTAAAAGAAGTCATGAATCTAGCTTAGTAGAAAACGTAATATGTGAAAGAGACACTCTAGTAGAGAAGCCCTCACCAGAGCTGTGTGGGATGGGAGGTGTTTGGATTGGAGACTTGATTTTGGACTTCAGAATATATGCACATAATGAGGTATCTTGGGGATGGGACATGACATTCATTTTCTTTCTGTGCACCTTATACACATGGTCTGATGTTTCCAGTGTACTTGTGTTTTGATTAATTGGTCACAGGGTCAGTTATAGAATTTTCCACTTAGAGCAGCCTGCTGGTGCTCAATAATTTTTGAATTCCAAAGTGTTTTAGAGTTGGATTTTTGTATTAGGGTTGATCTACCTGTGATATAAAGTATTACACATTTTTGTGCTGAAATATAAAATGGCGCATTCAGCACCACTCATGGACTGGCGGTAGAGAGAACAAAGTCACACCAGCAAGCAAGCCCAGTCTGGGAGCCAGTGCCATGTACAGGCTGCCACCAGACTGGAACAGACAGACCCAGCCCCTTCTGGCACACAGGCTGGCAAACAAGTACCATCCGCCACCCTCCCATGCCATAAGCAACAGGCTTATCTGGAGAAACACAGGCCATGATGATAGCTTTGGAGGTGAAATGCAGCTGGATGCCTGGGGTGCTTCACTACCATTGCAGGTCTAGGGCCAGTGGTCTGATCATAGGTTCAGAGGACAGCAGCATGCAGTGTGGCATCTAGGGGGCTCTCCCTCTGAGGGTTGCAGACATCATTGATTCCCCATGACCTTGTTTTGGAAGCCCAATATTGTTTCCATTGTTTTGTTGGGTTGGGTTTTACTCTTTTATTTTGTTTGATTATGTCAAATCCAATGGCAGGAGCAGCTATTTCAAAGACAGCAGGATATATTATGGTAGCAATTTTGGATTTACTATAGGCTTGTTTGGAAGTCCTTGATTGCATTCATTGTTTTGTTTTTATTGTTTCTATTCTATTCTGTTCTGTTTGATTTTTACTATGTCTGAAGTTATCTGCAGCTATTTTGAAGACATCAGAAGGCACTATGGTAACTCTTGGTGATTTTGTAATGCTTTGAAATCCTGTATCTTTTACAATGGTTTGTTTTGACTGGTTTTATTCTGTTTTATCCTCTTTAAACTAAAAATAAAAATAAATAAAAATAAGATATAGCAATGAGTCTGAATATGAAAAGTTGTAGAACAATTTTACTGGTTTTAGGAGATTTAGATATTCTAAAGCCTTATTGAACTAATTAATTCATGTATTCATTTATACACCAAATATATTCTTTTTTTTGGTACTGGAACTCGAACTCAGGACCTCACGCTTGTCAGTCAGGTGCTATGCCACCGAGCCCCATCCCCGTCTTATATACCAGCTATAAAGTACTTACTATATTGAGCACAGTGCTCATAACACATAACCAATTTTAAAAACGAGTCTGTGTAGCATTACTCACAATAGCCAAGAAGTGGAAGCAAACCAAATGTATATCAGTAGATGAATGGATAGGGAAAAAAATGGTGTATACACACAGAACAATGCAATTATCATGTAGCATTGAAGAAGGAAATTCTGTCACGTGCTGCTACACAAATGAACCTTTGAAGACGTTATGGTAAGTGAAGTAAACCAGACTCAAAAGAATGAACACCACATTATTCTACTCATATGAAGTATCTATAGTAGTCAAAATTATAGCAATATAAAGTAGAAATTTTGCCAAGTGCAGGGAGAACAAGAAAAGAGGAATTAATGTTTAATTGATATAGTTTTTTTCTGTATTAAGGCAGGGTCTCACTATGTAGTTCAGGCTGGTTTTGAACTCACAGCGGGGATCCTCCTGCCTCAGCCTCGTGTATACTGGAATTACTGGCATGTGCTACTATGGTATACAGTTTCAATTTTGCAAGATGAAAAAGTTTTAGAACTTTCTAGCATACCAATCTAAATATATTTAATACTACTGAATTTTACTGTTAAAAAATGGCCAACATGGTAAATCTTACATTAGTTTTTTTTTTTTAAAAACAGCAGCAACAATAAAGCCTGACAATTAGCAAGTCAAATGCTGGTTTTAAGATCATCCAGCAGTTCAGGTCCAATGCCAGTAAAATAAACTGAGCTTCGATCAAGACAGCAACAGCCACGGGGTGAAACCGGATGGCTATAGCCTCTATTTTAAGGCTTAACCCTGAAAGTCATCACTTGTGGCACAATGCCCAAGAGAGAGGCCTTACTTCATTCAGTCCTTCCTGCTTTTGCAGTTGTATAGATGAGGAGGGCAAGCTTTGGGAGATTAGCTTGCTGAGAGGTGGACAGTGACTCGTATTTGAGCAGTGTCATCGCGCGATCCCTTCTCTTAACCACCCTGCCTCTGTACCTCTGGGGAGGTGAGGAAATTTGTGGACGAGGTGCAAAGGTGATGAGGAGAGGGCCAGAATGGGAGGCCTTTACAGGAGGCGGGCGTCAGACACAGTGGGTCTCAAAGTCTGTGTGCCACAGTTAGAAAAACAAAGAGGGCCAGTAACCTAAGTGAAAGGGGCATGGCAGAACAGGCAGCGAGAGAAGATTGAAGTTCCTGTGGACAGGTAGTTTCAACAGCACCTCTGCCCCAGCCCTGGGGATTAAGCCAGGGGCCCTGAACCTGAGTTATATTCCCCACCATTTCATTTGTTCAGTATTGGGGATTCAGTACCAGAGTCTTCATGATCTATGCAGATATTCCACATATTATTTATCTCAACAGTATTCCATATAATCACTCATAAATATTAGCTAGTGCACTTATTTTCACGATCATTTAAAAATAATTGTAGCTGGGTGTGGTGGCTCATGCCTGTAATCCCAGCACTCAGGAGGCTGAGGCAGGAGGATCGTTGCAAGTTCAAGACCAGCCTGGGCTACAAAGTGAGCTCAAGGCCAGCCTGAACTGCATAGTGAGACCTTGTCTCAAAAAGACAAAAAAAAAAAAAAAAAAGCTGTGATAAAAATACATAATAAAATTCACTGTCTTAATAGTCTTAATAGCATACAAAATATGCCAGTCAGTGGCAATAGATATGTAGTGCTGTTGTACCACCATCCCTACCACCCATCTCCAGAACAATTTACCCTAAATGGAGACTCTGGCTAGTTCAGTGACTCCCTGTCCGTCCCCCCGACTGCCCCAGGTCAAGGCAACCAGCACTGTGTTTTGTCTCTAAAACTGTACTCTGTGGACCTCATCTAAGAATAATCATGTCCTACACTGCCTCTTCTAGATGTCTTCTGTGATTGCACCTCCCCATCCCTTCTCCCCTCCCCACTCAGCTCCTACCACAGGGCTCTTTGTTTCTAACAGGTATGGACAACACTATTGTAATGATGTTTTGTCTCCTTGAAGGGAGATAGGTATCTGTTGCATAGATAAATGCAGTTACATTTGAAGCACAGACTATCTCTGATAGACAAAGTCAACTCATTTGGCTCATTTTCCTGTTATATTTTAATACCATTATAAGAGCTTAAATTTAGCTTTTAAAACAACCAGTATATCTTTAAATGATGACTTTCTGTATCTAACAATTTCCTAGTAAAGATATCTATAAAATTGCCTCATTTGAAATAATGGGAGATTGGTCAGAGATGTAGCTGTCTCTTATAAGAATAGTAATATCAGGATTATGCTGCATACATACAACAGAAAACTTTCCCATTATTAGAATTTACCTTTTAGGCAGAGTGTGGTTGTGCGCACCTGTAATACCAGGACTCGGGATGCTGATGCAAGAATTCAAGGCCAGGGGTTTTGGGACCATCGATCCCGGAGGCTGGGTGCCTGCCCAGCCCCCTTGGCTCACTGGACTGGGCTCCAGAGGTTTTGCAGGTTGGAGCGGACTGCACCTAGTGACCTTCATTCAACCAGGGGAGGCAGGCCCACTGAAGGGGAAGCCAAGTCAGTGCCGCGCCGTGAGGTGAGTTGCAGCCCGCCAGGGCAAGCCCTGGAAGGGTTTGGGACCATCGATCCCAGAGGCTGGGTGCCTGCCCAGCCCCCTTGGGTCATTGGACTAGGCTCCAGAGGTTTGGTGGGCTTGAGTGGACTGCTCCCAGCAACCTTCATTCAACCAGGGGAGCCAGGCCTGCCAAAGGGGGAGCCAAGCCGGTGCTGCGTCATGAAGGAAAGCTTTGGAAAATTGCTGGAAACATGGAAATACAGGAAAATGACAAAATGAAAGACCAAAATGCAATCTCAAACCTCCAGCCCATCCCAAGAAATAGAAGCCATGTACATAGAAGAAAATACTACACATACACCTGAAATGTATGAAATAATATCAACTGAAATAAAGAAACAAGTACAGGAAGCTATGAGGGAACTCAAATCAGAAATATTCTCCCAGGTAAAAGAAGAAATGATAAAAGTAGTGAAAGAAATACTGAATGCATCCAACAAAGACACAGATAAACAATTAGAAGAACAAAGCAAAAATGATAGAATCCCTGAATGAACAGTTTAGAGACAGAATGCATTAAGCAGATCCAAAGAGATATACAGGAAATCAAAAACTCTAATGAAAAAACCGCCTCAACAAAAGTGAAGATAAAAATCTCAGACCTCGAAGAAAAGATTGCAGCTAGTGAAAAGGAAAGGAAAGATCTTCTAAAAATAACAAGAAATCAGGAAATAACAATTCAACAGCTGCAAGATGATGCAAAGAAAAACAATATAAGATTAATAGGGATAAAAGAAAAAGAAGGGGAAAACACAAATGATATAAAGAGGTTATTTACAGAAGTAATAGCAGAAAACTTCCCAAACATGAGTATGGAAACTAACATATGGATTAGTGAGGCATATAGAACCCCAAATAGCCATAACCAAAACAAAACCACTCCCTGATATATAATAATCACCATCCCAGAAATCCAACATAAGAACAGACTATTAAAAGCTGTTAGAGAGAAAAGACAGGTCACCTATAAAGGAAAACCTGTCAGAATCACAGCAGAATTCTCAACACAAACAATGGAGTCAAGAAGAGAATGGAGTGAAGTTTTTCAGATTCTTAAAGAAAACTACTTCCAACCCAGAATGATCTACAAAACTGTCCTTCAAAATGGATGGAAATAAGATACTTCCATGACAAAGAACAGCAGAACTTCATGATCACCAAACCTAACCTACAAAGAATACTGAAAGACAATCTAGATACATATAGGAAAAAAACCACTAAGCAAGACAGACAATTAAGCAGAATGGAAAGTTAAGATACAACATCAGAAAGATAACATGTCAACAATAAACCAATATATGATAGTTATAACCATTAATGTAAATGGCCTCAGTTAAAAGAAACAGACTGGCAGAATGGATCAAGAAACAACATCCAACCATATGCTGTCTACAAGAAACCCATCTAACCCAAAAGAAAACTCATAGACTGAAAGTCAAAGGATGGAAAACAATACTCTATGCAACAGGAACTCGAAAACCAAAACAAAAAAAAAGTGGGGGTAGCTATTCTGTTTGCAGACCATGTGAACTTCAAACCAAGAATAGTCCAAAGAGATAAAGAAGGTCACTACATACTAGTTAGGGGAAAACTGCAAGAAGAAGAGATAACAATCTTAAATATATATGCAACAAATTCCAGAGCACACAACTACACAAAGCAAGTATTAACAGAAATGAAAAATCAAATAGGCAATAACACAATTATAACAGGAGACCTTAACACACCATTGACACAAAGGGATAGATCAACTAGACAGAAAATCAGCAAAGCAATAACAGAACTGAATCACACCTGTGAACAAATGGATTTGATAGACGTATACAGTATTCCATCCAGCAACATCAGGATATACATTCTTCTCAGCAGTACATGGGACATTCTCTAAAGTAGACTATATACTAGCCCACAGAACATATTTAAGTAAATGCAAAAGAATTGAAATTATCCCATGCATGTTATTGGATTATAGCGCCATGAAACTGGAAATTAATGATAAAAGTAACTGCAAAAACCCCACAAACACATGGAAATTAAATAATACACTGTTGAGCAATCAGTGGGTCACAGAGGAAATTAAAGAAGAAATTAAAAAGTATTTACAAGCAAAGGAAAATACAAATACAACTTACCAGAACCTGTGGGATGCAATGAAAGCGGTCCTCAAAGGAAAATTTATTGCACTGAGTTCCCACATTAGGAAAATAGAATGAACACAAATAAGCAACCTGATATTACACCTGAAACATGTAGAAAAAGAAGAGCAAGCCAAGCCCAAAGCCAAAAGAAGGGAGGAAATTATAAAGATCAGAGCAGAATTTAATGCAATAGAGACTAAGAAAACAAACAATCAATGAATCAAAGAGTTGGTTCTTTGAAAGAATAAATAAAATTGACAAGCCCCTAGCCAACCTAATTAAAAAAAGGAAAGAAAAGACTCAAATTCATGCAATAGGGAATGAAAAAGGTGAAATCACTACCGACCCTGTGGAAATACAGAACATCATCAACAACTATTTCGAAAACCTCTATTCTCATAGGTTCGATAACACAGAAGAAATGGATAGATTCCTAGAAACATGCAAAGCACTAAAGCTGGATCAAGAAGGTGTAAAACTGCTGAATAACCGAATTTCTATTAATGAAACTGAAAATGTAATCAAGTCCCTACCAACAAAGAGCCCAGGCCCAGACGGATTCACTGCGGAATTCTACAAGAAATACAAAGAAGACTTAATGCTGACACTCCTCAAACTCTTTAGTGAAATTGAAAGGGAAGCAATTCTCCCTAAGTCATTCCTGGAAGCAAATATCACTCTAGTAGCAAAACCTGAGAAAGACACAACTAAAAAAGAGAACTATAGGCCAATCTCCCTAATGAAAATAGATGCAAAAATTCTCAATAAAATATTGACAATCAGAATGCAGCAAATCATCAAGAAGATTATACACTATGACCAAGTGGGATTCATTCCAGGCATGCAGGGATGGTTCAACATATGTAAACCAATAAATGTAATCCACCATATCAATACAGCCAAAAGCAAGAATCACGTGATCATTTCTATAGATGCAGAAAAAGCTTTTGATAAGATCCAACACACATTTATGATAATAACCTTACAGAGAATTGGAATAGATGGTCTTTACTTCAATATGATATAGGCCATCTATGACAAACCAACAGCCAGTGTCATATTAAATGGCCAAAAACTGAAAGCCTTTACCTTAAAATCAGGCACAAGACAAGGATGTCCATTATCACTGCTCCTATTTAATATAGTACTGGAAATACTAGCCAGAGCAATTAGACAAGAGAGGGAAATAAAAGGAGTAAAGATAGGAAAAGAAGAAGTTAAATCATTATTTGCAGATGACATGATACTCTGCATAGAAGACCCCCAAAACTCCATTGAAAGACTCCTAGATATAATAAATAAATTCAGCAACGTAGCTGAATACAAAGTCAATACTCAAAAATCAATAGCATTATTATACACTAACAACAAAATCACCAAGAGAGAAATAAGAGAAGCCACACCCTTCACACCAGCATCCAAAAAATTGAAATAATTAGGAATTAATCTAACAAAAGAAGTAAAAAGAGCTATACAGGGAAAATTATAATACCCTGAAAAAAGAAATCGAAGAAGACCTCAGAAAATGGAAAGACATCCCTTGTTCATGGATAGGAAGAATAAATATTGTGAAAATGGACATTCTCCCAAAATTGTTATACACATTCAATGCAATCCCAATGAAAATACCACTAACATACCTCATAGATCTAGACAAATCACTCCTAAAATTCATCTGGAACCAGAAGAGACCTAGAATAGCAAAGGCAATTCTAAGCAGCAAAGCCAAGGCAAGAGGCATCACAATCCCTGACTTGAAGTTATACTACAAACCACTGTAATAAAATCAACATAGTACTGGAATAAAAACAGACCTGAAGATCAATGGAATAGATTAGAAAGATACAACTACAAGCACACTCAACCACGTTATCTTTGATAAAGGGGCCAAGCATGTTCACTGGAAGAACGACAGTCTCTTTAATAAATGGTGCTGGAAAAACTGGCTATCCATATGCCAAAAACTAAAATTAGACCCATGCCTATCACCATGTACTAAACTAAAATCCAAATGGATCAAAGATCTAAATATTAAAACAGAAACACTAAATCTGTTGGAAGACAAAGTAGGTAAAAATCTTGAAGACATAGGGGTAGGTGGAGAATTTACAAACAAGAACCAAACTGCAAGGGAAATACTTCCCAGAATCAATAACTGGGATCATATCTTATTAAAGAGTTTCAGCATGTCCAAAGAAATCTCCAGCAGAGTGAAAAGAAATTCCACAAACTGGGAAAAATATCTTAGTGAACTGTCCCTCAGACAAAGGACTTCTGTCTAGAACTTATAAAGAATTTTAAAAAAATCAGACTCCCGAAATTCAAAGACTCAACCCAAAAATGGGAATCCGAGATGAATACATAGTTCTCAGACAAAGAAATACGAATGGCAAATAAATACATGAAAAAATGTTCATCATCATTGGTCATTAGAGAAATGCAAATTAAAACCACACTGAGATACCCTCTCACTCCAGAAACAATGGCCAGGATCAACAAAACTACCAACAACAAATGCTGGAGAGGCTGTGGGGAAAAAGGAACTCTTCCGCACTGTTGGTGGGAGTGTAGACTGGTGCAACCACTGTGGAAGTCAATCTGGAGATTCCTCAAAAAGCTGGGGTTGGAGGTCCCATTTGACCCAGCTATTCCACTCTTAGGCATATTCCCAGAAGATCTTAAAACATCTTACCACAGTGATATATGCGCACCCATGTTTATAGCGGCACAATTTGTAATAGCCAGATCTTGGAAACAACCTAAGTGTCCATCAACTGAGGAATGAATAAAAAAATTGTGGTACTTTTACACAATGGAGTACCACTCAGCTATAAAGAATGATCACATTGAGATGTTTATAAATAAATGGATGCAACTTGAATCTATACTCATAAGTGAAATAAATCAAACTCACAAGTATAAATACCATACAGTCTCCCTAGTGTAAGAAATGGTAAGAGTATAGAAGATTTTGTGGAAATCATGGTTCACCACTGTACTGCTTTGATGTCTTACGTCTTCATTCATTGGTTCGAATGGTTTTATTCTTTTTGTTTGATCTTAATATGTGTGATCACATGAATAGTTACTTTGAAAACAAGACAGTATGGTAGCCAGTGTTGATTTAATATCATCTTCCTCTAAAGTCCTACCATGCTTTTGTTTTTCTATTACCATTGGTTCTATCACGTTGTGTCTTATTGGATTTTAATATGTATGATAGCAAAAACAAAATTTTTATGGAAAATGAGATAATATAGCAGCCATTGTTCATCTTTGGTTATTTGGTTCAGAATGTCTTGGAATACTTCCATTCTCTTGAGTTGTTTATTCTACTTTGTTATGTTTGATATTATTGTGTGTAAAGCTAAGTGCAACTATTTCTAAGAAAGAGACATTATGATAGCTACTGTTAATATCCAATTGTCTTGTTGTGAAGTGCTGTTGCTTACATTGTTCTGTTCTGATCTGCTTAGATCTGTCCTCTTTTGTTTTATTCTTTTTAAAATAAAAAAATTAAAAAACAAAAACAAAAAAAAGAATTCAAGGCCAGTCTCCACTGCAGTGAGACCTTGTTTCAAATAAAACAAAAACAAAACCAAAAAACAACAATAAAAAACTTTTGGAATAACAAGAAAAGGATTTATCTATTCAAAAGTATTATTAAATATATCCATATGCAAACGGATGTATTCAAAATGTTAGCTAATGCTAATGCTGTCACTCTTCTAGGTAACAAAATTTAATGCTTCCTTACAGCCTTTCAGTATTAAATCAAACTCATCATCCACAAAATGGCAACACAGATTATTCCAAGTAGTGATTCTAGAAGAATTTTTCTTTTTTCATTATTTTTCAAATATTCTACAATAAAAGTTGTTATCTTTTAAACTTTCATTCACTGAGTTCTAGATTTTTTTTTCTGGTACTGCAAATTATACTTAGGACCTTGCACTTGGAAGGCAGGTGCTGTGTGACTGAGCTATATCCCAGGCTCTAGATCTTTTTTTTTTTTTTTTCTGAATTGTAGATCTTTATATAATTGTAAAAATTATATTAACTGAAGTAAAATGTACAAAATGGAAAAAGCAAAGATATAAAAGATAATGTAACAAACATGTATCATGGAGCAGTATACTATTGTCATTTCTATCTACTATAAGTCTTATTGTAAATTAATAATTCTAAGATGCATTTGAATTTATAAATATATGTGCCTGATAAGATGCTCATCTTCTACTGTAAGACATAACTATGAAGAAAATCATTTTGATGTAGTGCTCATAAGAATAAAGAGAAACAGAATATTACGTCCAAAATTGTATTAACTGAAACCATATTCAAACCATATCTGACTCTAAAATAAGGTATTATATATTTTGAAATCCAGAAGAAGAAATAAATGTTTTATGACCTGGAACTTCTCTCTGAGACAAAATTTTAGTGTTACCCAGGCTGGCCTCCAACTTTTAGGCTCAAGCAATCTTCCTGCCTTAGCCTCCAAGTAGCTGGGACTCCAAGTGCACAGCACTGTGCCTGGTCTTTTATATATGGAGAGAGAAGATTGAAATTTCATAGTTCCTGTGGACAGGTAGTTTCAACAGCAAAACAAAAACAAAACAAAACAAAACAAAACAACAAAAAACTTTTGGAATAACAAGGAAAGGATTAATCTATTCAGGAATTGAATTCAGGACCCTGTGCTTGCTAGGCAGGTGTGGAATTGCTGTGCTACATCCCCAGCCTTTTTATGTTCATTTTATTTTATTTTTTTAAAAGAGAGTAAAATCAAACCAAACAAAACAGAATAAAGCAAATCAGAACAGAACAATGCAAGGGATACAGGACTTCAAAATAAGACAACAGGAAATCAACAATGGCTACTATAATGTCTCTTGTTTTCCATACCATCACACATAATAAAGTCAAACAAAACAGAATAAAACCAATCAAAACAAAACAAAAGAATGAAAGCATTTTAGGACTTCAAAACAAGATAATAGGAAATAAACAATGGTTACGATAATACATTCCATTTTCTTCAAAATAGCTGCCTATACCATCAAAAAAGAGTAAAATCTAACAATACAGAATAAAATCAAACCAAACCTAACAAAATTATGAAAACAATACAAGAACTCAAAACAAGGTAATAGGAAATTAACAATGGTTACCACTTTCCCTTTTTAGGCATTTCCTCTCCTATCACTTTCATAATATCTATTGTACTTTTTGGATCCCACTAACTCCTTCAGTTTTTTATGCTAGGGGGATAACTTGGTGTTTACCCATATGAGTCCAAACCATTTCACCTATGAACGTGATCTCCAGTTGCATCCATTTACCTACAAGAGCCTCGAGATTATCCTACTTTATTACTGAGTAGCTTGCCATTGTATTAAAAAATACCCTATCTTTCATATCCATTCTGATGGGCAAGTTACTCTTGTTTTTTTTCTGGTCTCTTTTTGCATGGAACATTGTTTTCTTTCTGATTTTCATTCTATGAATCTTAATAGGGCCCTGCCTGGGATTTGCCCAGTCATCATGGCGGCAGTGCAATGCTAAATCATCATGGTGCTCAGCTCCTTCTTCCCAGAAGCCCCTATGGCTTCTTCCTCCCCAAAGTCTTTGCCAAAGCTCATGCGTGTAAAGATTTATCCAGGTCCCTACACGCTCACAAAATAAATCAGTTCATATCAGTCCCCAAAGCCCTTCCCCATCAGAGCCTGTATCAGGCAGAACCTGCCCTTTGTCTGTAGAGAGCCTCCACAGCCTTCTTTGTGGTGACTCCCTCTGTGCCATCATTAAACTCTTTTATCTAGTTGTCTCCTCCCTTTTAATATTCTGTGCTGCTCTAGATTGAGTACAAAGTTTCAACTCAATCATTGAAAATAATGAGGATAATCCAATATATATCAGTTATAACCATCAATGTAAATGGTCTCATTTCATCAATCAATAGAAACAGCCTGGCAGAATGGATCATGAAAAATCAAATAAGCACTAATACAAATGTTATGGGGTACCTTAATACCCTACTGTCACAAATGCATCAACTGGACAAAAAATCAGCAAAGCAATTATCTGAACTAAACCAAGCCTGTGAATAAATGGACTTGGCAGGTGTCTACAGTATTCCATCCCATGACATCAGAATTCACATTCTTCTCAGGTACACATTGGACATTCTCCAAAATAGACCACAGAATATAAGCAATCCTAAGAGAGATTTATAGCAGTGAATTCTCACAACAGGAAAACAGAATGAGTTCAAATAAACAACCTAAAGTTGAACCTCAAACTTCTAGAAAAAGAAGAAAATCAAACCCAAGGCTCATACAAGGGAGGAAATTATAAAGATAAGAGAAGAAATGAATGAAATTGAGACTAACAAAACAATACATGAAATTTTTTTTTTCTTTTCTTAGTACCAGGAATCAAATACAGGACCTTACCCTTGCCAAGCAGACGCTTATATCACTGAGCTATATCCCCAGCCTTTAAGAAAAAAATACAAAAAAAAAAAATCAATGAATTGTAAAGTTGGTTCTTTGAAAGATTAAATAAAATTGATAAACTCTTAACCAACCTTGTCAAAAAGAGGAAAGAAAAGACTCAAATCCATGCAATTAGGAACAAAAAGGGTGAAATCACAATGGATCCTTTGGAAACATCAGAATAATAAGACGAGAAGGAAATAAATACATAGGTACAGGCAGATTTCATGAACAAAACCCAGATTCCACAGGAAATACTCAAAACATCAACAACTGTGATCTCATCCTATTAAAAAGCTTTTGCACAGCAAAAGAAATTAATAGATTGAAAAGACAACCTGTTATGGTTTGTGTCTAGATGTCCACCAAAGCCTCATACAGTCATGGGAGTGGGCTTCTGGTTTGTGATTTGGCCCAATGCTGGAATTATGGGTGTGAGTGCTATACCCGCCCTGGGGCAGGTAGCCTGCATACATAATGCAAGGGATGGAAGGTTTGCACTCTCTCCTCCCCTTTTGCTCTTGTTGTTTTGGCTGTTTTCTGCTGCCATGAACTGTCACCCATGTGCCATGTTACCCTGCTTTGGAACCAGCTAATTATGGACTGAAACCTCTACCAACTGTGAGCTAAATAAACCTTTCCTCCCTTAATTTTGGGTGTCAGATATTTTGCCCCAACAATGAGAAAAAAAGTAACCAACACACAATGCATAGAGTGGGAAAAATTTATAGACAATTGTCCCTCAGACATAGGACTAATATTTAGAACATATAATCAAAAAAAAATTAGACTCTCCCAAAGGTAAAGACCCAATCTAAAATCGGGCATCTGAGATGAATACACACTTCTCAGAGGAAGAAACACAAATGGGAAATAAATATATGGAAAATGTTTACCATCACTTTGAGATGCAAAGCTGGGTACAGTGGTGCACACCTGTCACCTCAGCATTTTGGAGGTTAAGGCAGGAAAACTGCTCTGTTTGAGGCCAACCTCGGGTATAGTGACTGTTTAAGACCAGACAGACTGAACTATATAATGAGATCCCATCTGAAAAGAACCAAGGGTGGAAAAAAAGCGGGGGTGGCTGGGATATATCCTAAGGAAAAAATGATAAAAGGGTAAAATGGATACAAAGCCTTGTAAATAAGGAGGAAGAAGATAGGAAAAAAAGAGGAACCAGGATATACCATGTGCAGGTGTAAATCCCCTATGATGTGATCATTAAGTGTATCTAAATTGTATCAGTAAACTTAATAAAGAATGTCGATGTTTAAAACGCCTTTCCTGAAGTCAGGAGTGGTGGTGCACACACTTGGGAGGCTGAAGCAGGAGGATCACCACAAATCTGAGGCCAGCCTGGGCCATACAGTGAGTTCAAGGCCAGCCTGAACTTCATGTCTCTAAAAAAGAAAATCCCTTTTCTTTTAAAAGAGCAGCTTTAGTATATAAACACACAGATGACTAGCTGTATAGTCTGGGTTTGGTTGCTACTCCTAATCTTTTTTCCTTAGATGCACTTAAAATACTGAGCTCATCGCTGGTACAGACCCTTCTTTTAAAGTTAGAACCCCCCCCCCCCCACAGCCTATTGGAGTGACTTGTTACACAGGGAGACGGAAAGACAGTTGATATACATTAACGTTTTCAAGTAATGTTATGTACAGTTTTATTGCCAGTATATGCACAACAGTAAGCATAGAACTATAAATACACAATGTCATTAACAGTAAAAAATAAAATTGTTACAGGTAAGGGGAAGAGGATATAAACTATTTTCTTGCTGCTAGAACAGAAACAAAGGAGAAAGCCTATGACAAATCATCCGTTCAGTACTCATCTTAAATTCTTTACATACATTTCTACATCTTTTTAATTAAACAAAGAAAGTACAGATAATTCTGTAACAACAGCAAATTGCTTCACTAATAGCCATTTGCCTTTCCAGTCAAATTCACTTTATGGTAGGATTTAAAAAAAAAAGTTAAGATGAGAAATCATTAGTACCCTTGTTCCAAATGATCTAATTTGGCCTTTCACTCAATCTGTAATTGTGAAGGTTGGCTGCATGTGAAAAGAACAGGATTAGGAAAAGGTGATTATAAAACTTTGTTTAGAAGTAACAAAAAAAAATCACCGTTTAAGTTGTTTTCCAAAAGTCACTGCAGGCTGCAGCTCAGTTAGAAGTGTTAGCCCTGAAGAGGTGGAGAAAGTGAGCCTATTACATGAGACAGCCTTGGCACCATCTTCCCTCTCCTCAGGATCAGTGTTTCAAGTAAGACAATTTCATGGTCAAAGGAAACCAGGTTTCACCATTTAAAGAAAAGGTGTGGCTGGCTCCTATGTCTCTCATAATTAGTTATTAAATTAAGAAACAGAAGACAGTCAAGGACACACATGCACTTGATTTTTTTTGTCTGTTTCCATTATCAAGTTTATTCATAAGTGAATTTGATATTAATAAATACAAAAAAGCATCATTCACAACAAACATAAACCAAAAGACCCTGCAACGAAACCTTCTTTGTTAATAGTGTCAGGAAAAAACCAGGCAGATGATTTGGTGCAGCTTTCTTAAGGGGTCATAGAAGGGACATGGTTTTAAATAAAGATGGCAAGACTGATAACCAACAAACAATGATCAGTTCTGCAGAACTGGCTGATGCTGTAACATTTCTCTTTGAAGTCTTAGTTTTCAAACTACTGATCACCTCAGAGTCGCACTAATGACATGTATCACCATCACAGTAACAGAGTCTGGCTGCAGTTAGAATTAGTCCTGACTTGTTTCACATCATTTTCAGTATTTCTAGCATAGGACATGATACAGAACAAAACTCAAAGTAGCAATAAAATATTATTCTGCAGTTGAACAGAGGCAAAAAATATTTTAGACTGTTAAAATTTTTAAAGCTTTAAGCATTCCTGTTTAACCAGCACTTAAAAAATTTGTACAATCATAACACTGGCAAAAGTTAATGGGAAGACAAAGTACAAACATGTGAAATGATGAATTGGATTAAAAAATTACTTTGTTGTGACCAATTAATGCTAATACTGCTTCTTGAATTTGGAATAACTATCATAAAAGTTACATGCAGGCTGAGGATAGCCCTCTATTATGGAAAATACAAAACAAAAACAAAATAAAAAAACAAAAGTGGGAAACAATGATTAAGTTTCAAAAAATGTATTTGAGAATTTCTTTTCATTGATGAGAGTGGTCTGTCTGTCCTTTCTTTCAGAGGCCTGGTTCACTACAGTGAGCTTCACTAACTTTGTCCAGAAATGTCAGTAGTGGGATCAGCTCCTCCAGAACCTGTCTGTGCACGTTTGATGTAAAGATTCAGTAGCTTCATCTGTGGATTCAAGCCAAACACAGGTAGTATGAGCAAGCTGTTCAAAATTATAAGATGGTCATACAGAAAAATTATATACATAATATGTGGGCTTTGAAAGATAAGCCTTAGCTAGGTGTGGTGGCCCATGCTTTAATCCTGGCACTTGGGAGGCTGAGGCAGTAGGATTGTTATGACTTTAAGGCCACCCTGAACTATATAGATTCCAAACATAAGTAAACACAAAATTTAAAAAGGATACACCTTTAGGCAGGAGGATATTATAGTGCCCAAGCTATTACTGATAAAAATACTGCAGTGACACAGACATTCCTTATTTAAGAACTTACCTGGTTAATTACTGCTCAGACTTACAACTGAGGTATTCCATTTGGATTTACAGCCCATCTTTGTTTTGGGTACAGTTCTGTATATCTTGTTTACAGAGCCTCAATGTCTCTTTTCTGTACAGTACACTTCATTTACATAGTACTATAATTTTTGCTGATTATGCTGTATAGTACTATACTGTATTTTTATGTTGTTACACATTATAGTACTACTTGTAGGAGTTATGCAAATAAAAGCAAAATCATCAAGGAACCATTTCTTTGTTCTGAATATTGTAATGTACATACTATACTCAGTTCTTCATTCAGTGACCAAGTCAATGAACTACCTAGTCATGGGATTGGAAGTCGGTCATTAAATGAGGGATGTTTACATAGACAAGAGGAAAAAATATTTATCATAGTTCTTAAAAAGCAATAAAAAATTCAAGTGTCCCATAGTTTGAGAGATATACAGTAATCCACAAACATGTAACTATGATAATCTGTTCTTCAGGAAACAGTCCTCTGAAGTAAAGGTGTAGGTGTGGTAGTGGCAGAGGAGTCAGCTGGTACAGATAACCAGAAGCTGTTGGCATTTTCTGCCAACCAAACCACCCTACCAAGCTACGACTTTACCCAAGTAACAGATATCAGTAGAAATAGGGAAGTAAGGGTATCAGGAGGAATAAGGAATAAGCAGATGCTTAAAGGCTCAAAGTCTGACTCATTAAAGCCGAAAAACAAATTTGCCCTTTTAACATGCACCATGCTTCTGTCTCTGTCTGTCTCTTAACCCCCCAGGGTTAAGAATTGAATCCAGGGCACTCTACCACTGAGCTCTATCCCCAGGCCTTTTCTTCTTTATTTTGAAACAAGGTTTCCCTCAGTGGCCGAGGCTGGCCTTGAATTCATGATTCTCTCACTCTAGGCTCCCAGGTGGCTGGGATTCAGGTGTGCACCATGCTGCCAGGCTTGCTGGTTACCACCTCGAACATGACGCAGCACTACTTACTTTACTGCCAGTGAGCTGACTGAGGTGTGGTTTCAGTTCATCCCCAATTACCGTATGAACAGCTACTAGGCAGAAGACACAAGCTTTCCGCACACTGCTCTCTGAGTTATCATAACCCTAGGAAGAAAAGTCCATTGTTAGTGCTTCTGAGGGACCTGAGAAAACTACCTTCTCAACACAGACAGAAGAGACAACTCAAAAACAAGATCTCACAGACTCTTTTGGTGCTAAGTTTTCAGCTTGGCAGGCATAGGTACAGCCTTTTCTTTTCCCACTAACAATGCACACTACTCCACTTCACCCTATTAGCTCTTTATTGATACTTTCTTGATAAGCTGTACTTTTGTTTTGAAATCAGATTGCTGAATTTTGTTTTGTTTGGGTACCAGGGACTGAACCCAGGTCCTTGTAATACCAGGCAGAAGCTTAATCAAGTCCCTTTAAACATTTTATTTTGAGATGCTTTGCTAAATTGCCCAGGTTGACTTTGGGCTGAAGATCTTCCTGCCTCAGTCTCCCAAGTAGATGGTACCAAGTAGTAGGTGTGCTGTCACACTCAGTTCATAAAGTATTTCTCAATCAATTATCTGGATCTCTATGTGTACTTCACCTGGGAGCAAGGTGTTTGTCTTTCCTAAAATCCTGATCATTTTATTTTTTTAAAAAAGGCAGAAACATTAAAATATCAAGATAGCTACAATAAATATATTCTTCATAATAAACCTTCTATCAAACTGTTCATTGTATTTCTCATCATCCTAATACAATAATGTAAATTTTTATAGTGCCTTTGTAAAAAAGGTTAGTAGGAGTTACAATAATTAATACATTGTGTGTTGCTGTCTCCGTAGTAGTTATTTAGAGAATATATCCTGACTTAACTATTTTATAGGCTTGTAAGTTAATTTGTCTTGAGGTGCTGCCAATCTGGTAAGGAGTTAGGGCCCAGAGCCTAATTCATGACAGGGAAGTGCTCTCAGGTTGAGCTATACTTTCAACCCTAGTGTTTGTTGTAAGTTTGTCCCTTCCCCTAACAAGCTTCCTCTCGCTACATTTTTTCCTGTTAAAATAACACTTCAAAGAATATTGCACTCTGTCGGGTGGCACAAGCCTGTAATCCCAGCACTTGGGAGGCTGAGGCAGATGAAGTGTTGTGAGTTTGAGACAAGCTTGGGCTACAGTGAGCTCAAGGCCTGCCTGAACTGCAGAGTGAGATCCTGTCTCAAAAAAGAAAGAAAGAACATTGCACTCAGAGTTGAAATATTTAATGCCAGCTGTGACAAGAAGCCAGGTAAAAAATGTTGTGTTTAGCAAGATACACACCAACAGAACACTTGTGGAACCGCACAGCCAGGAGGGAGCAGGACACAAATATGACTGGCAGAAAGTACTCTGCAGCAAAAAGGTTATGTGGGGAAGAAAGGATGGTGAGAATAAACTAAGACAAAGTGGGATGCGGATGCGTGTTCCAGAGAGATGTATGTATGCAATGACCCCACAGCGAGAGACAGCACAGCCTATGAGTGAAACAATTCATGCTAGCTGGAGCACATGAAGTAAGAGCAGAAGGCAGGCGGGGCATGGGGAACCACAGCAGAGTGCCTGGGCTTGCTCTGCCAGGGGAAACCTGAAGAGCGTTGAGTGTGGCATGATGTCAAAGCTAAATTCACAAGGCTGACCTGAGAATGTCTGATCAAAGTTTGCATTAGTTTCCTCTCGCTGTTGTAACAATCACTGCAACCCTAAAACCACTGTTGCTTAAGGCTGAGTCATGCTGATCTGTCTCCGCTTACACGTAACTTCCACTGTGCGAGCCTGCATGTGTGTCTGCGGTATGAATCTTCTACCTCTCCCTTATAATGGACACTTGTTTATAACTGGCACTTACGGATCTCCGGGAAGACACAGGAGGATTTGCTCATCTCAAGGTCTTTAACTTTACAACCTCATCTGCAAAGACCCTTTATCCAAATAAAGTAATATTTATGGACTCTAGAGAGTGAGACAATCTTTAGGGTTACCATTCAGCTCAGTATAAGATCCTCTGCCCATTTCTTAATGGGTTATTTTTCTATTACTGAGTTGTATGATTTCTTTATATGTTAAAAGATACAAGTCCCTTTTGTGAGCTACAAAATTTTTCTCCTGTTGTGTGAGTTGTATCTTTTACTTCCTTGATGGTGTCTTTAAAACAGAGTTTTCAATTTTGATGATGTACAACTTACATTTTCTATTCCTTTTATTTTTTTTGGTACTGGGGATCGAACTCACGACCTTGCACTTGCCAGGTAGGTGCTTAAGCCACTGAGCTAAATCCCTAGCCCTACATTTTCTATTCCTTTGTGACAATTGTGCTTTTGCTATTTTATCAAAGACCACACTGCTTAACCAAGGAGACATAGATACAATCCTATACTGTCTTTGAAGCATAGAGTTTTTCTTAGTAGTTCAGGCAGGCCATGAACTCACTATGCAGCACAGGCTGGCCTAGAATTTGTGGTAATCTTGCCTTGGCCTCCCACTTTAGCCTCCCAAATGCTGGGATTACAGGCATGTACCACCATGTCTGGTTTGAAGCATAGGTTTTACATTTAAGTCTGTGATCCAGTTTCAGTTAATTTTTTTCTTTTTTCTTTTTTTTATTTAAAGAGAAAAAAAAACATGTAAAGGGTAGAGATAATACAGAATTAAAAAAAAGATAAACTGTAAGAAAAAACTAGTTGATAAATTACATATTGTCCTCTTAGAAACAGTTGTTGAAGTTACAAAATTAAAGCATACAAAGTAGACATTCAAACGATGAGACTGTAAACAGCTACGCATACATGAGTCTCTACATGTATTTTTATCCTTTCTGTGTTAGAGGGAAAAACAAAACATAGCAAGACAAAACAAAACAAATTCCTATAAAAACATGAAACCAAAAAGTCATATAAAACCACAGTACAAGGTGATCTACAATGGTTGCTGTGTTGTCTCTTATTATCTTCAATAGAATTGTCTATATCATCAGGCATAAACACAGCAGTATAATTGAATGTAGCAGTACATAACAATATTAGTAAAAATAAAACATTGTAGACAGTATAAAACTTCAAAGGCAGGTAATAATCAAACCAGAGTGGATATTCTAGTGGATCTTGTCATCTTCAGTGCAGTTGCCTATACTCTCAGACTTGATACTATCAATCATAACAGCTTTGAATAAAATCTATCAATACAAAACAGCGATCTAACAAACCAGATTCGATTATGATCAGTCATGGTAAAACAGTGTGGGTTATTCAGAGCTTTTAAGTAAATAGGAAATTAAGGATGATTACCATATTATATCCTGCTATTTTCAGGGAAACTGCCTGTGTCCTCAAATCTAGTACAAGTAGAATGACTGGAACAGAATATAATACATCTAAGCAGAGTGGTGTGAGTAATGTGGGTTTTAAATCCTGGTACACTATTAACAATATAGTGTATCAAGGCCATCTATGTTAGAGATTCTAGCCATCCTTCTCTGCCTCATTTCTGCTATGCTATTTTTCTGCCAGTTTGTCTAGTTTTCTCCTTCATTCTACTGCCTGCCTCATTCATTGAGGCTTTTCTGCCACTGTTCCTAAAATCCTGGTATTTTTTTTTCCCTCCCTCTCTAGAATGTCCTTCAGTATTCTCTGTAGGGTTGGATTGATGGTCACATATTCCCCCAGTTCCTCTTTGTCATGGAAGCATCTTGTTTCTCCATTAATTTCTAGTGATAGCTTTGTAGGGTACATCAATCTGGGCTGGAAGTTATTTTCTTTCAGGGCTTGGCATACTTCGTTCCAAGCTCTTCTTGATCTGATGGTCTGTGTTGAGAAGTCTGCCATGATCTTGATGGGCTTCCCTTTATAGGTAATGTTTCTTTTCTGTGATGGCTTTTAATATTCTGTTTTTATGTTGAATTTCTGGTATCTTGATTATTATATGTCTGGGTGTAGCTCTGTTTGGGTTGTAGGTGGCTGGAGTTCTGTATGCCTCACATAACCAAATGTCATTTTCTTTTCCTATGCTTGGGAAGTTTCCCTCAATCATTTCCGTGAATAGCCTTTGTAATTCCTTTATTTTTATTCCTGCTTCTTCACTCATATTTCTTATTCTTAAATTATAGATTCTCTTGTCATCTTCTAGCCTTTGTATTGTTACTGTCTGTTTCCTTGTTATTTTTAAGAGATCTTTCCTTTCATGATCACACATTGCATACTTGGCTTCAAGTTTTGATAGTCCATCCTTAGTTTCTTTTAAGGAGTTTTGCCAGCTTTCAATGGAGTTTTTAATTTCCTGGTAATCTCTTTGAATCTGCTTCATGTATTCTATATTTTCTTTATATTCTATATTTTCTTTATTGAATGTTTTTCTCCTTTTTTTGTGTTCCTCCCTTCTTCTGTGTCTTCCTGAGATGCTTAGCATTTCTTTTATATCTAAATCTACTTATATTTTACTTTACCTGATTTAATATTTCAGTTTTGAGCTCGTCTACAAGGTCCCGAAGATATGTCTTAATGTCCATTAAAGCCATATCTAGTGTTGCATGTTTGCTGCCCTCAGTCCTTTTTGTTTTTCCGCTCTCCTGGATCAGTGTTCTCAGGGTTTTGGGCTGAGGGCCTCTTCCTGTTTCTCTCTCTTGTCATGGTTTTGGTTTCTTCCATACAGGTATATAGTGGAGGTCCCAGCCCCCTTCCCTGTTGGCCACGGTTCTTCTGAAGCATGCTGGTGAGGGATTTCTGCCATCACCTGTTTGCTCTTGTCACTGAGGTGTAAGCAGGGGCTGTGTATGCTGGCCCCTCCCCAACAGGCCAAACTTCAGGGGCCTTCACCAGGTTAGTGTGTGCTAGGTGTAGGGAATAGGTTTGGGATGGCTTATTGGGTCCTGGCCAGGGGTGTGACTCAGGCCAAGCAAATCCCCTAAATCTGCTCTGGGGCGGGAGCAACCAACTCAAGTCACTGCCACTCCCAGTTCAGGCTCCTTCTGCCCGATTCCAACATGTTGCCCATTTGATCGTACCATTCCTGCGGAGTTTGGGTCTTATTCCCAGCACTGACCATGGATTAACGAAGGTCCCTTTGCTGGCTCCACGCTCCTCTGGGCTCACCAACCCCTGACTTCAGCATGGCTGTGGCTCCCATGAGTGGCGGCGGGAATGAGTTTGGGCAGCTCTGCTGGCTGGTGCGAACTCAGGCAGCTTGGTGAGTCATGGGTAATTTTAGCTGTTCCAATTGTAGCCCTGAGACTGCGTGTTTGATGAGCTTCTTTTTATTTTAGTTTCTTCTTGTGTCAAGAGGCTCCATCTCCCTCTGTCTGGATCTCTCTAGGATGTTTTATTCTGGCATATGAGTTGTTTCTCCCAGGAGGCTTTGTATTTTGTTGCTCACTGATTGGCTAACTTTAGCTCCTTTCCTTCAATTAATTTTTTAAACTGAGGTGAAATTTACAGAAAAAGTTAGCCATTCTAAGGTGCACAGTTCAGAGGCATTTAGTATATTTACAACCTCCACATCTACTTAGTTACAAACATTTTTATAAATAAAAATTTAAAAACCTCCAATCACACCCTTGTATTTATTATTTGTGTTGCTGGGGATTGTCCTATAGGTCAATTATAGGTAAGGACTCTACCACTGAGCTACATTCTCAGCCCTGAAGTGATTAATTTTAATGAACCTAATCAGCTTATTTTTGATTAGTGCTTTGCTATCATGTCTAACAATCCACTACTAAATCTAAAGTTACTGAGATTTACACCTATGTTTTCTTCTAAGAATTTGATTGACTCACTTGAGATTTTTGCATATACATTGTGATCAATGAAGTCTGTTATCTCAGCAATCTGCCAGTGACCTGGCAGGAATGTTCTTAAATGCCTGGTGCCAAAACCTAATAAAAATCCTGCCAGTCTTTGCAGACAGTCTTTGAGCTGGGATATTCATTCAACATGTAGCCAGGGCACTTACAACTTTGCATTAGCCTCCACCTCTTACTTGCATGAAACCCGGAGACCAATCAGTGGTGCCGGCCTGCGGTTCGGTCAAGTGGATGTTTGGAAGGTGGCAGCCCTTTATAATCCTTATTTCACCAAGGGTCTTCCTCCTTGGCCTCCTGTTACCAAGTGTCTCAAATGCTAGTCCTGTCTAGTCTTCCTTGTCTCAGTGGCTCTGGGAAATGTAAGTCTTTAAATGTTTTCAAATGCCACACTGTAAGTTACCTCAGCCAGAGAAGTAAAACAGAGGTTAGTTTTTATGCCAGTTGTTCAGGAAGCCACTGGAAAGATCAAAAGAAGGTTCATGTTCTCTCCTGGCACCAAGAATGTGGGTTATAATTCCACAGCTCCTAAGCAGTGGGAAATGATAGGCAGTTAAACAACTTTTTGGTGACTCACTGTTTTGTATGTGTCAGGGGTTGGCCCCAAATTCACAGTCTTCCTGCCTCTGTCTCCTGAAAAGCTGAGATTATAGTGCACACCACTGGGGTCCAGCTTGTTGCTGAATCTGGGTGACCTTTATCTTTCATTGGGCACTCCTTTATAACCCTGAGTTTTTAGTTAGATCCTAGAGTTTCTTTTTTTCTTTTCGTCTTTTTGAGATAGGGTCTCGCTATGCAGTTCAGGCTGGCCTTCAGCTCACTTTGTAGCCCAGGCTGGTCTTGAACTTGCAGTGATCCTCCTGCCTCAGCTTCCCGAGTTCTGGGATTACATGCCTGAGCTACCACGCCCGGCTATCCTAGAGTTTAAGAATAAAAGGGATTATTTTCTTTGTCCTCTCCACTCTTCAAACTTGGGATCCTCCTGCTTCAGTCTTCTAAATAGCTGGGATTATAGGCATGTGCCATCATGCCTGACCCATCTTATTTTCATTCTCAAACTGATTAAACTCTCCAGGATTAATAAATCTCCTTTCTCTTTTATTCATGTCATTTCATTATTATTTTCTGGAAGGGCTGAGATTGGGTCTCAGTCTGGCCTTGAACTCACTAAGTAGCCCAAGATTCCCTCAAACTTGAAGTGCTCCTTCTGCCTCTGCCTACCAAGTGCTGGGATTGCAGTTGTGTGCTACCATGTCCAGCTCATGCCATTTCTTTATTATAAAAGTTTGGTAATTGTTTGGTGTTGTTTTCAACATTCTGGATTTGGTTGATTATATCCTCACAGTAATTAAAAAGTTTTTTCTATGCTCTGAATTTCAATAGTAAAATGGACAGGTTTGATTAGACTCAATTTAATGAACTGTTTTAGGACATGTTTTTTCTGGTAATGCATCCATAGAAAGATACATAATGTTTAACAGCCTCACTTTCAGTGATAGTAAGATTAGTTAGTGGGCTTTGGTGTAGTGAAGCTGACTTCTACATATATATTTTGACCCATTATCATTTTCCCTAATGTTTTTAGTGGTTAGTGAAAAATCACTTTATAAATCCCTTGTATCAATGAGCTAAAAAGTGATAACTTTATAACTCAATAACTCCTCTTATGAGCTAGAATTCTTCTTTTTTATTTTGGAGGCAATAAAACCACATGAGAGAAAACAAAATGGTGCTAGTCAAAACAAAAGGATGGATGTAGAATATGACTTAGAACCAAAATGCAAGGTGATCTACAATGCTTACCATAATGTCTCTTGTAATTTTCAATAGAATTGTCCATATCATCAGGCATAAGATTGAACACAGCAGTACAGAACAAAATCAATAAAAACAAAACATTGGAGACATTATAGGACCTCAAAAGAAGATAACAGTCAAACCAGAATGGGTATCCTAGTGAATCTTATAGTCTTCAGAGTAGTTTCCTATACCCTCAGACTTGATACTATCAAACATAACAGATTCGAATAAAATCAGTCAATACAATACAAGACAGTGATCAAACAAAACAGATTCAAATAAAATCAGTCACTACAGTAAAGCAATACAGGGCTTCAAATTAAGTTAACAGGAAATCAAAAATGGTTATCATAGTATATATATCCTGCTATCTTTGGAATAGCTGTCCATGCCGTCAAATCTAGTACAAGTAGACAGACTGGAACAGAATATAACCAAACTAAACAGAGCAATGAAAACAATATGGGTTTCAAATCATGATACAAGATTACAAATGTCCTCTGCCTTCCCTTTTTAGACAATTCCTCCATTTTCATTTTCATAGGGTGCATTGTACATTTTGTATCCCACTAACTCCTTTACTTTTTAGATTAGAGAGGCAACCTGCTACTTACCTAGATAGATCTGAACCTTTTTACTCCTGAACATGATCTCAAGTTGTATCCATTTACCTACAAGAGCCTCAAGGTTTTCCTTCCTTATAGCTGAGTAGTTCTCCATTGTATAAAAGTGTCATGGCTTTCTAACCAATCTGCAGCTAATGGGTGAGCTACCCCCACTTTTTTCTGGTTCCCTGTCATGTAGAGCATTATTTTCTCATCTTTGACTTACAGTCCATAAACCTTCTTTCAGGTTAATTATATTTCTTATATAGAGGATCTTGATGGATCCTATATCTCCTGATCCACTCTGCCTGTGTTTCTTTTTATTAGTGTATCAAGGCCATCCATGTGTGATTATGGCCAACCTTCTCTGCCTCACCTCTGCCATGCTATTTTTCTGCTGTTGGTTGTCTACTTTTCCCCTTCATTCCAATGTCTGCCCCGTTCAGTGAGCCCCCTCTGCCATTGTTCCTGAAATTATGGACTTTTTTCTCTCTCTCTAGAATGTCCTTCAGTATTCTCTGTAGGGTTGGATTGGTGGTCACATACTCCCCCAGTTCCTCTTTGTCATGGAAGCATCTTGTTTTTCCATTAATTTTGAGAGATAGTTTTGCAGGGTACATCAATCTGGGCTGGAGGTTATTTTCTTTCAGGGTTGGAATACTTCACTCCAAGCTATTCTTGATTTGATGGTTTGTGTTGAGAAGTTTGTTGTTTTCTGATGGGTTTTCCTTTATAGGTGATCTGTTTCTTTTCTCTGACTGCTTTTAATATTCTGTTCTTGTGTTGAATTTCTGGGATCTTGATTATTTTATGTCTGGGTGTAGATCAATTTTGGTTATAGCTGGCTTGAGTTCAGTATGCCTCATATATCTGGATAACATTTCCTTTTCCTATGCTTGGAAAGTTTTCTTTAATTATTTATGTAAATAGCCTTTGTGTTTGTGTTTACCCCTGCTTCTTCACTCTCATTTTTTATTCTTAAGTTAAAGATTCTCTTGTCATCTTCTAGCCTTTGTATTGTTTCTTCCTGTTCCTAGTTAATTTTAAGAGATCTTTCCTTTCATGATCACAAGTTGCAAACCTGTCTTCAAGCAGTTTTGCCAATTTTCAATGGAGTTTTTAATTTCCTGGAAATTTCTGAATCTGTTTCATATATTCTAATTTTTTTTTAATATTCTTCATCGAAGGTTTCTTTCCTTTTTCTATGCTTCTCTATTCTTCCATCTGTGTCTTCTTGAGAGGTGCTTAGCATTTCTTTTATTATTTTTCTTATATCTTCCTTTACTTGTATTAATATTTTTGTTTTAAGTTCTTTTATAATTCCATGAAGATATTTCAGATGATGTTTCTTCAGAAACTGCAGGTGTGCAACTCCTGATCTCTTCTGTGTTTACCTCTCCTGGGCCAGTACTGCTTGGGTCGGAGGCCAGAGACTGCCTTTTGTTTCTTCCTCTTGTCAGGGTTCTGGTTTCTTCCGGACAAGTGGATAGTGGGGTCCTGGCACTTCCTGTATTGGTTATAATTACTCTGAAGCATGCTTGCTAGGGATCACTGCCCTCCTCAATCTGCTGGTGACTACTGGATTACAAGCAGGGGTGGGGCAGGCTGGCCCTCCCTTCTGAGCTGGTCACCCACTGGGAGTCTACACCATGTTAGTGTGTGCCACATGGTCAGGGCCAGTTAGGGATAGTTTTAGGGAAACTTGGGCCTTGGCTATTGGACCACGAACAGGGGTGGGACTCTCACCAATCTTCTCTGTGTTAGGAGCGCCTAAATGAAGCTGGCTGCAGTTCTGGTTCCATGTCCAACTCCAAAATGGCGCCTGGCCAATCGCCCACTCCCACAGGAGGACTGAGTTCCTCACACTCACTGTGAGCCGGTGCAGTTCTCTGGTCCTCCTGCCGAGGCCCTTGGGCTTGCCAACCCCCAACTTCACCGTGACAGGGCATCTTCGGATTCCATTGGTGTTTTGCACATAGTGGGGCCGGCTCTGGTGAGAGCGCGTATTGCTACAGCCTTCTGTCCACATTTTTCTTTTCTTTCTTTTTTTTTTTTCACTTTAGTTTCTTCCTAGGATGAGAGGATCCATCTCCTTCTGTCTGCTCTTCTCCAGAGTGCTATATTCCAGCATCTGAGCTGTTTCTCTCAGAGAGGCTTTTTACCCTGCTGCTTATTGATCTACCATCTTCCCAGCTCCCCTAGAATTCTTCTGAAAGTGCTTTATTTCACCAAACAATTGGCTATCATGAAGTAGGATAAATTATATGCTTTCTTCCATTTTATTAATTCTGTAAGGAGTTAGTACATCAGGGACCCTCAAAGGTGACCAGTTTAAAATATACAGTATAGATGCAAGAATTCCATTTCAAAATTTGATGTATTTTAATCCATTACAGCATTATTATTTTTAAATTGCAAAAAAGTTTCCTTGGTTTCAGATATAAGATTTCCAAGATTCACTTTGTGAGCTGGGCGTGGTGGCTCATGCCTGTAATCCCAGCACTTGGGAGGCTGAGGCAGGAGGATCTTTGTGAGTTCGAGATCAGTCTGGGCTACAAAGTGAACTCAAGGCTAGCCTGAACTGCACAGAGACCCTGTCTCAAAAAGACAAAAAAAAAAAAAGATTCATTTTGTGTATTTCTTGCTCAAACCTGAAACCAGTTATTTTCCCAAAGATATGTAATTCTTTTGAGTGGAAAATGTATTTTGAGACTACAATATGGGTTGATAACTAATTCAACAGATGGGTCTAAGAAACATTTTTAAAGAAATTAATTTCATTTTGATATAGTCAATTCAAAGATCATTGTGACACATCATTTGTTTTACATACACAAGTATTTTGTTTGTTTGTTTGTCTGATTATTTAAGACTCACTAAGTAGTTCAGGCTGGCTCACTATGCAGCCCGCATGGGGACCCTCCTGCCTCAGTCTCCCAAGTGCTACCATGTACAGCAACATATCGGTACCTCAATTTAATTTACCCCTATTCCAAAATAAACATACCAATATTTTTCCTAACTACAAATATACTGAATACAGCTCAAGAGTTCTTTTGTATTTAGGTTATATCCCACTTGAAATTTACAATAAAAAATTCTTTGTTGAGCTTTGCTGTTTTCAAATCTCTGTCTAATTACTCCTTTTATGAACTTTAAAAATTAATTTGTTTTTAATAGCTTTTATTGTTTCTTACATTTTAGAACTTTGTTTTTTTAAATGCAGCCTTACGTTTTTGTTTTGTGGCTCTATTTTTCTAGTATACTTTTGTTACAGACACATTACAAACCATTATCTTCTTCCTGTTTTTTGAAGGAGAGACCCCACAACCATTTTCTGCCACTCGTGTATAAGTGAAATGGGCTTTTCTGCATTCCTCATTTTAAGTGAAGTCTTCTATTTAGTTCTATCACTACAGGATTCCCTTTTCCTGTTGCTTCGTAGTACAGAAATTAAAGCCTCTCTGTGAGCTCCCTTTGTCAGAGTGCTGCTGTGATGCTCAGTTTAGGCTCTATTCTAGGAAACTTCTCCTCCTAAATGAGAGGCTCTTCCTGGAAGGGAACTTCCATAAAGTATTTCTAAGAGCTGAGTGTTCTGGTCACCTCAGCTCGATCTTAACCATCTTCAGTACTTTTATCTTCATCTGTAATTTTTTCCTCAGACATGCCATTGTCTCTTGACTCTCCTAGTTCTGACTCTTATATCTATATACCTTAATTTTAATAGTTTGTAGAAAAAACAATGCTGAGATTTAAATTCATTAGTGTTCTTGTACCTTTCTGGTAGGTTTCCAATAGTTATGTATACGAAGAGTTTGCACCAAGCTAATCAGAAGAAATAAGAAATTTACAATGATTGTGACTTAAAGCCACATGAGGCCTTTATTGGCATCCACATTTTTAAGTGTTTTATCCAGCAAACATTCATTCAGTATTCATAATATGGATGATACATACATACTATATATTCTGTTCTTAGTACCAAAATATGAATAAAAAATTGGCTCTTGTCTTACGACCTCAGAATTCAGTGAGTAGTACATTTAGGAGAGTAAAAAATGTAATATACTGATATACAAAGATATGAGTGATTAATCCCCATTAGGAAGGGTCTTACTATACTGACTACCCTTAGTCATTAAAATTACATTATAGAATATTATTCATTAGATGGAAAATGTTCATGTTATATAGTCAACATAAAACACATTACAACATATCTCATAGTTTATAAAATGTTTATGTTCATGGTTTTGTGTGTAAAGACAAAAACACATTATTTATGTGACTTTAACTTTGTATAACCATTTTAGAGATAAATCAGCAACACAGGATATTTTATTTCTACATGTATATATCTAAGATGATACTGTATTATAAAGAATATTTAATATTTATGTTAAAAAAAAAAGAAACATCCTGTTATGGTTTGTATCTAAGTGTCCCTCCAAGCCTCATGCAGTTGTGGAGGTGGCTGAGTCTAGTTGATTGGTTCATGGTCTAGCACTGGGATTGATGTGTGAGTGCTATACCCACCCAGGGGCATAGCCAGCATACAACATAAGGGAAGGAAGTAGGCTCTCTTTTCCCTGTTTTGCTCTTATGCTCTTGTCACTTGCAGATGCCATGAACAGCTTCCCCTTAGCCATAACATCCTGTCTTGGGGCCAGTGGAGTATGTACTGAAACCTCCAAAGACTGTAAGACAAATAAACCTTTCCTTGCTTCATTTTGGGTGTCAGGTATTTTGTTTCAGCAATGGGAAAAAAGTTACCAAGACAGATTTTGGCACCAGAGGGGTGGGGTCATTGCTGTGACTATACCTGACTATGTGGTTGAAGAGCCTTTGGAAATGGCTTGTGGGAAGAGTTTGGAAAGGTTTGGAGATGTCACCTGAAAAAGAAGCACTGGAACAGCTAAGGCTGTTCTGTATGGGAAATTCTGGTCAGAGCTCACAAGACCAGAAGGCTGATAGCCTGCTGGTAAAGACTAGGGTAAAGAGGTTTCTGTTGGGAAGGACTTCATTGGTTGTTGGACACCACATGAGGTGTGTTATGGCTTGGCAGGAAGTTTGTCTGCATTTTGCTTGTGTCTAGAGACTTTCCTTGAGACTAAGATTAAGGATGGCAGACTGATTAATCTGGCAAAGGAAATTTCAAGGCAATGAAATATTGAGGTAGAGGCAGGCTACTGTTGGGGGCTTTCAGCCAAAATTATGTTGCAAATCAAGAGCAAAGAGCCCAGCAGGGTGATTCAAATATTGTGCATTTGACCAGAAAGCTGTGGACTACAAAGATAGAGCTGAGACCTCAATTGCTGAGAAGAACAGAGGAATAAAAAAGATGGCCTGGGGCATCCTGGGAAGCAGTGGGTCTCCACCTTTTGCAGCCTCAAAATTGATAAAGTGAAAGGCTGCTCAGAAGAGAAAGCTGCAGAGTGCCATGTTCCAGAGGGGTGGTAAAGGCCACAGGAGGTTCCAGGATGGTGGCACTATAGAGAAGCTGTTCCTCACAATCAGGTTGAGAGTGCTCAGTGATCCAGGCACTTGACCCCAATGAACAAGACTACTGCTCCAACTATTAGTACACCTTGGCAGCACCCACATGGTGCTGGTTTTAGGTGCAGGGAAAAGTACAACTTGTGAAGTTAAGGCAGCTTCCACCCTGATTTCAGAAGGCTTGGGAAGCCAGGCAGTGTGCCCCTGAAAGGACAATGTGTGAAGCTTTGAATGTGAAGCCAGAGGTGCAATGGAGAACCTAGAAATTTGGAAAACCCAGGAGCATGGATCACCTAAGGAAAGCTGCAAGAGTGCAGTGTAGAGGGCCCAAGAGAGAAGCCTTGGGAACTAAAAACCACTGAAAGTACTGTGGGGGTGGAGTCACCCAAGCATTTTGGAGCTCACAACCAGATTGCTTCAGATGCTGAGTGCGGAACTCCAGGACTTAATGTTTGCCCTGCAGGATTTTGGACTTCCTTTGGTCCCAATCCTCTGTATCCCACTTGTACCCTTCAGAATGGTAATGTTTATCTTTTCCATTGAATATTGGAAGTGTTTAACTTTGTTTTCCTTTGTACAGGGGCTTGCAGCTAAGAGTCTGCCTTAGATCTTGGAGAAGACTTGGGACTTAGACTTTTCAGCAATGATGAAACTTTTAGGATTTTGGCAATACTGGGAGATGGGCTAAATGTTTTTTACATAAAGGATGTACATGACTCTTTGGGGGCCATGGGTAGATGTTATGATTTGTGCCTAGGTGGTCTCCCAAGCTTCATGAAGTTGTGGAGGTGGCTGAGTCTAGCATTTGTGATTCGTTCATGGTCCAGTGCTGAGATTGGCAGTGGGAGTGCTGCACTCATGCAGAGGTGGAGCTGGCATATGATATAAGGGAGGGAAGTAGGCTCACTTTTCACCCTTTTGCTTTTTGCTCTTGTTGCTTGCAGCTGCCATGAATGGCTGGCTCCTCAGCCATGCCATCCTGCCTTGGGGCCAGCTGAGTAGCGACTGAAACCTCCAAAAACTGTGAGCTAAACTTTTCCTTGCTTTGTTTTGGGCATCAGGTATTTTGTCTCAACAGCAAGAGAAAAGTAACCAAGACACATTCCAAATATTCATTAACCGATAAATTATGAGCCAGGGATATAGCTCTGTGGCACAAGTGCATGCCTGGAAAGTGCAAGGTCTTGAGTTTGATTCCCAGCACCAAAAAATAAAAAACTACAATAAAAAAATAGACAAATGGATAAACAAATTGTAGTATATACATAACTGGCCTATTATTCAGTCATAAAAAGGAAAAGGATGAAACTTAGACACATGTTATAACATGAACCCTGAAAATATGTTCAATGAAATAAGCAGATACAAAATGATAAATATTTATGATTTCACACGAGACATTAACAATAGGTAAATTTTAGAATATTAGTATATGTGCTGCCAAAGTGAGCACAACAATAGATAAATTTTAGAGACAAAGTAGAATAGAGATTACTAGTGGTTGAGAGGGAAGGAGAAATGGGGGGGTAGTGCTTAATATGTATAGAGTTTTGACTTGGGATGATGAAAAGTTCTGGATTTGGATAGTAACGATGTTTACACAAAACTGTTAAGTGCAATGTAAATTGTGTACTTAAAAATGGTTCAGGGCTAAATTTTATGCTATGTAAATTTTACCCCATCCACACCCACCTAACTACACCTACACTTCATTTTGTCTTTGTCCTGAAAGACAAGAAGACTTGTGTCACTAGTGTTACTTGTATAGGACCTAAAATAACACACTGTCAAATGTATCATAGCTTATTCCTCCAAACGTTGCTCCTTACCTGTATTAGGCCCGGCATAATCTCTGGCAAAAGCAGGTTAAGTGTTTCCTTGGACACTCTCTCTATCACTTTTGTTTGCATTTTGATTGCAGCCAGATTAATTGGGTAATCTGCAGTTTGGATGATAGGACAGAGCACTTTAATGCACTGTTCTGGACTAATTGAGGTGGCCAACACTGATGCAGCTTCTTCAGCAGATCTCACCACCTAAAACAAATAGGAAATTAAGCCAGGAAGTAATTTTAAAAATCCCATGTTATGTTCTGTAAATCAACATTTTTTTTTTTTTTTTAATCGGTACCGGGGATTGAACTCATGCCACTGAGCAGCCCTATGTTCTGGAAGTATAAACTTTATGGCTTTTAAAATGATATAGTTGGTGACTGCCTTAAAATACTGTAATTAATACAAGAAGGGCGAAAATAGATTGGCAAATGTCAGTAATTTTTGAAACTACATGAATTTACAGGGCTTTATTTTACATTCATTCATTCATTCATTCATTCATTCATTCATTCATTTGTTTCTGTTAGCTAAAGTAGTTTCTATTTTGTACTTTTTACAGATAGGGTCTCGTTATGCTGTCCAGGTCGGTCTGGAACTTGTGGGTTCATGTGATCTTCCTGCTTCAGCCTCTTGAGTAGTTGGGCCTACAAGTTTATATCATCATGTCAAGCTAAAGTAGCATTTAAATCAAGCCATGGTCTAATGCTGGGGTGTGAATTCCATTTATCCGGACTGCAATGTGAATGAAGTTTCCTGCATTAGCAATAGTGAGGTCCTGTTTATTATTAATCCCCTCAACCCCAGGAGTGCTTGTGTGAATATGAAATAAAATTGTGTCAATATGAAACAAAATAAAAATCACCCCATTACTGTGCTTTCAAAAATTAACATGCTGTCTCCCCTCCTTTTCAGTGATTTTTCTTTTCTTTCATGTTGAGTTTGAGGAAAGTAAAATGCTGGTATTACCATGGAAAGTAATGGCTACCTTTTTATTAGAAGCTGTAGTCTCTAAAGATAGCTTTAGGGCTGGCTGTGGTGGTCCACAGCTGTAATACCACCATTTGGAAGCTGAGGCAGGAAGATCACCATGAGTTTGAGGCCGGCCTGGGCTATATAAAGCGAGTCCAAAGCCAGCCTTCACTACATAGTGAGACCCTGTCTCAAACAAACAAACAAACAAACAAAAACAAAAGACCCCAAAAAACCAAGATAGTCTTAAAAACATGTAAAAAAATAATTGTTTTGATGCTTTTTGGGGAGTGTCTCAGTTTCAACTAGTGAAAAGTACTTAAAGGTACAGTAGAATATACACTAGAAATCAGAAGATCCGAGGCTCACTTCAGCTACTACACTTCAAGAATGTAAAATAGTGGGCTGGGGATTTAGCTCAGTGGCTTAAGCACCTGCCTTGCAAGCGCAAGGTCGTGAGTTCAATCCCTGGTACAAAAAAAAAAAAAAAAAAGTAAAATAGTAATGCTTATAGGCCTTATTATAAGGTCAGAAGGTGATTAACCTACTGTTGTTTTTTAAACATTTAGTGAGCTGTTATTGATTTGTTAAAAAACTAAAATAAATTCCAGACAGATTTAAAAGTTATGATTCACTCTTTTACAAGATTCAGTCAAATCTTCTCAAAAAGTGAATTATCCTACACTTACTCTCATTTTCCTAATGGTTAAAAAGTGGTAATTGCAGTGTAGTTTTAATTGCATTTTCTTAATAACTAATGACTGTGAGCACCTTTCCATGTGTTTATTGCCATTTGTGCATCCTTGAAAAAAATCTCTATTCAGAATGCTTGCCCACTTAAAAAACTAGGTTTTTTTCCTCTTTTTTCACTGTTGAGCTGTAAGAATACGTGATAAACTCCTAAGTAAAAACTGCATGCAGTTCAGGCTGGCCTTGAACTCGAGATCCTCCTGCTTCAGTCTCCCAAGTGTTGGGATTACGGGCGTGTGCCACAACACCCAGCAAGGTAAATATTTATAAAGGAAATGCTTGGCAGAAGTACTTTCAATGCCATGCTTACAGGGTTCAGGCAGCAACATAAGAATAAAGCAGCAATTCAAATGTTAGCTTACTTACCTCCTTGTGAGGATCTTTATGTGCTTCCAATGTTTTCATGACTGTAAGTTCTGCATAGTTTTTAAATCTTGCTGGCTGATGCCTTAGGATTTCCTTTAAAACCTTTAATGCCAAAGCCCTGATTGTAGGCTAAGGAGAAACATGTAATATTTAGGGTTGTAAATAAAGTTTAATACTTCAATTTCTGTAACTTAAACATTTCAGTATTGGAGGGAAGCTGTAGACAACTACATAAAGTATGTAGCATACTATAATTTTAACGTATCTAGTTGAAAACTCACTGCACTTTTAAAATTTCTAAGAAACCAAGAAACGGCTACATTCTGACTATAAAAGAAACTTTACTTTTGAAGATTTAGTTTAAATATGTAAAAAGTAAACTGTACTTCTCCCATGACACTTCAGCCTGCAACCTTTCAGTTTTTACTGTAGTCAACTGTTTAAAATTGTTGAACTACTTGATTTAGAAGAAAAAGTACTTCAGTGAAAATTTATGCAGAGAATGCAGCAGAAAAGACCCTTTCCAAATTCTGAATATGTGTGGCATCTGGTTAATAGGTAATCTAAAAAACCAGACAGGACAGGCTTTTTTTTTTTTTTTTTTAATACGTATTTTGCCATTTACCTCTTTATCTCCCAGGGTTTCAAGCAATAAAAGCAGAATTGTTTTGAAGTGCTCATCCCAAACACTGAATGATTCTTCCTGTGTTAGTTTCATGAGTTCGTAGAGAGCAACTTTTCTTTCTTCTACACGTTCATTGTGATTAGACAGCTCCTTCAATAACTCAGCAACTAGGTCAGAGTGGTCTAAGGAAAGATCTGTCAAAAGGACATAATTTTGTAACTTTATAGCTTAATTCTCCTAAGAGCAAAGATGAAAACTTTGTAGCATTATGACACATAATCAATGTTGAAAAAAAAAGACAAGAAGATATTAAATAACTTTCTTTGTCAGTTTTGTCATCCCTAAACACCAATGTGACTTTAAAAATGTTTTATAAAAACAACAACAACAACAAACAACAGGTAGGAGAGAACAGTTAAATAAGCTCTCACTTGCCCATCACCCAGATTTAACAATTATCAAGATTTTATCATTTTAACCTCATCATATTTCTTTTTGAAAAAGAAATGGTTTTGTGAGACAAGGTCTCACTTTGCAATTCAGGCTGACCCTTTTTCAAAACAAACACCTCCCCCCCCAAAAAAAACCCAAACAAAAAACCTTGATAATGAGAATTTGGCAATAAGAGAGTGATTCAACCCAAGTATCATAATGTGGATTTATGATCTTTGTGCTGTATTAAGTGTCTTCATATAAGAAGTTGGTAAAAACATCATTTCCCAACCATATTAGTAATCAAATAAAAACACTTTTTCATTCACCAATATTATAAATGAGAAGGCATGAGAGTCATAGATTCTTGAGCAGTCCAAAGAGGAAAAGTGGCAAAGTATGGGCTTCAGAGCGCAGCTAGGTTAGATAGGTGTTCACACAGAATGGCAATGGGTATAAGCTCTAGTGCCAGAGTGTAATGAGAAAGGCAGCAAAGGCTGTGGATAAGGACAGCACTGCAGAGGAGAGCCAAATGGTGAGTGTGTCTATGTAAGCGAGGGGCTGGTAGTGCAGGTGGAAAACCCCCTGTGCAAAGGAGGACTGGTCAAACAACAGCTCAATTAAAGATAACGGAAGTTAGGCCTTTCCCTGTCAGAAAATGGAAAGAAACTAGAATTCCATAGTGCTAGAATGGAATTCAAGTTACTGATGTAAACACATGCTTTTCAAAAGGTATTGAAATAATCAGAGATATAAATTTGTGTGTGTATATGCATGCATGCACACATTCATGCATTCCTTAGCTCTGGTCTCCAAGGTGTAGGGAGTAGTAGTACCTCACTAGCACTGAGTACAGTAAATATCCAGGTCTGAACCTTTAAAAGTTATTTTTTGAAAGGGATAATGTTTTCTTGGAAAAATGATTGATTCATAATATTCTGGTATGCCAGAATACAACAAGAAAGGGAAAATGGTTAAAGGACATAAAACGCCAGCTGGAATGGGATTTTGCACTATTGCAAGCTCCTCCTCCTCTTGTGGCTGAAGTGACTTAAGACTGGCACCTACTATCCTACTATCTTTTTCTCTTTTTCCTTTTTGGGAGCCAGATACTAAAGACAAAAGTATTAAAAAACAATGGCATGTATGCCTAAAGAAAGGCGTAAACTCACAAAGTATCTGAGAAATTCTTAAAGTTACACCTCAGACTGATTCTTGCCACAGACACAGACTACAGCAATCAATAAAACAAAACAAAACATGAAATAACTAAAACTCATCCAAACATAGGGCAGGGAATAGCCTGATTTCCAGAGTTAACCATAATTACTAGAGTCAGATGTCCACGTTTTGACATAAAGGAAAGAAAATTATAAGACATACCATGAAAAAGAGAAGTACAGTGTATGCAAAATAAAAAAGGATAACAGAAATTGTCTCTCAAGAAGAGTTGATGGCATGTCTCAAATACTTGAAGTACAATCTTAAAGACCCTCAAAGAAGTAAGGATGTGGATAAAGTCAAGATAATCATTTAGTAACAAAACAGAAATAATAATAAAGGCACAGGAAGCGTAAGAAAGCAAAAAGAGAGACCTCCACCAGGGTGCTGCACCAGGCAGGGCCACTTCCATGCTCCTCTGGCCCACCCTCCTGCCTGCCCTACCTCCTGGACCTAATATTGCTGTTGATCTTTGGCTCCCACTCCTTCTCTCAGAACCTTGCACTGCAATGGATTAACCTTGCTGGGTTGATGGGAGACTCAGTAAACCTTCATTCAAACAGAGGACCTCAGCAGGCTTCAGTCAGTGTGGTGAGTTTGCCCCTAAAATAGAGGCCCGCAGTGAATAAACAGCAGTAGCAAAGCTCTCTCCAGCTGAAAGACCTTGGAGAGCTTGGCAAAAGTGTGAGTAATGGGCTGGAGATTTAGCTCAGCGGCATAAGTGCCGGCCTTGCAAGCACGCAGTCGTGAGTTTGATTCCCCGGTACCGATTTAAAAAAGAAAAAAGAGTGTAAGTCCCTCTTCCACACAGAGAACAATCAGGTAGGCTGAGGAAGGTGCTAATAAGGCCTCCTTAACCTGGAGAAAGTTAAAAGGGTTTATGAGACACCCAGTGACACAGCTGAGACAAACAATATAGACAGGGAGACCTGGCGACCTGGAACAACCTGAAGACATAGTAACAGCAGGAACTAAGGGGTTGACTTTTATATCAATATTCCTAGACTAGTCAGCCTAGGAAAAATACAGGACCCTCCCAACGGGCCCTGCAGGAGGAATTCAGGTGACTGACCCTCTCTTCATTGTGGCACCCAGCAACTGGACAAACATCAGCCATACAGTAGGACCCTAAGATACACACTACTGACAGGTGAGACTAGTGGGGATTGAAACATCAAATATTAACCTGAAAGGTGAAAATGACAAGACGAAAAAGCAAAATGCAATCTCAAACATCCAGTCCATTGGGAGCAAATACAGGAGACATTGAAATCGAGGACTTTAAAAGAAATGCACCAGAAATCTCTGAAAAGATAGCAAGTGAAATAAACAAATGTATGAGACTATAGAGGAAATCAAATTAGCAATAGTTTCTCACATAAAGACCAAAATAAAACCTTAGTACAGGAGTTCCTCAGCGTAGCTAGAGAAGACATAACTATTCATAGAAGTAAAAGCAGAAAATTTCCCAAACATGAGGAAAAAAATCTGATATACAGGTAAATGAGGCATGTAGAACACCAAACAGTAACAACCGACATAAATCCACACCCAGACATATACTAATTAAGATACCAGACATACAGCATAAAAACAGAATACTAAAAGCTGTTAGAGAAAAGACATAACTCATCTATCAAGGAAAGCCCATTAGATTCACAGCAGACTTTTCAGCACAAACCCTCAAGTCAAGATGAGCTTGGAGTAAAGTATTTCAAGCCCTGAAAGAAAACAAATTTCAACCCAGATTGATATACCCAGCAAAACAGTCTTTCAAATTTAATAGAGAAACAAGATACTTCCATGACAAACAACAACTGAAGAAATTCATTTTGGCCTCCTGGGGTTTGTCCAGCCTGGGGTTTGTCCACCAAACCAACCCTAGAAAGAGTATTGAAAGACATACTAGATAGAGATAAAAATGACCACAATCTCCAGAACAACAACAGAAAGAAACCACCAGGCTGGACAAGAAATTAAACAAGGGGGAAAAATACAAAACCAACAACAGGAACATAACATGACAAACTTGAGCCAGTACATATCAGTTATATCCATCAATGTAAATGGGCTCAATTCACCTATCAAAAGAAATAGGTTGACAGAATGGATCAAGAAACAGGATCTCACAATATGCTATATACAAGAAACACATCTGACTCAAATGGAGACTAATATATTAAAAGTCAAAGGATGGAAAACAGTTTTCCAAGCAATAGGAACCCAGAAAAAAGCAGAGGTAGCTATTCTGCTTGCAGACAATGTAAACTTCAAACCTAAAATGATTAAGAGATAAAGAAGATCACTACATACTTGTTAGTGGAAAAATTCAAGAGGAAGAACTAACAATTATAAATATATATGCACCAAATGCAGGAGCACCCAACTATATAAGACAAGTACTAATGGACATGAAAAACCAAATACACAAGAACACAATTGTAATAGGGGACTTTAATACCTCATTGTCATAAAGAGATAGATCAACCAGACAAAAAGTCAACAAAGAAATAATGAAACTTAATCATACCTGTGAGCAAATGGACTTAGTAGATGTTTACAGAGTGTTCCACCTAACCACATCATAATACATGTTCTTCTCAGCTGCACATGGGACATTCTCCAAAATAGACCACACAGTATCCCATAAAACATTCTTAAGTAAATGCAAACGGACTAAAATCATCCCATGCATGTTATATGATCACAGTGCACTGAAGCTGGAAATTAATGACAAAAGAAATTGCAAAACCTGCATATTAAATAACAACCTTTTGAGCAACCAGTGGGCTACAGATGAAATTAAAGAGGAAATAAAGCAATACCTACAATTCAATGAAAATGTGGAAAAAACATACTGTAATCTGTGGGATGCAATGAAAGCGGTCTTAAGAAGGAAATATATAGCAATAAATTGTCATATTAAGACAACAGAATGAGCACAAACAACCTAATGCTTCATCTCAAGCTTCTAGAAAAAGAAGAGCAAGTTAAACCCAAAGCTCATAGAAGAGAGGAAATTGTAAAGATCAGAGCAGAAATCAATTTAATAGAAACTAAACAAAATTAACCAACCTCTAGCTAACCTCATAAAGAAAAAAGAAAGAAAAAATCCAAATTCACGCAAAAAGGACTGAAAAGGGGGAAATTACTACAGATCCCATGGAAATTCTAAAGATCATGAATACCTACTTTGAAAATCTCTACTCATATAGGGTGGAAAACACAGAGGAAATCGACAGATTTTTAGAAAAATATGAACTACCAAAGCTCAATCAAGAAGATATAACAATTTTGAATAACCCAATATCAGCTATTAAAATTGAAAATGTGATTAAAAACTTATCAACAACAAAAAAAAGCTCAGGTTCTGATAAATTCACAGATGAATTCTGTAAGAAATTTAGAAATGATTTCACACCAATAGTCAAACTCTTCAATGAAATTGAAAAGAAAGCAATTTTCCCTAAATCATTCGTAGAAGCAAGTATTATTCTGATACCAAAACCAGACAAAGACCCAACCAAAAAGGAGAACTACAGGCCAGTCTCACTAATGAATATTGATGCAAAGACTCTCAACAAAATACTGGCAAATAGAATGCAGCAAATCATCAAGAAGATTACACATCATGACCAAGTGGGATTTATTCTAGGAATGCAGTGATGGTTTAAGATATGGAAATCACCACATTAACAGAGCCAGAAACAAAAACCACATGATCTTCTCAATAGATGCAGAAACAGCTTTCGATAAAGTCCAACACATGCTCATGATAAAAACTCTTCAGAAACTCGGAATACACAGTGTCTACCTCAACCTTATAAAGGCCATCTCTGACAAACCAACAGCCAACATTATACTTAACGGACAAAAACTGAAATCTCTCACTTTAAAATCAGGAACAAGACAAGGATGTCCACTATCACCACTCCTTTTCAACATAGTTCTGTAAACACTAGTCAGGGCAATCAGACAAGAGAGAGAAATAAAAGGAGTAAAGACAGGAAAGGAAGAAGTTAAATTATCACTATTTGCAGGTGACATGATACTCTATATAGAAGACCCAAAAAACTCCATTAAAAGACTGCTAGAGGTAACAGACACATTCAGTAGTGTAGCTGGGTACAAAGTCAACACTCAAAAATCAATAGCATTCCTGTACACAAACAAAAAAGTCACTGAGAGAGACATCATAGAAATATCGTCTTTCATAATAGCATCTAAAAAAATGAAATACTTAGGAATCAACCAAACCAAGAATGTAAAAGACCTATATGCTGAAAATTATACTAGTCTAAAAAAAGGAGACTGAAGAGGATATTAGAAAATAGAAGGATATGCCTTGCCTTTGGTTAAGAAGAACCAACATTGTGAAAATGGCCATACTCCCAAAACTGTTACACAGATTTAATGCAATCCCAATCAAAATACCATTGACGTACCTCACAGATCTAGAGAAAATACTCCTAAAATTCATTTGGAAACAGAAGAAACCTAGCAACAAAGGCAAGCAAAGGCAAGACAGGAGGCATCTCAATTCCTGACTTGAAACTATACCACAAAGCCACAGTGATAAAATCAGCATGGTACTGGCAAAGAAATAGACCTGAGAATCAATGGAGCAGATTAGAAGATGCAAGCACAACTACAAAGACACTCAGCCACTTGATATTTGACAAAGGGGCTAAACATGTTCACTGGAAGAAGGATAGCCTCTTTAATAAATAGTGTTGGAAAAATTGGCTCTCCACATACCAAAGACTGAAACTAGATCCATGCCTATCACCATGCACAAAACTAAAAGTTTAAATGGATTGAAGACCTAAATATTAAAACAAAAACACTAAATCTACTGGAAGACAAGGTAGGTAGAAATCTTGGAGACATAGAAGTTGGCAGAGAATTCATGAACAAAATGCAAATCACACGGGAAATACTTCAAAGAATCAACAACTGGGATCTCATATTATTAAAAAGATTTTGCACTTCTAAAGAAGTCACCAACAAAGTGAAAAGAAAACCCACAGAATGGGAAGGAATTTTAGCTAGCAATCTAGAACATATAAAGAACTGAAAAACATCAAGCCTCCCAAATTCAAAGACCCTCTTCAAAAATGGGCACCAGAGATGAACTCACATTTCTTAGAGGAAGATATACAAATGGCAAATAAATACATGAAGAAATGTTCACCAACACTGGTCATTCGAAATTAAAACAGCATTGAGATTTCATCTCACTCTGTAAAGAATGGCTGCCACCAAGAAATCAACAAATGCTGGCAAGGCTGCGGGGAAAAAGGAGCACTGCTCCACTGATGGTGGGAGTGTAGACTGGTGCAGCCACTGTGGAAATCAGTATGGAGATTTCTCAAAAAACTAGAATTGGAAGTTCCATTCAATCCAGCTATTCCCCTCCTGGCTATTTTCCCAGAAAAATTGAAAAGGTCATATCACAGCTATATATGTGCACCCATGTTTATAGCACCACAATTTGTAATAGCTAAATCTTGGAAACAACCCAGATGCCCATCAATTGCAGAGTGGATGAAAAAGATGCAGTATTTTTGTACAGTGGAATATTACTCAGCTATAAAAAAGGGTGATCTTGAGGCTTTTATAGGTAAATGGAAGCAACTTGAGACTATCCTCCTAAGTGAAATAAATAAGACTCACATTTTTAAATATCATATTGTCTTTCTAGAGTAAAAAAACCCTGAGGGAATAATAAGATCCAAAAGGTGTAACAGATATTATAAAAATGAAAGAGCAGTAAAGTGCTCTAAAGGATATAACTATATGCATGTTTAAGTGTGTAAGATAGATAACCACACTACTAAATTTTTGTTGGATCATTGAACAAAATGGTTTGCACTGTTGTTGTTTGACTTTATACTTTTTATGCCTTGATTTTGTAACCTGAACAACTATTTCTAAGATGATAATGTGTAATTTATCAACTAGTGATTTCTTAGTGCTATTATTTGTTTTTCAAGTTGTTTTTTCTGTATTGCTTTTTTTTCTCTTAAAAAAAAACCCAAAAAGAAATTCTAAAACTTAAGATTACAGTCACTGAAATAAAACATTTGCTAGATAAACTATTTAAAAGGCAGATCTGAATCAGACAGAAGACAGAATGAACAAACTTAAAGATGGAACACTAGCAATTACTGAGTTTGAAGAAAAGGAAAACACTGAATGAAAAATGAGCCTAAGGGACATGTTACATATACCATCAGGTGAATAAATCTGTATTCTGGGAATTAACACTATACAAAGGAATAATGATTGATTCCAGATTTGATGGAAGACTTGAATACCAACAACTAAGAAGCTCAACAAATTCCAAGTAAATTTAAGATGACTTTAGAGAGATCCATGCCAAGATACATTATAATTCAAATTTCAAAAGGCAGAGAATTGTGAAAACAGTGCAAAGTGTCCTGCATTCAAAAAGATGTTCAAGAAGATTATCAGCATATTTCTTATCAGAAATTTTGAGCTATGTATTTTAAGTGCTAGAAGAAAAATCTGTCAACCAAGAATCCTAACGTGGCAAAACTATTCTTCAAAAGTGAGAGAGAACCAGTATGTGATGCATGCCTGCACATCCAGCACTTGGAAGGCTGGGGCTGAGAAGATTGCCACAGTTCGAGGCCAGCCTAGGCTACATAGTGAGACCATGTCTCAAAAAATGAGGAAAAAAAATCGTAAGCCAGAAACGGCCAAGGCAGTGATTTGAACCATATGAACAAATAAAAATCTGCAAGATAAATATACATGCAATTATAAAAGCTACATTATAATGATGATTTAGAATTCCACTTTTTAAAAACATAATTTAAAAGAATAATAACACAAAAGATCTATCAGTTTATGTTTTTGCACAGAACTGTATAAGTATATAATTTTGTGACAGCAACTGAAAGGGTTGGGGCTGGAGCTGGAAATGTGCAATTTTTGTATGCTATTGAATGCAAGGTGGCATAAATTCCAATTAGAACACACAACTTCAGATGGTTAGTGTAAATTCTATGGTAATTACAAGGACAGTACCTGTAAGATATATACAAAAGGAAATGACAATGGAATTTAAATATTTCACTATTAAAAAAAATAAAAAATACTTCACCATGAAAAAAACCAAACAAAAGAAAATGCAAAAAATCAGTGAAAAGATACAAGGTATTTAGAAAACAAAAAGTAACATGATATTACTAAGTCCTTATCAGAAATTACCTTAAATGTAAATGGATTAAATTCTTCCACCAGAAGACTAGTATTAGCAGAATTGATGAGAAAAGACTTAATTATATGCTCTCTACAAGAGATTCACTTTAGATAATAGAGTGAAAGTGAAAGTATGGAAAAGATATTCCACTCAAATAGAGACTAAAAGACAGCATGGCAGACTATACTAATATCAGATAAAATAGATTTAAATTTTTTTTAAAAAGGTAAGACAGGAACAGTAGAATATGCTTATAGCTTCAGCTACTCAGGATGCTGGGGAAGTAGGATCACAAGGTCAAGGCCAGCCTGAGCAACCTTGTCTCAGAAAGTTAAAAAAGGGCTGAATTCTAGCTCAGTGGTAGAGCACTTGCCTAGCATGCATTACTTTCCAATGATTTAGGAAAAAAAAAATTCTTTGTACTGTACTCCTCGCTTTAAAGTTCATAATAATTATTTTAAAAGTAACATGAATTATAAATAAAATACAGTTCTTAGGCTAGAAAAAATATATATTTGGTTAGAAATATATATACATTTTTCTAGCCAAAAAATGTCAGTGGCTCAATGCTTCTGCCAATCTGTAATACCCTACTTAAGGAATTTTTAAATGATTAAAGCAGCTAAAGCTAGGTATCAATTTACCAGGAGGGTTGCTATTACATAGTATTTAAAGGATATTTTCTTGCTAAGTCTAATTTACTTCTGTTATGACTAAGTCTCAGTAACATAGTTAACATTTCTGTGACAAATTAGAATACATCAAAGTTAAGAATGGAGTCATTTTATAGATTCTTATGTGGTTTAGATTTAGTTTGGTAAAGTATAATTTTAGCTTCATACTATATTAAGTCTCATAACATGAAAGGCTGGTTAAAACATGACTTATAAGCCGGGCGTGGTGGTTCACGCCTGTAACCCCTGCACTTGGGAGGCTGAGGCAGGATCATTGTGAGTTCAAGACCAGCCTGGGCTACAAAGTGAGCTCAAGGCCAGCCTGAACTGCATAGCAAGACCCTGTCTCAAAAAGACCAAAAAACTCCATGATTTATAATCAAAGAAATACAAATGAAGATATCTATTTATCAAAATTACAAAATTTAAAATGATTTCTAATTTCTCAATGATAAATGCACATTAAGATGACTTGCTTTTTATATGAAAATTAAAAGTATTGAAATATGTTCTTAGTGAGGAAGTCAGTGCTATAAATTGTTCAAGTGTTTTTAAGATATAATTGGGTAGTAGCTTTCAAACTTTAAATTCATGTATTGATTAATTTCATCTCTATTTAAAATCTCTTAAGAATAATGACTTGAATATGTTAATAAAAATGCATGCAAAATTATACTAGTAGCAATATTATGCAAATAAGTCAGAAACCACTTAAATATAGAATTATATAATCATGTTGAGAGGGGGACTTTGATGTTTATTTAGGTATAGTTATTGTAATCTTTCAAAAAGTGCATTATATAATTCATAGAAAAAAAAAGAACTTATTATGAAGAATAAAACATTTGTAGTGTTCTATACCCTATCATTACTTTTCATACATTTTGTTTGTCCCCTACTGCATACTGTGATCACAGGTGCAGGTAGTGCAATCACACTATCCTCTTTTAAATGTGACAACAAAGACTAAAGACTGTCAATCATTTTCCTTGGCCATGCAGCTTAGTAAGTGTGAGAGCTGAGACTAAATCCCTTTTACCTGACTTCACATGATAGTAGTTAATGATAGCTTTTCTCCCACACTTGTCCTTGTATCTTATTGGTAAATGAGTTTGTTTATGGTTTCACATTGTATTCTAAATAGGTAGCTGGGCATGATGTTGCCTATCTGTAATCTGAACTACTCAGGAGGCTGAGGCAAGAGGCCAGCCTGGGAAAGGTGGCAAGACTCTGTCTCAAAAAGGGGTTGGGGGTATAAGCTCAGTGGTACAGCACTTCCCTAGCACATTAAAAAAATTTTATTTCCTTTTAAATTCTGTCGTTCTGATATACAAATTAATGGATTGTGTCGAGGGATTAACTAACTAGAATTAGCTTGAGTTGTATCTGGGAGGATACTAGTTTTCTTGATTTTGAAGATGATCTCAAGATGACCATTCTGTTTGTCAGTCTGAAAAGAAAACTATCAAACCACTAGAAATAAAGCCCTAGCACATGGGAGAAAAACATTCTCATTCCAAAGACTCTTATATTTTAAGGAGTTTCAACAAAAGAGCAAATACACCCCTTTTGTTTTGCTGACTATTCATGGTAACAGCATGACCTATAACGTACCATCGGGAAACTGGTCAGCATCATCATCAAACATTGCTTCCTTGAGGGCTGATTTGTTGAAAGGACTGATGGTATCCGAATAGTTATACGGATTATAGTCTCGAGACCGTGGAGAGGAGTGCGCTGGCACAGAATGGAGCAATGCGGCTTTATTATCAAGGACTGTTTGGCTTGAGTCAGTAGCATCACCTCCTGCTCTTGGGTCTGACATCCCAGGACCACCACATATCTATGGATGGGAAAAGGGAAAGCACAGCAAATTAACTCATTGTCAAATATCTCTTAACCTTCTAAAAAGATGATTCCTTGCTCTTTAAAAAGCTATTTAAGAAAGTTAACAATAACTACCTGAAAAAAAATCAATAATATTCAGAACTACAAAACTTATTATAGTAAGGATATAAAATCACAGTTGCAAGACAAATAAGAAAAATCTAAGAATGCTGCCTCATTACAGTTCCCTTCCCAAAGGCTCAACCAAATAATACATACAGTGAGATTAGCAATAGTTTCTCCATACCAGCTAAAGATACAAAAGAACTTTCATTGGCAATAGAACTAAACACTGCCTGATTCTTTTATTAAGGTAATAAATTACACAATATGTATATTATATGCCAACAAAGTATGAGAAAACCAAATTTTAAAAGTCTTGAAAAGAAAAAGAAAAAGAAAGACTTACAAGGCCCACATCACTTTTGAAGGGAGGCCTCAAGAGTTGAGGTTAATTAACATATTTGCCAAAATATCAATACTAACACTGATATGAATACTAGTATCAAAATCATTATCACTGCCAGTATCACCATTTCTACTATGTCCTAAGCCATTTGATGAGCACATTACAAATATTCTTTCAAATGCTTATTGTGTACCTATTACATGCCAGGTACTGATTTTGGCATTAAGAATAGATTAATAAACTTTAAAAGAGAGCAAGACATTTATTCTCATGGAGTTTGCAGTCTACAGAGTAACAGACAATAAAAAATTTAATGAATGAGTAAAGTACATGGTATGATAGAAGGTGTTTATTGTAACAGAAAAAAGTATGCAGTGTGGTGTTAAAGGACCAAGAGTGCCCAGGGGGTTGAAGGGAGTTCACAGATTAAATAGGGTGAGTAGAGTTCACTGAGAGCCTTTAGAAGGAAAAACACAGATGAAGGAATTAGTCATGGAGCTAGCTAGAGGAAGAGTATACTCCATACAAAGAAACTGAGGCAGGAATAAGCCCATTAAGTTCAAGGAACAGCAAGAAGACTTGAGTGGCAGGAACTGAGTGAACAAGGAAAACAGTAGCAGAGATGAAGCCATGGAGATAGTAGAAAAAGGAAGTCTATTGGGGAGACTTTGGTTTTAACTCTGAGATAGGGACCTCCTACAGAGCTGTGAGTAGAGGAATTAGAAGAGACTACAGGAGGCTAAGGACAGAATCAATAAGGCCAATTAATAATCCAGGGAGAGAATTGATGACTACTTGAACCAGACAGACACTGGTGAGAAGTTGTTAGATTCTGGCTACCTTCTGAAGATATACTAATAGACCTCCTAACAGACTTGGTGTAGTTAGAAAAAGAGAGGATTCAGTACAACTCCTTTGGTCAAAGTTTTTGCCAAGCAAGTAGTACTGCCACCAACTAAGATGGTGAGGCAGTTTCAGGGGAGAAGGTAAGGAGTTGAAATAGGATGCTAAACATATGAACACTACCTCAGGAGAGAGGTCTGGGCCTGATAGAGTCATATGATGTAGCACACTCACAACAGTTTTTAAGGTAGTCAGTGATACCCCTATTTTCCTAATGAGGACACTGAGCTAATAATTAGCTTAGACTAGCTAATAACTGTCAGGACCTGGGATTTGAACTCATTTATTATACGCAACTACTTTGTACCATGCTGGGTCTGAAAAGCAAATCTGAGCATCACCTAAACATTGATTCTTACTAATCTACTGCTGATACCACACGTAGTTTTTTAAGATAGAGAACTTCAAAGATGAATGGTAAGATGGTTTTTGGCAACCAGTTTATTAGGCCCACTACAACCCAGCTCTGCCAGATAGGCCTGGAGAGAAAAACAGCAAGAAAGCAGTCAGGAAGGCAGGGAAAGAAGTACTTTGCACTGAAATATTATAATGTTCTGCAACTTGGCAAAAACTAGAAACAACAAATTCCACAGAAAAAGTTAGGGTATCTTGTAAGAAAGTCTTTAAGCTGTCAGAAAAAAAAAAAAAAAAAAAGCAAAGTAAAAAACAACTAGCTTTAAATAATGGCAAAGGTGAATAAATAATATTCACATATATTTGATAGGTAGTAACATTCTTAATTGTAGTCACACAAACTGATGATGCAAATCACATACTACAATTAACAGAAGAAAAGAATCTAGACTTATATTTCTTTATAAGATTCATGAGATACGGTACATGTGGTCTCTACTTCATTCCTTCTTTCTTTCACAGTGCTCCATCTACACAGGCCTTCTTCACAGCCTCCTCTAAGTTCCTACCCGCTGTGGTAATTGCTAACAGTTTGTGGAATGGTCCTCTGCATTTGTGCGGCTTTAAGTCCCAAAGCAAATATCATTTCTTGAGAGGTATCTTCCTTGACCAAACAATTTAAAATAGATTCACTTTCTTACAAGGCACATTCTAAACTAAAACTCTAAGGTACCATTTTTATCTGAATATCTAAAGGAAATCTGAGGACATGACTTTGTCTTATAAATTTAACAACTACTACATAACAGTGCATGGCATGTGGTACCTACTAAATATCTACAAATGACCCTTACAAAATTAATTTGAAAATGTCAGAAAGCAAAGGTTAAACAAAAAAAAAGGTAATGAAGACTGACTGAAATAGTCTACAACATTAAGAATATTCAAATACTTACTGAATCACCATCATCTTTTTTAGAATCCCTTTTTAATGGCTCATTCATATCTTCTTGACTACGGAAGCTGAAATTTTGGATTGCTTCAGTGACTCCTCTTAGAGAGCTATAAATATCTTCAGAGTTCATATTTTCTGTGTCATAATCAAATGCACTATGAAAAAGATAACACTAATTTTTATTTATGTATAGTTTTAAAATACAAACATATCTAAGAAGATAATGTAGCATGTTTATAGAGACAGTATTAGAGAATGTATACTCCTTGAAACATAATTAACAAAATAAAATATGGTAACTATAAATGTGGGTAAAGTACACATTTCCTCTAATTTTATGCTTTGTCTATAAACTTAATTTTCTTCTCTACTTTTAGAGGTAGTTGGTCAATATTAGATTTAAATATTCATCATTATAATTGACCTATTTATACTAAGTAATTTAAATGAAAGACATAATTTATAATTTACTGGGCTTACAAAAGAGCACTGAGAATTATAACTGCTGTATAACAAAACAAAAGGTATGTTAGTAGGTTTTCTTTTCCCTTCAAAAAACTTTCTCATTCAAATATCATTAGTATTTAAATGGTTTGCTTTTGAATTGTTTTGGTTTGGCAAATTTGTACTTCTAATACCTTTCAAGTCAAGTGAAAATTGACCAGAATTATATTAACATCTGCTTTTCTAAGAATAGGACTTTGCAAATACAAAACATGATGGAATGTTATCTTTTTATTACCTTGGAGATAAAGTATTCTGTGATGTATTGGTAGGAGAAGTAAGAGGACTGGACCAGTTGGCTGGTGATCGTGGTGTTGGTCTTGTCAAAGGACTCCCCATAGAACTCTGATATAGGGAGCCAAATAAATATTAACACATGACAGGTAAGCAACTAAAAAGCTCTCAGTTATGAGATACAGCCATATTAAAGAGTTGTATTTGTAAGTCAATATTTTAAATATTCATGTACTTATGTCTGATTTTTGGGGAAAACTTTCCTCTCCACTCAGAAACCTATCTAAGATAATTTTTTATTAGTGCATTTTTGTAGTATGTAAGGATTACATTCCTCATGGAGACCAGGCATGGTGGAACATACCTGTCATCCCAGCACTCAGGAGGGTAAGGCAGGAGGATGACTTTGAATTCAAGTCCTGCCTGGGATACTCAGTGAATTCAAGGTCAGCCTGAACCACATAGCAAGACTGTATCTCAAAAAACAAAACAAAACAAAAAAAACCCCCCAAAAAACCCCCCAAAAACCCCAAAAACCCAACCAACCAAAACAAAAACCAAAAACACCCAAAAACCAAAACATTCCTCATGTGGAGTTGGTATGGTTACACAATGCATCTTAATTCTTTTTTCCTCTTCTTTTCCCTTCCCTCTGCCCTAAAATCTCTTCAGTCTTTTTATCTTTTTACCTGCTTCTTGATAGTATTTGTTTCAAATACTATCAACATCTTTTCCAAAGATTCAACAGGATGCTAAGCTAAAAATTTTAAATTGGCTTTCTATTTTAAGCTAATTATCTATTTGCAAACCACTATTACAATTAAATTTTATTACTCTTGAGTCTGTGTAACAATCTTCACAATAGAGTGAAACTGGTCATATTATTTGTTCATCTCTTAAAATAAAACAAAACAATCCTTATCTTTTAAAAAAGATAACTGACTTTGATTCATAAATTATTTTAAATTATTTTTAACCCTCACACACTTTATATTAAGCCTACTAATAAGCAAAACTACACTGTTCTTTATCAGTTATCAAAGTGGTCAGTCTCTTGCTTTCTGTTTCTCATCTCTTTTCTCTCTTCTGACTCTCAAAATTCAGTATAGTTCTTGGGTATATTATGTAAACTTTGTATCTTACTCCATGTTTCGTTTACTCAGATCTTACTTCCTCAAAATGAAATCCTGTGTATCTAAGCACCATAAACTCATAAGCCTATATTCATTAAGCACTACCCTCTTTGAACCTTATTTGTTAACCCTGAAATAAATAATTTCTTTTAGTATTCAAATAAGGATTGGTTTATCTAAAACTGGTGCACTCATCTATGTTCTGCTCACATTTGGCTTTCTTTCTTTATACCCTGGCTACTACTGTTCACCAGTACTCTAATGTACACAAATTATAAAACAAACATGGCAGAACAAGAATAGCTAGTGATGCTATCCTAAGACAATATTTAATTCTGCTCAAAAAATGCTGCCTGATGCAGATGCAAAAATTATATTCTAGGATGGAGTTTACAAGTGAAAGAAAGCAATTACTGGGCCAGGGATATAGCTCAGTGGCACAGCTGGCAAGCAACTGCCTGGCAAGTGTGAGGTTGTGAGTTCAATCCCTGCTACCAATAAAAAAAAAAAAAAGCAAGCACTTATTGTTAAACTATCACATTATATGACAGCCAAGAAAAAAGTGTGCGACATACCTGGGTTCCATTGCCAGTGTTTCTAAGGTGATTATGAAGCAGTTTGGTAGCACCATCTTGAAAAGTTTTTGGTAAAGCTCCTAATAGCATTGTAAACTCTGGGGTATTGAGTTCGAATAAAGAAATCAGCACTGACTGTGCTGCCTGAAAAATAAAGACGTACAGAAAGTACACACACTTATTTTGCTTATTCACAAGTGACCATTTTCTCCTCTCACAATTCTGCTTAACAACATAAGGATTGACTATCCTTCTCAGGGAAAGAAATGGTGTTCTTTGTTTTCACACTTTTTTCTTTTGAAGGATAACTCCCCCCCACCCTCACAGCGCTAGGGATTGAACCCAGGGCCTTGTGTGTAATAGGCAGTTTATCACCGTGTTACACTCCCAACCCTAGGAAAGATAAAACAAAATCTGACTTACCATTTTTTTGAAGGGAATATAAAAAATCAACAAGTGTAACAACAGCAAAAGTTAACCAGACAGACATTTGCTAGAGTTACTCATCTACCTACTATTTTAATTTCCCTAATAAATGATTACAAGGAGAAAGGATGGCTACATAAAACCCATCCAGAGCAAATTAATACTAGAATATCTACTTTCTCAGTATGTACCTCTTAATATAACTAGTAGTATCTTGTCTTTTGTCAAGCAAGTAATCTAAGAAGTCTACAACTGAAGCCAAAATAAGCCTAGTGTTAAGTGGGAATGGGAACAAAACAAAAGCTTACTCAGATCAGTCAAGAAAATGTACACGTTTCTTTTCACTTCTAAAATAATTAAATGAGTTACTAAAAGTCAATCATTGAAGTTCAGGTTATGTATATATTGTGTGGATATATACTTTAATATGTCAGTAGTACATTTCTGAAAACAAATATTTATAATCTTGCACTATTTAGATGTACTCTGAAGGGAAGTTAATCTAAATAAACCAATGATTGTTAAAATATACTTTCCTCTATTAAAGTTTTAGCTTAGTTCAGAGATTAAGCTTTATGGACAGACAACCCATATATAACCCATTCAGCAAGTATATCCTTTCCTCATGATTTTAAGCTATATCCTTATGAATTAATCTCCTATATAAATTTAAGTGTCTCTGGAGCCTTCTTTATATTCCACTGATCTTTTCATGTAGTATGATGTAAAGTACTACATACTTACTATGTTTTAACCAAGTCCTTTATATATCTTGTTTAAAATTTTTTGTCACATTTGCGTTACTGGATGTATTTATATTTAAAATAATTTTTCAGGTGTTTAAATCAAATTCATATACACACATAAATTTTAAAAAGACAAACCTATAGAAAAAAAAATGTGTAGTTTTCAATTGTTTAGCTCTTCAGAATTCTTCTTTGCAATGCTTGTTTAGTATAGTTAGGCATTCATAGGTTTACATATTTATTTTCACACATTCTCTACTGATTTCCTACTATATAATGTGAAAATTTAGGTTCTTTTTAATATCATCTCTTGCCCTTTCACTCTTTTCTCCTATTTTACAGGAACATTAACGGTCTATTTTTGTCTTATTATCTAGTGTTTAAAAACATAGGTTGTATCATTCTTTACTTTTTTGAGGCAGGGTCTCACTACATAGTTCAGGCTGGCTGTAAGGTCATTAGGTAGGTAAGGTTAGCCTTGAACTCATGGCAATCCTCCTGCCTCAGCTTCCCAAGTGCTGAGATTATAGGCATGTACCACTGTGTATAGCTTCTTATCACTCTTTTACTTGAAAATGTGCCAATGGTCTCTGTAAATCTTTTTCTTTTGGTCATTGTACCTAAAGGCTTGTCAGTTTTATTAATTTTTCAAAAGAACAAGCTTTTGGTTTCATTGGTTTTCTCTATTTTCCTATCTTCTATTAACTACTGCTTTAGTCTTATTTATGACAGTATAAATTATGACATAATTACAAAATTGTCTTTCCTCCTGCTGAATTCAGGTTTGCTTTGCTTTTCTTTCTTAAGGTGGTGGATAAGGTCATTGATTTGATATCTTTTTTTTTTCTAAGCATTAACAGCAATAAAGTTTTCCCTAAGCAATACTTTAGCTGCATCTCATAAGTTTTTCTTTTCATTTTTGTTTTTCTGAGTCAGGGTCTCACTGCAGTTGAACTGGCCTTAACGCACTATACATCCCAAGTGGGCCTCAGGTTCACAGCAGTCCTCCTGCCTCAGCGTCCCAAGTACAGGATTACAGGAGTGAGTTTTCATGCCTGACTGTGCATCACACTAGTTTTGGAATGGTACGCCTTCATTTTCATTCTTTTCAATGATTTTCTAGTTGCCCTTTTATTTCTTCTTTGGCTTGCTATTTAAGGAGTGCAATATGTAATTTGATATATCTGTGATTTTTCCAATTTCTTTCTGTTACTGATTTCTAATTTCATTCCACTGTGATCAGAGGACACTCTTAGTGTTACTCCCATTGTTTTAAACCACTGAGATTTGTTTCATGACTTAGCAGTATCTTCGACGCACAGTTGAGAATGTATACTGCTGTTTATGGGTGCAGTCTTTATAACTGTTGGTAACAGTGAACAGTGAAGGAAATGAGGACACAGGACTCAAACCATGAATAACTACAGGTGAACAGAAGTCTTGGGAAGATGTTGAAGAGAAGGCCCAGGAGCATGCTGTGTGGCAAGATTAGGGAAAAACATAACCAAGTTGGAGACTAGAGCATCTAGGAAGGAGATTTCCAAAAAATAGATCAGTAATATATGTTTTCAAGTATATGAGCAATATTAGCTATAGGTATGTGGTAGAGATGTTGAAAATATTAACAGACATTTTAAAACACTTTTAAAAGCTCAAGAAAATGAAACAAAGCAAATTATCAATCCTAAAACAAATTTCTTAAAGAAAGGAGGCAGTAGCACACCACTTGGAATAGGAGCAAGAGCCTGCAATAGTCAAAGGTTGATCTTTTCTGCTGATGACCAATTACTGCTTCTTAAGTATTTTGATTTTGGGGAAAGATACAGTAAAGAATATAAGAATAATACGGGAACAGTAAATCCTCATTTACCAATTGTAGTGGTTAAGCTTAGCTGTGTCAACAAGCTTAGCTTGGGAGCTGCCTAGGGAATCAGTAAAGCTTCTGGTTGTGTCTGTATGGGTTACAGAGGTGAGACCTTGGGTGCTATGTATGGTCCGTGGTCCCTTCTTTTTGGCACGTTCTGCTGTTTCCTGTTCACCATGAACTAAGTATCTTTGTTCTGCCATGCCCCTCTGCTATGATGTTGCTGCTGCCTAATGGCCAGCAGATCATCAGCTGAATCGCCTATAACTGTGAGCCAAATTAACTTCTTTTTTACGTTTTAGGTGTCAGGTATTGGTCCCAGAAGTTGGAAAGCTAATACACTAAGGAAAATAAATATAATGCCTATATTATCAACAAATCAACAGTGCCTAAAATTAATAAATCAAGAAATACTGTCACCTCTTATTTGGAATACATAGGGAAATACAAGAAGACTGATTTAGATATTTTGATTAGTAGGGTTTTGGAGAATTATGGTAAGGACAGCTATTTTTAACTCTTCTGTTTGAATATTATGCTCATATCAATTGGGTAAAATTTAAAGTAATTTTAAAAACAAAGCACTTCCTAACTCACTGCTAACTGGTAACATCCTGAAAATATTAAGTTTCCTTCACTGGCAACCCAAAACTACTAGCTAACTTTTCTAATCTTATCTTCTAAGCCATATAAAACACACACCTTCCGAACATCAGAACTTTTGGGTTCTGTTGTCCAAGTGATGACCCGAGACACTGCTAGGCGAGTTTCACTGGAATTTATAAAATCTCCTGGATCCATCTGTTTGGCCAGAGTTTCTATGTATTTAAGGATAGCAACCTTCACCTGCAGGGAGGTAAGCACAGTGAAAGAGGACAACAGGGTGGTCATTGTGAGACAGCGGAGAATGCTTCAGAAATAACCACACAACTAGTTTTTGCTAAGCAGAAAATGAACGAAATCAACAAAAAAGAAACTATAGAACCATCTACTTACCTGAGGTACAAGTATACAATAAGGTGATTTCTGTTTTCACACATATTACAAGTTTTGGGTCTCAGGGATTTCATTTCCCAAATATGAAAAACTGCTAAAAACTTTCTTGACACAATTGTAAACTCCTTGAATGTGCCTTCAGACTGTACAGTTGATTTTTAACTAGCCTTACAGTGAACCAGTCTTTGTCAACTCAGTGATTTCATTTTTGCCAAAATAAACCAAAGTATTTGAAAATATGGTACTGTAAATCAAATCTTTAATCACAGTGGGAAATATAGGGTTTTTGTTTCTGGGGAATTTTTTTTTGTCACACATAGGATAGATTCACAAACATGATGAAGTTTAGGTCCATAAAATGTTAGAACTGGCTTCCATTAAGAAGTGTCACAAGAATCTTGTATAGAAGTACTACTGGAGGAAAGACAACACTTATTTGTACAAGAAGTTACCATCTGTAGGTGTAAAAAGTCTCATTATTCTCCCAGTGATTCCTGATGTATGGGTGCAAGGAAGAAGGATGTATTGTTGGCAGGGGTAGCAACATCAACAAGAGATGGGAGCAGTTCCAAAGTACATATGCTTCTGTTAAGACTCAGCCATTTTTAAAAATTTTATTTTAAAGAGAAAAAAATTGAAAATAATAGAATTACATTGGTTAATACATTGTGTATTATCTTTAAATTAGCACAAGATATGAGCATTTGATGAGCATTTACTGTCCAAACAACACTAGCACAAATCTTTCTTTTCAATGAATTACAGTAGCATAACTATCTTGCATATATATATATATATATATATATATATATATATATATATATCCCCATATATATATGTTATTTTTTTTTTTGCTTTTCTCTTTCTTCTTTTCTCCTTTCCCCCATCCTAGTTTCTCTTTCCTTTTGAAGAGCTTCTTCCCATTTCACAATATCTATTTTACATTTGGGATCTTATTTATACTTTCAGCTTCTCATGCTAGGGAGATACACACGATGTTTACACACATGGGTCTAATTTATTTCATTTATGAGTATGATCTTGAGTTGCATCCATTCACCTATAAAAGTCTCCAGTTTATCCTTCTTTATTGCTGAGTAGTACTCCATTGTATAAAAAGACCACAACTTTTAAAAATCCATTCCTTGGTTGTTTTTAAGACCTAGCTATTACAAATTGTACTGCTATAAACATGGGTACACATATATCACTGTGGTACAATTAGATTCAGCTATTTTTTTTTCCTTTTTCCTTTTTTTTTTTGTCCCAGGAATTGAACTTAGGACCTTGAGCTTGTTAGGCAGGTGCTTATGCCACTGAGCTATATCCCCAGCCAACTCAGCCATTATTAACCTTGCAGTAAGCTGCTATTAAATTACAACCCTTCTCCCAGGAATGATCCAGCAGATAAAAAAGTTGTCTTTGTACATATCCCAGCACAGTAGAATTTCTAAATAATAGTTGCCTCAGACTTGACTTGGTTGTTTTTTAAAAATTTATTTTTTCTTTTCTTTTTTTTGCAATGCTAGGGATCAAATCCAGGGTCTTGTGCATGCTAGGCAAGCATACTACCACTGAGCTACCTCCTCGGCACAAACTAACTGATAAATACCAATTACATATATTTAGGGTATAAAATATGTTCCGAAATATATAATTGTGGCATGGCTAAATCGAAGGAATTAACTTATGCATCACCTCACAAATTTATTCTTCTGGTGAGAACACTTAAAACCTGCTCTTTCAATGGTATGGGGGTGGTGGTTCTGCGAATTGAACCAAGGGCCTTGGCACATGCTAGGCAAGCTTGCTACTATTTCAGTGATTTTAAAAAACTTTCAAATTTTACATACTGAGGGTATACAACATGATACAAACGCACTTACCACACACATTACCCTTTAATATGTCTAAGTGGTAAGAATACCCAAAATTAATTCATTTTAGCAAATATAAATATAACTCAATTTTTACTTTTTGTTGTAGTGTGGATTGAATCCAAGGGCTTCATACTAAGATACAGTGCTAGCCCCTTTTTATTTTGTGATCATGCAGGACTCAACTTGCAGTCTCTGTCTCAGCCTCCCAAGGGCTGAGATTACAAGAATGGGCCACCATGCCTGGCACGATACAACTACAGGCCTCATGTTACACATTCGGTTTCCAGGCTTATTCATTTTACATATATATAACTTTGGCCGACATCTCCCCATATTCCTTCACTCCATTAACAATCTTCAAGCACTATACAATACACTGGTATAAACTATAATCACTATGTTGTACCTCTGCTCTGGCAGAACACCAATTTTGGGTTCAACTAATATTAAGCATATACAAAGTATTGATTTGCTGAAATAGATAAAGGAAGACTTAAATGTATGATTAAAACTTAAAAACTATTGCCAACATTAATGTATTTAGTTTTTCCATGTTCTTTCTTCCCTTATTGATTTTAATGTCATTTTTGTCACTTAGGCCAAGTAAGGTCTCTAGAAAGTCACATGCCAAATTATTATGTAGGAAGTAGCATTAAAAACTAAATAAATTCCTTACTCTTATACATTTCTCACTTCCTCTTTGCAGTTATAGGAACAAATAAGACAGGATTAAAGTACATTCTTCTTTCATAATGAATGAATTTTAAGAAGGATTTATAATTTTACACAGGCAACCAAAAAAAATTGGCAAAGGGAATTATACCAAACTAAAAAGCATCTGCACATCAAAAGAAATAAAGAGACAACCTATGGGATGGGAGAATATATTAACAAACCATATATATGGTAAGGAATAAACATTAATAATATATGAGAAAACAATCTGATTAAAAGTGGTCAAAGGGAGCCCAGTGCTGCCTGGGAGAAGAAGCCACACCCTGAGGTCCTGCCACCATTGGGGGAGTGTTAGTGAACCACTGCCCCATGCCTTTCCACCACTCCAGGAACCCTGGACAAGAGGAACCCAAGTGCCTAGTCCAATCAGCTATGCCTAGGGACTGGAGGCCAATGCAGGAAGCACCTGTGATGCAGCAATGGGCTGATTCAGAAGAACACGGGAAAATGTCAAGATGAAGGAGCAAAATACAGTCTCTGAGCTCCAGCCCATTCAGAACAAGAACAAGTTCAGGAAACACAGACATAGTAGTAATTAGAAGTCACACACCTGAAATTTCTGCAAAGATAGCAACTGAAGTAAAGAAGCAACTTAGTTTTTGTATTGTTTGGTTAATTTTATATGCCTGTGTCTTGTGGTCTGGAAACCTATTTCGAAGATAACAAGAGGCATTAGTGTAGCCACTGTTAATTTCTGATTACCTTGTTTTGAAGTCCTGTATTCTTTTATTGTTTTGTTTGGTTTTATTCTGTTTTGTTTTGTTTGATTTTATTATGTGTGATGGTATGAGCTGCCATTTTGAAGATAACATGATACATTATGATACCCATTGTTGATTTCCTATTATCTTGTTTTCAAGTCCTGTATCACTTTCATTATTTTGTTTCAATAGGCTTTATTCTGTTTTATTTTATTTGGCTTTACTCTCTTTAAAATAACAAAAAGTGGTCAAAGGCTCTAAAGACATATGAATCACTTAAAGAATATATACACATGGCCGATTGTTTTATATATATATACTTTAAAAAAAAGCTCAACATCATGAATTGTCTGGGAAATGGAAATGAAAATCACAGTGAGGTACTATTTCATATCTGTTAGAATAGGTATTGTACAAAAGATGAAAGATAACTATTGTCTTGTGTGGAAAAAAAGGAACATTTGTAGACTGCTGTTATAAATGTAAATTAATATAGCCATGATGGAAAGGAATATATAGGTTCCTCAAAAAATTAAAATGGACTTACTATACAACCTGGTAATCCCATTAATGAATATCTACCCAAAAGATATGCAAGCTCATGCAGCTGGAGGCTCATAGAGCCACTACCACCAGACAGAACCTAGAGAGTTGAGTTCACCCCTGTGCAGCTCTGTGCCCATGGATTCCTGCTGTATGTTTTGTTTCCCCTCAGCACACTGCAGCAGAGGCAAAAACTGACCTACTAACTGAGCTGATCATGGACAAAGCAAAAGACCAGGCAGGCGAGGTGAGGCCAGCAGCTCCAGGGAGAAATTACCCACAAGGCCATCAGCAGTAGCCCTAAGCAAAGCCTACAGTTACTGTAAAGTGCAAAACAGCATGTGATTCCTCCTGCAGAGCAGGCTAGGGTTGGTGAAGAAATGCAGTGCAATGCTGTGCAGTACAGTGCCTGCCATATTTGAGAGGGTTTAATCATAAGCCATTTTGGGAAGGGGTTGTTTAAGAATGACTGAGTCACAGAACAATCACAGGACAACTTTACTTCAAGGTCTCCAGTGTTAACCCTACTGCAGTGAATGGATGAAAGTCATAAGAGACAGTCACTGAGAGGTTGTGGATTAAACATACACCTCCTGAGAAGTTTAAGCTAAGAGCCAGAAGGACACAGGGTCCTATGTTCTCTGGTGAAAAGTAAGGCCTGATGAGTTCAGAGATGGGTGGATCTGAAAGTACTGATATTAATGCTAGCAATCTATTTGAACCCATGAACTACTAACTATATCCAACATAGAGATCAGTGCTCTAACTGCTTTCCCTATCCACCAATGAGCGCAAGGACATGCCACAGTCTGGGGTGTATAGGCAGAGGGTCCTATGAAGCAGCAGGGTACCGCACAAACTCACAGTCCATAAACCCAGGTGGACAAAATCATGACTTGCTTGATTCCAAGACTACAGATCCTGGAAAGAAATTACTCTTTCAAAAATACAGATGAATTGTTATTATTGACTTTTTTTTAACCTTTCTTGGTTTGGGTTTTCCTCCTCTTTTTTTGTTACCCATTTTCCCCTTTTATTTTGCTGCTTTTTCCTTTTCTTGTTTGTTATTTTCTGTTACTTTTATATAATTCTGTTAACTTTTTTTCATTTTTTAATAGGATCTTACATCTCAATTTTTCTTCTCTTCCTCTGTCATTGCTTAATTTTAAAAATTTTATTATTTTCATTCTCCTTTTACTATTTGCCATCCACTCTTTCTTTACTAGTAAACCATTAAGCTTTACTAATCTTTAGATAGTTAACTCTATGCTATTACTATTGAATATTGTTCTATTGTTAATGGAGGTACAGTTGTTACATTTAGTAAATGTGTATGTCAATGTTTGATTTGTCTTAGTGTTTATATTATAACTATGGATCTCTTTTCTAAGGTTAAGGGTGGTACATTACTGATTTTTATGAAATGTCAATATCTAGTTTGACTCTGATAGTGTGTGTGTGTGTGTGTCTCTCTCTCTCTCTCTGTCTCTCTCTCTCTCTGTCTGTCTCTCTCTCTCTCTCTCTCTCTCTCTCTCTCTCTCTCTATATATATATATATATATATATATATATATATATATATATATATATATATATATTTTGGTGGTAGAAGGGTTGAAATCATGACCTCATAGTTGCCAGGCATTTGATGTTATTATTGTGGCTGTTTTTGTTGCTACTGTCAGAGTATCAGGGTATCAGGGTGATGCAGTTATTGCTATTAATTAGTTTTCTCTGAAATCCAATATCTGGATTGCCTTTCATTAACAGAACTATGGCCTATTCCAAGATAACTGGGTACTGGGCCAAATAAGTTGCAGCTTTCCCCTCCAAGTAAATTTAGGTGGCTAGATCCTGGGACAGAAGAAAAGGTCAATAGATAGTCATGCCCAGAGGGCATCACTGAAAAGCTGACATTAATAATGTCTCCATATTAGTAACAAAGTCTTTCTACTATAACAAGCTCACAAACTTCAAGAGAGAGAGAGACAGAGAGAGACAGAGAGAGACAGACAGAGGAGAGGAGAGGAGAGGAGAGGAGAGGAGAAGACAAGGTAACAAAATGCCTTGAAAAACTCCCTACCACCCCAAAACTCATAAATGAAGCATCCAGGATTAGGAAATCAAGAGCCACACATCAAATTATTTGAAGTAACAAAAGAAGAGATTAAAAATAGATCACTAACATGTTTGGTGGGCACAAGAAGATATAACTAAACAAATAATGGTCCAAACAAAACAAAACAATCAGAAATTATACAAAAGACTCAGATAGCTGAGTTAAACAAAATGATACAAAATATGAAAGGCCAGTTGAGCAAAAGAACTGGAGTCCATGAAAATATATCAAACAGAAATCCAGGACTTTAGACTTTCCATTGAGTGTATGGGCAGCAGAAGTGACTAGTGAGAGAACAAGTGTCAGACTATAAAATAAAGCTGATATAGGTGGTCATGTACTCAAAGACAACTTAAAAACAACAAAAGGCCATGAAAAATGCATTCAACAAGCTGCTAGACGACACAACAACTAATCTAAGATTAATTGGAATTAGTGAAAAATCAGAAGACAGTAAAAATGGCATTAAAAATCCTGTTTACTGACATAATAGCAGAAAGCTTTTCAAATATGGGAAAAGAACAACATACAGGTTAAGTGGACATATAGAATCCCAAATAGAGCAGAAAAAAACCTCTCCATGACACGTAACAGTCAAAATCACAGAAGTCCAACACTGAGACAGAATCTTACAAGTTGTTAGAGAAAAGCAATAAATCACTTACAGAGGAAAGTCCAGTATAATTATGGTACACTTATCAACACAAACCATAAAGGCCAAGAAAACTTGGACTGAGGTGTTTTAAGCACTAAAAAAAACCAACCTCTCAGACTGATGTATCCTAAAAATCTGTCTTTCAAAACTGATGGAAAAATAAAGTCTTTCCACAAAAAAGAGCACCATAAGAAATTCAAGAGCACCAAACTAGCACTCAAAAAATTCTCAAGGATAAACTATAAAGAGGCAAAGAGCTCTTTGCCATCTTCCCTCTTGACTGCTGGCTGTTGCTTTGAAGGATGAGCTGTGCAGTTTTAGCGGATATGAGATATACCCAGAACATGAAGGTGCTGACCGTAAGGTTTTTCAGTTTCTTAATGCAAAACGTGAGTCTCCATTCCTATCCAAGACAAATCCTTGGCAGATAAATTGGACTGTCTTCTACAGAAGAAAGCACAAAAAGGAACAGTTAGAAGAAATTCAAAAGAAAAGAACGAGACAAGCAAATTCCAGAGGGCCATCACTTGCTGATATAATGGTCAAGAGGAATCAAAACCAGAAGTTAGAAAGGTCAAAAAGAGCAAGCTATCAGGGCTGCCAAGAAAGCAAAGAAAGGCTAAGAAGCATCTAAAAAGACTTCAATGGCTGCTGCTAAGTCTCCCACAAAGGCAGCACCTAAGTAGAACATTGTGAAGCCTGTGAAAGTTTCTGTTCCCCAGGTTGGTTGAAAATGCTAAATTGGCGGATCAGGTTTTTAAATAAAGATCTGTAACTCAAAAAAATAAATAAATAAAAAATAAAAAAGGCAATGAAGTCAACAACACCTACCAGTCTCACAGCATGAGAATACCAGGTAGGTGAGGAGTTAAGTAGAAAGGAAAAAAGGAGAAAATTAGTAACAAAAACAATGCAATGACAGGAATCAGTCAATATTTTTCAGTAGTAATTCTCAATGTGAAAGGTTTCAGTTCCCCAATTAGAAAACAACAAAATCCAACAGTATGCTGTCTACAAGAAACACATTTAATACAAAAAGAAATTCATAGCCTAAAAATTAAAGAAAACAATATTCCATGCAAACAGAACCCCAAAACAAGCATGAGTAGCTATCATATTCTCAAACAATGTAGATTTTAAGCCAAAACTAATCAGAAGAGGCAAAGAAGATCATACTGGTTAAGGGAACAATTCAACAAGAAGAGGTAACAATTAAAAGTATGCATGTGTTAAATGCTGACATGTTCAACTTCACATAACAAATACTACGGATGTAAAGATCAGATAAACATCAACATAATTACAGTGGGGGGACTTCAACACCTCCATGTCACAAATAGGCAGATCAACTAGATAAAATATCATCAAAGAAATACCAGACTTGAACCAAACCTTTGAACAAATGGACTTAATAGATATATACAGTGTTCCACCCAATAACAAGAGAATATATACTCTTCTCACTAGCTCACAGAACTTTCTTTAAAATAGACTACACAGTATCCCTTTAAGAATGTTTAAGTAGGGCTGGAGATTTAGCTGCATGGCATAAGTGCCTGTCCAACAAGGGTGAGGTTGTGAGTTCAATACTTGGTACCAAAAAGAAAAAGTTTAAGTAAATGCAAAAGTAGGGAAACTATTCCATGGATACTAGATAGGATCATCAGATATTAGTGCAATAAAACTAAAAATTCATGGCAAAAATAATCACAGAAATTATGCAAATGCATAGAAACTAAACAATATATTCTTGACTAATGAAACGGTCACAAAAGAAATCCAGGAAGAAATTAGTTTCTAGAATCAAACAATAATGCAATGTAACATAACATACCAGAACCTATGAGACACAATGAAAGCAATCTTCAGAGGGAAGTTTATAGCTGTGAATACCATATCAGAAAGATAGAGGAAGCTCAAATAAATAACCTAATGAACCTCAAGACCCTAGAAAAACAAGAATAATCCATAACTAAAGGTAGTACAAGGAAGGAAATTATAAAGATTGAACAGAAATTAATGAAATCGAGATTAAAAACAAAAAATTATTCAAATCAATGCAATTAAATGAATAATGCAAAATCACAACAGACATCACAAAATCCATATTATTAGTAACTTTTTTGAAAACCTGTATTCCAACAGATTGGAGATTTAAGAAATGGATAGATTCTTAGATACATAAGAATTACCAAAATGGAAAATTCCTCTATCATCCAATGAAATTGAAGTAGGAAAAAAAAAATCCTACCAACTAAGAAAAGCCCAGGACCTGCTGAATTCTATCAGAACTTCAGCAAAAAGCTACTGCTGATATTTTTCAAGTTCCTTACATGAAATCAAAAGGAAAGGGGTACCCCAAAGTCATTCCTGGAAGCTAGTATTACCCTGATTCCAGAATCACACAAAGACCCAAGGAAAATAAAACTACAGGTTAATTTCTTGTATGAACATAGATATAAAAATCTTCAACAAGATACTGGCAAACAGAATACAACAAATAAAGGGATCACAGATCATGACCACGTAGGCTTATTCCAAGGATGAAAGGGTAGTTTGACATATACAAGTCAACCAATGTAATATATCACATAAAAAGAAGCAAAAACACAAACCACATGATCATTTTAACAGACACAGAAAAAGCCATTAACAAAATCCAACATTCACTCATGGTCAAAAGCTAAAGAAACAGTATAAATGGACCTCATCTCAACCTGATAAAAGCCATTTATGACAGACATATTAAATACATAGAAACTCAGTTTTCCCTCTAAAATCAAGAACAAGAGGAGGATGCCTACCATAAAAACTCCTTTTCAATATACTCCTTGGAACATTAGACCAATCAAGCAAGACAAAGAAGTCAAATTATTATTTGCAGACTATATGATTTTTTATGTAGAGGATCAAAAAAAAAAGACACTTAGAATTAATAACCAAATTTAGTAGAATAGCAGGAATCAACACATGAAAATCAACAGTGTTCCTACACAGCTATGAAGAAGTCACTGGGAAAGAAATTAGGAAAACCTTACCATTTACAATATAATCAAGAAAAATTAAATACTTGTGAATTAACCTAACCAAGTAAGCAAAAGATCTCTTTAATGAAAACTACAGTACTATGATCTTTAACGAAGGAAGCAAAAAATATATGCTAGATAAAAGACAGCCTCTTTTAACAAATAATGTTGGGAAAATTGGCTACATGCAGAAAGATTAAAGCTAGATTTATATATTTCACTATGTACTAAACTAAAATCAAAATGGGTTAAATGGATCTGAATGTTAAAATAGAAGCAATCTGCTGGAAGACAGAATAGCTAACACTCTTGAAGTCACAGACACAGGCAAGTACTTTCTGAACAGACTCACAATGGCACAAGAAATAGTACCAAGAACAATAAACGAGATCATATGAAATTAAAAAACTCCTAAACAGCAAAGGAAACAACAGAGTAAAGAGACAACCTACCCAGTGGGAAAATTTTTGCCAACTATTCCTTGGACAGAGCACTAATAGCTAGAATCTATAAACAACTAAAAAAAAATTAGACTTCCCAAAATAAAAGACCCAATCAAAAAATGGGCAAGTGAAATGAACAGATACTTTTCACATGAAATATAAATGGCCAATGAATACATGAAAAAATGTTCAACATCTCTGACCATTAAAGAAATGCAAATTAAAACAATATTGAGATTGTATCTCATTCCAGAAAGAATGACTATCACCAAGAAATCAAATATTAACAAATGCTGAAGTGGCTGTAGGGGAAAAAGGAACCCTTCTACAAGGCTGGTGAGAATGTAAACTAGTACCACCACTGTGGAAATTGGTATTGATATTCTTCAGAAAACTAGTACTAGAAATTCCATTTGATCTAGCTATTCCCCTTCCAGGTAACTGTCTTGGTTACCTTTCTCTCGTTGCTGAGATAAAATACCTGATGCCCTCAGTTAAGAAAGGAAGGGTTTATTTAGCTTAGTTTGTAGAGGTTTCAGTTCATAATCAACTGGCTCCAAGGCAGAGTGGTGTGGCAAAGGGCAACTGTTCATGGCAGCAGAAGACAACAAAAGCAACAAGAGCAAAAGGAGAGGAGAGAGAGCGCAAGCCTTTTCCCCTCCCTTATGTGGTATGCAGGCTACCCGCCCCAGGGCAGGTGTGGCACTCACTTTTGTAATACCAGCATTGGACTATGAATCAACCACAAACTCTAAAAGCCCACCCCCATGACTGCATGAGGCTTTGTGGGGACATGTAGACACAAACCATAACAGTATCTTCCCGAAAGAGGTTAGATACATCATAATACAATGATACACACATACTCATGTTTATAGTAGCACAAATCACAATATCTAAATCTTGGAAGTGGTCTCCATGCCCATCAACAAATCAGCAGATAAAAGAAAATGTGGCAATTATATTCAGTGGCACTTATACTCTGCTATAGAGTAATAAATCACTTTAGGAAAATGAATATACCTTGAGACCATAATGTTAAGTGAAGCAATCAGATGCACAAGATTAAATACTGCATGGTTTCTCTTATATGAGAAACTCGAGGCATAAAGAATTAAAAAGCAAAATGAAAGACAGATAATAGGAAATACAGACACATCTTTTGCTAAAGGGAAGGGTAACAAGAGATGCAGAGAGAGGGGAGAAAAGGGAAAAGGGTATGAAAAAAGAATTAAGATCTAATTCCCTGAGAATATAATTATTATGTACTATACACATGTATTAGTTAAAAAATAAAAATTAATGAAAGAATGGAGAAACAAAAACAGGTATGAAATTACTATGTTGAAGAGATGAACTCCCATGTTCATAGCAGCATTATTCATAATAACGAAGATATGGAACTGGCTTAAGTGTCCATCAATGGCTGAATGGATAAAGAAAAAACATATATATAAATAAATAATGTCATACTATTCAGTCTTATCAAAGGAAATTCTGTTATTTATGAGTGAACAAAGCCAGGTGAAAAAGACAAATCTTGCATGCTCTCAATTATGGAGAGTAGGAAAAAAGACAAACAGAAACAGAATAAAGTAGTGGTCAGAAGAAGCTGGGAGATTGGGGAATTATATTGAAGGTACAAGAACAATAATTTTGAAAGGTCTATTGGCCATCATAGTATCTTCAGATAATGGCAATATGCATATTGCATATTTAAAAATCACTGAGTACATTTTCAGTGTTCTCACCACAAAAATGTGTAAGGAATGCAAATATTAAATAGCTTGATGTAGTTACTCTACATTGTACATACATAAAAAAACATGCTGTATATCATAAATATATATAATTTTTGCCAATTAAAAAATTATAACTTTAATTTTGTAACTGGAACAACTATATCCAAGAAGACAATATGTAATGTATCAAATAGTGATTTTTTACTGTTTATTTTTTTTTGAAATTCTGTATTGTTTCTACCCTTTTTTCTATTTAGCTTCCCCCCTCTTTAAATAAAAAAAAAAAGATGGAAAAAAATTATAACTTTAAATATATGTACTGCAAGAACCAAGAGTTAACCTATCAGCCACAAGAAATGTGTGTTGGTTTTGAGGGAGTAGGCCCAACTAAATTACGGTGGCACATAATAATGTATGCTGGATTCTTGAAGCCATGTAATCTTGTCACAGCAAACAGATGAAAGGTGACTCTTTCAAGACAACTTGTACTCTGTGATAGTCAATTAGTGCAGTGCCTTGGTGATTTATGGTTTTGAAAAGTTTTGAAAGGTTCTCACAGAATAGTTATGTTTATTGTAATAGGTATTTTACAAAGTCTATTTTTACATAGTCTATTTTTTTTTTTTTTTGTCTTTTTGAGACAAGGTCTCACTACGCAGTTTAGATTGGCCTTCAGCTCACTTTGTAGCCCAGGCTGGTCTTGAACTCGCAATGATCCTGCCTCAGCCTCCCAAGTACTGGGACTGTAGGCACATAGTCTGTAATTTTAATAATGAAAATATTCATTCTCTTTCAGAGAAGCAAAAACACTATAGTCACTAAGTTATGGTAATTCTACAACATTTGTGAAACTCAGAAAAAGAGCTTGATAAAAACATTTATTTAAAAATATTAGTAATTAAAATGAAATCAGCTGGTACTGTTATTTTATCCACTGCTTGCTTTTTGACATTTAATCACATGAAAACCTATGTGAGATACATTTTTACTCAAACACTCAATTTTATCTGATTTTTTTTTCCTTTTCTTTTTTTTTTGCAGAGTCTTGCTGTGTAGTCTAGGCTGGCCTTGAGCTCACTAAGTAGCTCAGGCTGGCCTCCAACTCATCTGTAATCCTCCTTCCTCAGCTTCCAGAGTGCTAGGATTACAGCTGTGCATCATCATGGCAGGCTCTAAAAGATTAATCTATTTTTCTATAAGGTTTTACATCTTATATTTGAGCTGTGTTTTTTTAAAACATAAGTTTTTAAAACTTAACTCTGTTACCCACTTGCAAGTTGCTTTTATTTTTGGCATAAGATATGGCTCTGTTTTAACTTTCCTCTGCTACCCTAAAATATCAATTTAAGGGATGAAAGGGTGATTTTTCCACTAGGGTTTTATCACTGTACCTACACTTACATTAAATATGTATTTATAAATAATTTAGGCTGTTAGAAAAAGTCTGTGATTTCAGTTTCTAGTACAGTATTAGCCAAAAAGAAAGCTAGTTGCGATTTGTCTGTCTTCCATTTCACTATTCTCTTTGTCTTTTCTCTTCAGGTCTTCAGCAACTTTCTTTGTTCCTCAACTCACCTCTTATCCTTATTTCTTAAGCTGATTTAGATCTTTACTTGTATTGGCTCATGAAATCTCTCTTTATATATGTTCAACACCCTAAATACCTATATCATATCCTTTATAACATATATATATATTATCATAGATAATAATGATAAAAACTGTAAGTTTTGTATTCCCAATAATGCCTAGCACAATGACTTGGAATGAGTTAAAAAATATTTATCCATAGTGTCAAGTGAATTATTCTCCTTTTACAGATCACTTTTCAAAATAAAAACGTGGAAAAACCCCTTTCATAAAGTAGTTCTAAGAAAATAACTATATATTGAGTGTAAATCCATGCTGGTAAGAAACAAATTGTGATTTTGATGTACAATTGCATTCAGAAATGGAAAGGAAAAAAATCAATCTTGAGCAGTTAATGCTGTGGAAGTAGATTTCGTGCAGAATAGAGCAGAAAATGCAAGGCTTTAGAAAGCACATATGCTTGTTATTTCCCTGATTTTAATTTTACTTGAAATATCTTCAAGAAAGAATTCAGGGGCTCTTCTTAAATATTAATACTGTTCATCTTTTATATGAAATTTAATCATTTTAAATCCCAATTAGAATCCATTTAGTTTTCACATAAATTAATTGGAAAATGCGTGTAAATAAAAACTGAGAAAGTTAATCCTGATTACAGATTTTATGCATGTCAGAAATATCACATTGTAAAAAAAGGTTACTGTTTTCATTAAAGGGAACTGGAGAATGGCACAGAGATCAAATGAATGCTGAGGTAAAAACTGCTACATTGCCCAAAATCCCTATAAAACTCCTAAGGCTGCAGCTAAGATAAAACAAGTTTTGGGAAATCACAAACATAAAATTAGGTAAGACTTTACTTATAAAGCAAATCTGCATTGCCAGTTTACGATTAGGTGGCCATACTTGTGATGCTTTTCAGATTGTATCCCCAGGAAGCTTCACCAAAGGGTAGTCGGGCATTTGAATAACATTTGAAATCAAATATGTGCATGCTTAAAAGGCTTATAAAGGTTAGTAGTTGAATACAGATGCATACAAACATTATCCGAAATATGGCAGAGAAAGTTAAGGAAAGAAATAATGCAGATTAAAACAAGAACAAAAAACCTTGGAGCTCCAAAAAGAGTGAAGCTGGTCCCGAAGTGCTGGCTTGACTGTCTGAAAGTTTATAAAAACAAAGCCCACTGATTGAACTGCTTCTCACATGATAAATACAAATATAAACATAATTTTATTAATAAAACACATCAGTTTCTACAATATTTTCAAAAGACCTCTCAAAATTTTACCTTCAGGCTTGGTGTTTGGGTCTGATCCACTGTAAATCTCATTAGAATATTAAACTGAAGATCATTTGGAAAAGATTCTCTGAAATAAGAACAAATGAACACAAACAAAAAATTAAGCCAGCAAGTAAGCATTTAATAAACTTCACAGCAAAAGATGACACTTAATACCCAAACATTAATGTCATCCAAAAATTGTGAAGTAGTATCTGTGTGGTAGTCTATGTGTACAGTATACAATAAAAACATTCTTAGAAGAGTATAAACGTCTGCATTTTCTTGCCCACATCACAGAATTATGAAGCAACAGTATAGTAAATAATAGTCTATCTTGCCTCAAATATTGATTTAATAGGAATGCTCAGTTAAAGGTTTGATATGCTCAGATACATTTCCTCACACCTAAAATCTCAATTGTAGACTCCAACTTAGTAAACAGGTATTTGAAATAAGTTACTTCAACACTCTACGTGGAAAAGCAGAAATATATCCTTGGTTCAAAATCTTCTGAAAAGAGAAAATATTCTTTTAAACCTTACAAAATACTCTTATTTTTATATTACATCCAGTCAATTTTCAACCGTACTTCACAGATGTATCTTCAGTTGATCTTAAACAAAATGTTAAGGCATGACTGTAAATTTTTTTTTGAGACAGGTCTTGCTATGGCTCTCAGAATAGCCTCAAGCAACTCTTCTGCCTCAGTTTCCCAAGTAGCTGGCCCTAAGTGTACTATGCCACCATGCATGACTCTATAGATATATCTTATTTAAGAAAAAAATAATGTATTGAATTACTCAGATCATTAAAATTTTTACAAAAGAAATAGGCTTTAAATATACCATATGACTGGGCAAAACATATTTTCAGATGTTGCCTATACAATCTAAATTATTTGGAAGGACCCAAAAATCTAAACTTTTAAATACAGTAACTAAATATTCTAATTATTGAGTAAACTTGAAATATATGCAGAAAATATTACCTTGTAACATCAAGGGCTTTCTGAACTTTAGCCTGAACAGACCCAAGCAAATCAGCACCCATTTTTTTTAGTAGTTGAGTCAACAGCACAAACAACCAATCTTGAAGATCATCTTTGTGAACTTGTATGAAATCTACTAGAGTCTCCAAAAACATGCTGAATACCTGTATTTGACAAAGGGGCGAGACAGGAAGAAAAAGGAGGAAATATTGACCTCTATGCTCAATTCAAAACTGAAACAGAAGGAAGAGAGGAATCAGAGGCAGAGCGATTGGCAGCCAAGCGGAAAAACAATCTCTCTTGCTTTTCATTGGACTCTGTGATACAAGAGTACATTTTAACTGTTATTCAACTTCTGCAGAAGTTCAACAATTAGCTATTCCATGCAGCATCACTTGGTAAAGAAACTTTGGCCATTAATGGCTGGCACACCTAATGTCATCACTGATGCCACAGTTTAACTGGTTAAACTGAGATCCATTTAAGAAGAAATGTAGGCAAAGGAATTACCCATAGTCTTACTGACTCTCAGCTTTTTAGAAGAGTGGTACTGAATGAATAGAGGATGATTATATTAGCAGCTACCTTAAGTATAAAATTTATCTGACATAATAGGCTAGAGAATCCTCAGAGTTCTCAAAATGACAACTTTTTGGTATACATGCTATTTAGTAAAACTGCCCCAAAAGCAATCTGTCTGTGATAACACAGTACCTAAAATAAGGGCAATACCTAACTTTTAGTGATTTAAAAAAGTTCCTAATGGTGAGCTATCAGTATCCATTTCTATTTATGGGTTTTACACTTAGTTAACATTAGTCTACCAGTTTAGAACATTTTTAAAGTGATGAGAAGCTAATAGTTATAAGTGAGGTATCTCATTAAAATACTTATAAAAAGGTACCTATATCAAGCTCGTATCTCTTTACGAGAAATTCAGTACCACTCACGATGCTCAACTATGATGTACTGAGATGAGTTACACTCAGAATAAATATACTGATTTTGAAGTATTTAATTTCAAAAGTAATTATTTTTAGAAGTTTGCCTTTCAATGTATATTTGATTTCTTGAGTTTTTTTTATATGCAAACTGTTTTTTCTTCTGTTGTTAGAAATGAAGGATTTTTCTGTTAGAATTTTTAACTAAGTTAACATTTGAATAAGTTAAAAACTTTAAAATACACTTTAATGCAGTGTATTTACATAAGCATAAGCTATGCTTACTTCACACTAGCACTCTCTGGTCCCCATGTAGTGTCTCCACTTGGTTATAATCTTACAATGCAAATCTCTTTAACTCTTGTCCTACTGTTCCCCCAACCACTCCTCCAAAATGTGGCTTTCCTCAGGTTTCAAATTTGGGTGAGTACTACTTTGCTTAAATTGTCTCTGGTCTTCTCCTCTGAGCCCAGAATACTATTGAGAACTTTGTAAGAATTTCTTTATGACAAGTGCATGTATCTAACCTGGTGTTCACTCTTACTGGTTACCTGTCCAGTAAAATGCTGGAGTGATCTCAGGAACTATGTGAGGTGCTTGGTAGCTTGAAATCAGCCACAGGAGTAGTCACACTTCAGAAATTGGCAAACATTACAAATCAAGATAGGTTTACTGACACATAATTCTTTTTTTTTTATTATGTGGTTCACTTTCACTCTTCTTTCAACTCTTATTTTTGTGGTATTAAGGACTGAACTCGGAGAGTTCTGATCTATAGAATTTCAAGACAGGTTTTGTTAAGCTGCCCAAGCTGGCTCTGAATTTGTGATCCTCCTGCCTCAGTTTCCTGAGTATAAGGGATTATAGATGTGTGCTATCACACCTGGCTTCAAAGTGTCCAAATCTTTCTGAGGTTTCCAATTTTAAAATTTTCTATATGAAAATGCATTCTGAAAAACATACAAATATTAGAATGCCTAAGTCAATCTGCCTGTTTTATGTATAAGCAGTGAAGTAGGAAATGAAGGGACTCATCCAATATTTCAGATAGACAGTGGCTAGGTCAGCGCTTAACTCCTTTGGTTTTTAGTTGTATTCTACCACTGTTGCTAAATGGCTTACCCCAGTGACTCTTTTAACACAAAATTCTCCCTTAACTTTTCTCTCAATTTGCATTCTACTATACGTAACATTCTAAAAATCATTTCTCCAAAGAAGAACAAATTTTATTCATTTTAAAGCTTATCATGTTATTCTGTAGTCTTGCTGTGTAAAGTATGGTCTCTTCTATCTTTTACTCTGTAGTTACTATCCTTTGCTTACAATGCAAAAAAAAAAAAAAAAAAACCAGCCCATGAATTATTTCTGTAGCTTGTGTACTATTGCTCCTACTTCTCATCTTCTAACTGTGATGTGTAATTTTTTTTTTTTTTTTTTTTTAGGTTCAAAATACTTGGGCATTCCTGTGGCCTGACAGTGTTTTCCTTTTATTATTTTCCTTTTTTCTTAACAGAAATTTGCCTTTCATGTCCTAAATATCTTTATCCTGATTTGGTCTTCATCATGAAAGTAAACTCCTCAGTCTATCCTGAGGCCCAGAATCTCTAAAACAACTCTCTCTTCTGTTTATACTACTATTGTTACAGGCACCATGGTTTTCTGACTTTAGGTCTGGACCATTGTGCTAACTTAACTTTAACCTTTACATTTGCTCTATAGCAGAGGTCATTAAATCATTTCTATAACAAACTGATAGGAATTATTATAATCCATATGGATTTGCAACTACTCAACCCTGCTGCTTTAGCATGGTTATAGACACTATATAAATAAACCAACACGGGTATGTTAGAATGTAATTTTATTAAAAAAAAAAAAAAACAGGCAGCAGGGTAGATATGGCCTGTAGGTCGTATTTGTGAAAACATCTTTGTTTCTCACTATTAAATTGTGATATTTTTTTTGGCATGAACAAAAATCCTTAAATGTCCCCTAATTAGGATAATGTCTCAAACCCTTATATAGGGTTCTAACTTTCCAAAATAGATATGGGTTATCTGGTAATATACGTTATCTTCTTTTCATTCACATTTGTCCTAACTCCTAATTTCCTACTCCTCCTCAACGACCTACGGCACCTGCCCATTTTTCACATATAGTATGTGACCCCCCCAAAGTCTACCATTCAAATCTCAGTCAAGAAGCTTCTTGACTACTTTAAATAAAAGTCACTTAGAATTTATAGTTGGACTAGTTATTTATGGTGCGATTTAACTTTTTTTGTGTTACATTTTTATCAGGAACATACAGTAGTTAAGAATAAGGTTTATATTTTTATAGTCTTGTATCACCAACTAGATCTAAACTCGAAGTTATCCAGAGAATGAGGACCCCAACAGAGTTTTTCAACAAGTAAAAGGATTTTCTTCCAAGTGAAGTTTACCCTGTAATTGGTAGCAAACCATTTTTTCTCTTAGCATGAAGACTTGCCCTTTATTTTAACCAAGATTACCTTCTTTTTCTTTCCTGTAAGTTTTTTTTTTACATCTCCCACTTTTTTCTGGACTCATGCAAGCCTCCCCTGGGAGGTTATTGTCATGCTTACTAAGGTAAGGCTTATATTTCTGTCAAAAACTTAATTGCTATTTCTTTCAAGAAGACTTCTGGTATCTGAAGAACTTTCTTTTACATAACATAGATATGTTATTTATAGTATTCCTTATAAAGAACAGAATCATTGCTTTGTAAAAATATTTACATGCTATCAATGTTACTAACTGATCATATATATGTGTGTATATATATCCATATATTTTCAAAATATTTTATCCATAATATCTTGGAAATTATGTACAACGCTTCTTACTCAACTGCCCTATCACAAAGAGTTCCTCTCAGATGCTGACATTCTCCCATTTCCTTACCTAGAATTAAAGGGAAACATGGATATGCTATAATACTAAGGATAACAATTTTAGAAGAGAAAGTTAAGAATCAAGGCCCTCAAAACCACAGTATTTGCTTTTTTGGAATGACAAAAATTGTGAGAAGTACATGTGGGAGGTAGGAGTTAACTTTTAAAAAACTGTAAAACTTGGGAATTATTTTTAAATCTTCAGTGAAATTAATTTAAATCCTATGTATCTCAAAAGTAATTTGTTAAGAAAGAATTACATACTTAAACTATTACAATTGAGGCAGCCTTTTCTGAAACTTGCTTGTGTCTTAGGTGTGCCAGTCATCAAATACAGAACAGAAGAACATAATCACATTAGATTAATTAGTAGATTAAAAAGCACATCTCCAAACAGAATGACAGTTTGCATAACTGCAAATAGCATTTCGTGGATTGCAAAGGGTCCAACACTGCATGAACTCTTTGGGAGAGAAAATAGAGAAAAAGGGTTAATTTCACAATCATGCAGTAAAGTTAGGTTTCCAACAAATATTGAACCAACTTACTCTCTATTGAGAGTTCCAACACAGGGGACAGCATGCAAAAGGAAAAAAAGAAAAAAAAGAAAAACACACAAATTAGTCGCCATCAATGCAAAGTTCCTGTATGGAAGAACAACACTTAGAAAATAAAAGTGACAAATGTTATTAAAAGTTTTATGAAAAACTCAAAATAGTTTTAAAAACAAGAATTAAATGAATAGTATGGGACAAGAACGTATGATTGTCCTATGTTTCTCTTTCACTTTCTTGTCAAGGAAACTTAAAAAACAGAAACAAAGGTCTTCTGTAGATCCTACTAATCCTGAGGCTTGACTTCTGGAAAGAACCCAAGAGTAAACAGAAACTTGCTCCCGTGTCTGAACAGTGCCAATATTTAGTCCTGAGTATTGCAGGATCTAGAACCACTTCCCCCAGAAATACTTTCCAAGTTAAATTATTTCTTATGAAGGTCTGAAACAATTACCATTGTTTAAAGGTTAATTGTTCGTATCACAAGGTTTTATACTTCCCAGGAAAGATGTGTGTTATAGGCTCCTGCTTCAAAAACTAAAAGCATCTGAGCTACCCAGAACTCCTGTCAGGAGGAGATGTGATGTTCCTATACAGGCACACAGCTGGGCTCCAGTTTAGCTGTCACACAATGAACTCCCTAGCGAGCCAGGAATCAAAACATGGTCCAAGAGGTCGGGTTACAGAAGACACTAAACTGATAATGCTTAGCATACATCTTCATGAGAAGAGTTCCTCCCCAGAGCCAAATGTCAGAGCCATGTGGGATAACTTTTGGCTGCTGACAGCACTTACACCTCAGGAGAAAAAGTGGGTCCAGAGTAGTGAAAATAAAAATCTGCCCTGAACCCTTTATTTTTAAAATATTAAATAAGATTTTTAAAATTTATATAGTGTTTGGTATGTTCTAAGAGTTTCACATATATTAACTAATTTAATCATATTATAATCTTACGATAGATATTACTATAAAACCTGTTTTACAGATATGCACTGCTACCAAGTATGTGAGACAGGATTTACACTAAGCAATCTAGTTCCACTATCCATACTTTATCACTGTGTGGTGCTGCCTTCTCATAAAAATGCTAAAAGACTTTGTGCTGTACATCTGCTGATTTTAGGTCACCTATTTTCATAGTGCATAGGTATCCTACTGTATTTGCAGTTTCCAAATCTAAAGATTTAATCAACTAGGGACCAAAAATTTGGGGTGGAGAAACTGTGTCTGTACTGCTCATGTATAGACTTTTTGGTCATGATACCCTAAACAGTACACTGTAACAACTATTTACACAGCATTTCCATTACATTAGGTATTGTAAGTAATATAGGTAAGTAACACAGTAATTTAAAGTGGGATGATGTGTGCAGGTTAGATGCAAATACTACACTGCTTCATTTTATATGAAACTTAGTATCTGCACAACACCCTGGAATCAGTCCCTCAAGGATCCCAGGGGACAACTATATACATGAAGTAAAACGTTTACATCAAATTACAGACAACGATTCAATTTTCAAACTATATTTACTAACCACATATTTCATACCCCAGGGAAAATCCTACATCTACTTCAGGATTTTCTGTATTCAGAAAAAGTTCTTTTCCAGTCTTCCTTTCTGGGATATCTGTAATGTATACTACAGCATGCCTGGTGTTTTAGTTGGACACAGACCCTTTGTTTAAAAAAAATCAGAGTAAAAAATTCTGGGGGCTGGAGCAGGTAGTCCTGACCAAAGGGATATGGACTGCTGTTCACAACCATGTTCTCTCAGTGTCCTGTTCCTCAACTATGTTGGGCAAAAAGGAGAACAACTTCTGCTTATTACAGAAGTCAGCTGCTATCCAGCACCTGTTACCAGATAGACTAAAATACTGACTTAGACCTAAAAGTACATGGGAAAATCCACCCAACCACTGCTTATCGTATTAGGTGTTTTGCAAACACTAAGGTTTGTTTCAGGGCAAGGCTTTGCTTCATAAGATTTTGGGGAGAGCTAAGGTCACAGAGAAGAAATTCCAATTCACAGTGATTTAATTCTCTTGAAAAAAATGTGCTACCTAAGGGTGCTAAACTGGAAGGCCACAAGGATTTTAAATTGAGGAAGAAAGCAAAGTGTCCTTGATGTACACTTCAAGCTGTACAAAATATGACATGGCACATGTGGAAAAATGAACAGAGCCTGGGCTGAGAGAACAGAAGCAACACTGAATAGTTTTTTTTTTTTTTTGACATTTTCTCAAGGGTTTTAAGGTAGCATAGAAAACTTATCTTTTAGAAACATTACTAAAGCATCCAGTGGAGAAGGTGAAAGAGGTGCAATGACAAAAAGTGACTGGGACCTCCTTGTATATGAAGTGTACCTTGATTTAGTAAAATCATTTTATGTGTTACATATATTTTTTGATTTGTTGGCTTGGCTGTTAATATGTGTTTATGGTAAGTTGATACTTAAAAAAAAAATCTGTGGATATCCAGTTGCTCCAGTATATTTATTGGGAGTACAACCGTTTCTCCACTTAATTGCTTTTGCATCTTTGCCAGAAATCAAATGTCTGTTATGTAGGTGTCTACTTGGGACTTTATATTGGTACTCTGGTGGTTTGTCTATCTTGATATCAATGCCGTTTTGTTATGATTGGGGTAACTTTGTGATAAATTGTGGGATTGGGCAGGGGTTGGAGCTCTAATTTTGTTCCTTTATCAATGTTGTTTAGACTATTCTGAGTCTTTTATTTTTACAGAAATGTAAGATCAAAATGTTAAATGAAATGTTATATGAAAATTGATGTTGGCATTTTGATAGAGGATTACACTTTCTGATCTTTATTATTTTCTTCTATTCATTTTTGGCTTCATTCTTTACTTTTAATAAAAAAATTTTTAAAAATCTAATGCTGGCAAACAATAACAGCAGCAAAAAGAATTGAAATGTGTTATGTACCAATTCTCCATTATGTACTCTAAACATGTACTAATAAAATTTAAAAAGATGATTATGCCCCAAATTAGTAGTAAACAGAGAGATATTTATAAGGTTGTTAATAGGGTCAAATGACACTTCTGGAAAATGTCAAATTCTTCACTTGGGTAACCAAGTGATGGTAGTATCCTCTAATAAGAGAAGGCAATGGAGAAGGAAGAGTATTTTGAGGCTGAACATATTGTCAGTCCTCTGTATCTGTGTATTCTATATCCATGGTTTCAACTGATTGTGGTTTGAAATGTTTGAAAATAAAGCATCTACCTTAAACTTGCACAGTTTGTTATTATTCCCTAAACAATAAGAACTACTCACCAAGCATTCACATTGTATTAGGCATTGCAATCTAGAGATGATTTAAAGTTTGTGGGAACATGTGCATGGGTTATGTGCAAACATGGCACTATTTTACATAAAGAACTTGCACATACAGGAGTACAAAATATACAATTAATATTTAAATTTTAAAAAATTACATGGTAAATTACACATTGCCCCTAATTTCCCACAAATACTCTCCCCTACTTCAAGCACACTTATCTCATTGTCCTTTCCATTTTCTCAAGTATTTCTAGAAGTCTTCTTTTATTAGTGTCTTTATAAGGTGTGATTAAAAAAAATAAAGTGAATATCACTGCCAATGCGATCCAGTGGAAAAGCAGGCTTGTAAAAACATTAAAGTAAGCCTCATCTCCATCACTCTCCAGATCCAGCCTCATGTGGCTCTCCTTCAAAGTCAAAATGACTATGAAAGGCAATGTTTTCAATCAATTCAGGACACCTAGGTAGCCATGTCAATGCAGCTAAAGACACATAAGAAGACTTACTGAACTGCTTCAAAAAGTGGCAAGAACAATGGGATAAATGTGTTTAAAGGGAGGGGAAGCAGCATTTTTAGAGGAATGGCAATATGTCTTTCACTGTAATAAGTTTTGTTTTGAGACAGGGTTTTGCTGTGTAATTTAGACTGACCTTGAATGCACTATGTAGCCCAGGTTGTACTTGAACTCATTGCAGTTCTCCTGCCTCAGCCTCTTGAGTGCTGGGATTACAGGTGTTAACCTCCATAATGTTTTTTTCTTTTTGAGAGGGGGTTTTGCTATGTAATTCAGACTGGTCTAGAGCCCACTATGTAGTCCAGGTTGGCCTCAAACTTGCAGTGATCCTTCCTGTCCCTGCCTCTTAACTGTTGGTACTACAGGTGTGTGCCACCATGCCTGGGTATTGCTTACTGTAATAAATCTTTTAAAAAGTTTTTAAATATTCAATGCATTTTTTGATCACACTATATATAGATTTTAGCCTCCAGAGGGTTGGAGGAGCAGTGTTGGTCCTGGAACAAGTACTGCACAGATGCTGAAGGATGAATGCAAGCAACAGTCATACAACTAAGTAAGTACAGGAGAAAAACAGGCCTGGAAATATGTATTTGGGAAATATTAGGAAAGCAGATAAGGAAACTTCAGACAAGGCACAGTGTGGATAAGAGGGCCTAGGGAAACATTCTACATAATGCCAATATTAGTAAAACCAGCTTAAAGGTGTCTGAAAAGAAGAATAAAAGAAATGGTGGGAGGCAGAATGGATTAAGTATAATAGAAAAAACTATCTTTTCTCCTATCCCATGCCACATTCCTTAAATTATGGAAAAGGTACTTCTGAGGCCAGGGATGGTAGTACTTTTGGGAGGCTGAAGCAGGAGGATGTCCATGAGTCTGAGAACAGCCTGGGTTAGTGAGTTCAGGCCAGTCTAAATTACATAGTGAGATCTTATCTCAAAAAAAACCCCAAACAAACAAAAACCTTAGGCTAGGGATGTAGCTCAGTGGTAGAATGCTTGCCTAGCATGCACATGGTCCCAAGTTCAATCTCCAGTACCACCAAAAAAAAAAAAAGGTATATATGAAAAGTATACATGAATAATGAATAAATTCATAACAAAGTTGAAAAACAAAAGAAGAAAATCAGCAAACTGAAATTTATGAAAAATTCCTAGAAACTCAAGTAGATGAGATTATATTAGCAGGAGAAAGGATATTCATGTATCTAGCAATGCAGTTTTGGGGCAGGTTGCGTTCCATCTCAGAGGGAAGGGAAGGCAGACAGAAAGTTAGAATGGGTGATGTGCAGTTAGTTTCTGCTTGATGGCTTCTACTCTGCTGGTAAACTCAGAGTGCAGGGTATCTTCCAAGGCATGACATGAGTAGGGAAATGAGCAGGGCTGGGTTTGTAGGGTAAAAGAGTATTTGACAGTTTTCACGGGGGACAGAAGGAAACACTGAAAGCACTGCCTAGTGTTACTGAGCACTCAGATAAGAGCCACAGATCAGGTATGGACACAGAAATATGCTGAACTGTGTGACTTCACTTGCAGGGCCAGCAGAGTTTGCCTTTCAGGGTTGTGGCCTTTAACAAGTGACACGAGCTGTGATGGTACAAATTCCTAAACATGTTTCTGTATTAGTGCCAGAGACGAAGAGCCATATAAAAAGGGGTCAGCAAACTATGGACTTTAAATAATGGCTTTTAAAATTTTAAACACAATCAGAAGACTAATAAGACATGAAAATTATATGAATATTCAAATTTTAAAGTTTATAAACACAGTTTTTTCCACAAACCAGCTACACTCACTGGTTACACATTGCAGATGCCACTGTGGATGCTTTCATGTTAGAATGGCAGAGTTGAATAGCTGGGACAGAGATCATTATGGTCTACAAAGCTATAAACATTTACAGAATTATTGGCTGATCTCTGTTATAGAATACAATTGCGTTTGGAAAGAAAAAGAAATATCTAAATAAGTTACAGGATCCTGAAGATGGAATTGTTGGTACTTTACAGATAACATTAAAAGGGGAAGGCACATCTGTTACTTAATAATATCATGACAGAACGCAAAAAATGCAAATCAGATCCTTATATTTCAAACTCAGCACAGCACAGGGATATGTTCAATCTATTATCACTAAATTACATTATCAGTAGTGCCAGTGATGGGCAATCACTGGGATGGTTAAATAGTAACTGTCAACTTTACTGGCAGCAGTGCTGCCTAAGAGATTACTAAAGCAAACTTCTGTGTGTCTGGTGGGTCCTGGGAACTATACCTGGCCCCTGGCCCTTTCTCTCTGGCTCCTTCTTTATCTTCACTGCCTGGTGAGAAGCTTTCTTTTGCTATGAGGGTTTCCCACGTTTTTACTCTATAGCCAGCTAACATGGACTGAAGAGGTGACTAAAAAAATCTAACTCCCAAAAAAGAAACAAACCAGGTGGGTCAATAATAATTTTATGTTACTTAAAAGCCTAAGAAGAAAAACCAAGTCACCTTTGGTGACTATACTACAAGGCAGAAGCATAACTGGTTCTTCACATCTATTAAGGGAGGTCAACAATTGTGTTTCATTTCAGTTCCTTACCAAGGTCACACTCAGCTTTCCTATTTGATCTTTTAAAATATGTTTCTCTTTATCACTGCATAGATCCAGGCATCCAACTAAACTGCATTATTGCCCTAAAAAAAGTAAAAAATTATGACCCCAAGAAATGATTCAGCCTTGGTCTTACACCTTCCAACAGTGATAAATTATATTACTTACTGAAGATATTTAATAATTGTATTTTTCAAAGTTCAATATACTGTTAATTAAAATATGTTCATCCAGATAACTATCTTGCCCCTTGATTTATACTGGCAACTGGAATCAAAGATGATTTATTTAGAATTGACAGACATTTTTACAACAAAGCAAGACTTTCAGCTGCAATTAGTGGTAGCAGTATCCATATAAAATGGTAGTTATCTACATTATCAGTTTGACAATTATAAACTTTAAAAAACTTTGGTTAATAAATTGCTTACCAAAAGTATTTTTGTTTTTGTCTTTTAATGGGACCTTTTATCTTCAGATAAAATAAATATACTTATGACAGAGAATAGTCTTTGAAAAATATTGTTTTAAAATATAAACAATTTAAATAATTATGTACCTCAGTGGATTTAAATCGGTTGGATTTTAATTTCTTTAAGTAGCGCCAAGAATAATGAAAATAGAAAAAACATGAGAAAATGATGTGTGCAAAAGTAAAAGCAGCCAGGCATGGTGGCTCACGCCTGTAATCCCAGCAATCGGGAGGCTGAGGCAGGAGGATCGTTGTGAGTTCGAGACCAGCCTGGGCTACAGTGTGAGTTCTAGGCTAGCCTGAACTGCATAGCGAGACCCAGTGTCAAAAAGACAAAAGTAAAGGCAAAAATAATAAAATGGAAGTTATTATTTTTTAATAATTTCCTCGCCACAACTCCCTCTCATTTAGGTTAGAAATTCTCCTGTAGCCACTTGTGTCCTAAAGGAAGATGCAATAAATTTTACAGTGCCCAAAAACATTGCTAGAAACAAAATAACAACACTTTTGTTACAGTATTATATATCAAGATAAACCAAAATTTAATAGTATATATGCCAATTACACATAAGTACTTAAATATATTTGAACCAACATTAAAAATTAAACTGAGCATTATTTTAATGTATGAAATGCTTCTTTTATATTATTACTGGGTATGGTTATAGTCATACTTTGTGCTTTTGGGTTAACAACAAATTTTTTTCTACAAAATTGTTTTTTCAAATGAGATATATTCACATTAATGCTCTAATAACCACAGAAGAAAACAATGAAATGTGAGAAACTTTTTAAAACTTGTCTCATAAATGGCCTTCACAAATAATAAAGTACTTTCAGTAATATAAAATATACTCACCCACCCCTGACTGAATTATAAAGAGCTGTGCTTGTAACTTCATCCTTTAGTTTTTACTATCAAAAACTCCTGATTGGAGTGTCAAAGAGCACTTTCTAGATTATGTCTGACATCAGCTATTTAAGTTTAATTATGTTTGAAAATATTACTATAATTTTAGATCAACGGTACAATAAAAATGACTTACAGTTTTCTGCTATTATTTTACTTATTTTGGGAGCAGGTAGGAGTAAATAATCTTATATACTAAAACATACCTTGCCATGAGGATCAGCAAACATTCTTGTGAAAATTTCACATAATCTTTTCAGTTCAACTCGACTGCCAAAAATAATAAGGTTGCTGATTAGTATCTTGGTATAGGTTGAAGTCATTTAAAAGCAAGCTTACATATAATTAAATTTCATTAACAACAAGAACAACAATGACAACAGATATCAGCCCACAAAATTGAGAAAGCTGTGGGATTTACTAGTCAGGGTATCAAATGCAACAAATCTGCTGTACAATACGCTATTACAAAGGTTGAAAGTTCTTTAAAGAAACACAATTACATTCAATAATGTAGCAGGATAGGAAAAATTCCCCTGAGGCAGTCCCAAGTACATCAATTTTATTATTTTAAGTGTTTAGATATTTTCTTAAATTTTGCCACTTAGGATCTAAAATCTTTTAAAGCCTACTGTCTGCCATTAAAGTGATATACTGAAACTATCATTAAACTACTCTTGATGAACCTAGACAATATTTTGATGACTTACTGCAGTGAGTCATAAAATGTGTTATTGTGTACATGAAAATAATTAGGTAGTTCATAAACATTTACTTCAAATTACATAGTTCTAATACTTCCTAAAATAAATACACAGCAAATGTATCAAATATAAATATATATCTATATCTATCTATCTATATATATATCTATATATAGCCTTCTATCCTGCACCACGCAAACCTATGAAATTCTCATGATTTTAAGAGGATCAATTACAAGGGAGTCAATATTATATAGACAAGGACAGTGAAGGAGTCAGGGAAAATTACAAAGGAAAGAAACCATAAACATAGACATACATATATATGTATCCCAGTGCTGATGATTAACCCAGCATCTTGCATATACTAGACAAGCCCTCTATCACTAAACTACATTTCCAGCACTTATTATTTATGTTGATTTCTAAAATTAGTAGCATTTTTCATTTTATGAAATAAACCTTTTAATATATAGCTTTTGTTCAAAATGCTTCTTTAAAGCAAACAAGTTAAAAATGGTTTAATAAATTATAAGACAGTTGTAAAGGAATGAAGCTTAGGAAAAAAGTGTAACACAACCTCTGAATTCAGGATAACTGTGCTTCTATACCATTATCTCTAAAGCACTATAGAGATAAAGCTGAAAAGTGCTGACAACGCATCTCACCTTAATGTTCTCTGATTTTTTAGCAAGTTCTGCAGACCAAGAAGGCCCTCCTTCCTCTCTGACCAATTGGAGCTGGCACACCTATTGAGCACTTCGGCCACATCTTCCGTCTGTCTCATATACGTAGGAATACTACCATTTCGAGAACTATAGGAGCGCTCTGAGCAAGCACTGGAGGCATCACTGTTGGCATCATCATCTGAATGTACTCCATAGTCGTATCTTCTTCGAGCAGGTTTTTTCTGTTATATACAAAGAACATCATTAGCAGTAGCTAAAAAGATACTGGTATTTCATAGTATCTCTTGACCACAAAAGGACTGGTTTCTGTTTTAAAATCAGTACAAAACATGCTGCTAATTATTATAATTGTAAAATATCAACATTTGATTTTTGTTCGGAAAACACATTTCAGAAATTAGTAAAAGGTGAAATATTCTTTAACCACTAAGAGGTGGAGGAAGAGGAAGACTATATATGGAAGTTCAGATACCTAGGTGGGAAGTGCTAAAGTATGTGGGTTTCTTCCTTAATCTTTTTCATGGAAAACCAAGAACTATTAGAATGTAAAAGTAACAGAAACATGCTAGAAATTTAAATTGGCAAGAAAAATATTACCTTTTTAGAGGAGGAATACAATGGATCAGAAATGTGCATGTTTCCCCCCATGCCAGTCTCATTTGTCCTGCCTGTCTTAGTTTCTTTCCTAGTCTCTTTCCTCCACTACCACTTGTCTTGCCACTCTTCCCTTGTATCCAACCCTCATGTCTCCTAAGGAAGTAAATATAAAGAATCATGAGAAACTGCTTTGCTATTACTTGTAGGAGACAAGATCCTTAGGGGCCCTCCATGTTTTCTCAATATATCTATACCATCTACTTTAATAAATATGAGAAAGCATATTCAGATTTACTTTGTTTTTTTACATCTAAGGTTTATAATTTATGTAACAGGCAATTATACCTCGTGTATGAAAATGATGAGGGAGAATAGGTCATTTGAGATTTGCACTGGAAGAATTGGAAAACAAATCTATATAATATTTGGACTTTGGCTGGTAAAGATATTTCAGCCAAAATATTAAACACAATAATTTAAAATAGTTCCAAGGGACTATAGGTTCTCCATAGTTTAAAATCAGAAAGAAATAGGATTTGAACTTAAAAATAGTTTTGTAATGTTTCCAGCCCTCACTGCACTCATTTGCTCTTGACACCAAATTAATTTAGAACAGCAACACTGAAATGTTTCCTGTTTTGGGGTCCAGGATCAATTTTGTAATAAACATTGCTGGAAATGATCTCATCTCATTTGTATAAGTAGTTGGCCTGAAAAAGAACTAGCAACCCCGTAAGACTCTTTATTCAGGCAGTATCTTCTCTTGACAACCACACTGTAGAAAAGCAGATATATGTCTAAGGATTTTTATTACTCTAATTTTTTATAGAAAACATCACATCTTAAATTGATGACATAAAGAAAAAAAGTCATGTTATCATAAGATGTCAGAAAATAATGTCTATACCTTAGTCCGCATGTCTCCTAAGAGCTGAGAGCAGTAAATTTTTAAAGAAAGAAATTGAAAATAATGAAGAACATTTTGCTAAACAGCACAGTGAAGTAGGCATTAACAATGCCCATGACCAGAAATATTAAGTTTTTTAACATTTAGATACAAAAGAACTTCATATTGGCAGGTTATATCTTTAATCTTACTGATATCCTTTAGTGGAAAGAGATATATCTGAACTATAAAAATATTCCCATAACCACTTTTCCCAAAGAATCTGAAATATTCTTCTTATTTTCATCCTTTTGTTATTTCCAAATTTAATTTTATTTCTCTAATTTTACCCAAGTTCAAAACAGGTTTAATAGTTGGGAAAATTTTTTTCTTACAAACTGGTAGTTGCAACCACTGTATCTATGCTAGGCAAATAATGAAAGTAGAATAAAATTATTTGGATTTATATTTTGGCCTCTGTTTCTGAAATATTCCTATATAATTCAAAAACATCATTTTAATACTATAAGGGATAGCTCAAGTATAACCCCATTCAATTAATAAAATTTACATTGGCAGAAGTGAACTGGTAAATCGTCCAATTTTTAAAAACTAGAAAAATATACTTTAAATAGTCCAATTAAAAAGACTAGCTGATATACCTTGAGAATACAGAGATTAAAAATAGTAAATTTAAAATATTCTTTACATATCATCATAACAGGATGTGATTAATATATCCCATGTCCAAGAGAACAAAATTCCTACTTTGTTATATTAGTTTATTAAAAAAAATCAAATGACTGAAGTAAAGGTAAAAATTCAGCAATAATGACTGCTAGAACTACATAGGTAATGATAATTCAATAAACTATGGTGTTACTAATGATTTTTTAAAAAAGAACTTATCTTTCAAATCTATGGCAAAAAACTATATCATGACAACATAAGTTAAGATATATTTTTAAAGACATAATATATATTTATATTTAAAACAAAGATGAGGCAAGGCCTTTTGTCAGTTCGGGGTAGGAAACTGAGTAAGTCTTCTTGAGGTCCTAGATTTGACCCCAGGAGCCCTCCCCCTCTCCAACCCCCACTCCCCAAATTGAGTATATGTTCCTCACACATAAGACTAATATCATAATTTGTAGTTTGAAAGAGGAAATGTCATACTGAACTGACTTGAGAAATTAGCTAAATAAATTATATACATAATTTCAAAAGCGCTTCATTGATAGTTTTATAAATAACAACAAAAATGATATATTTCTAGCACTCTTCTGACAAACTACCATAAATCTGTACAACATATTTTTAAACTTCACTGCCTAATGTGTCAGACATAAATAATCAGGTTGAGATCTTAACTGTAATTTACCTTGAGGTTGTGCTCTTAACTCAAAAACCATAAATAATAAAATCAACACTAACCAAAATAATCCTGCAAGTGTATGCAAGTACATCCATCTCTCTCACCTTTCATTCAGTATAATACAGTTTATAAAACACATTACCATGTTAGACATGACTGTGGCTGACACTCATCTGGCTTATTAAAGTTCTGATTAGTAAGGGTCAAGAATTAAGTATGCTGGTCTGCTTTACACTGTCCATATCTTACCTTCCTAGATCAGTCTAGAAGAACTTTCCCACCCCTTCCCACCCAGGTAGACTGGCTTTCTCACACACTGGTTCCAGGAGATGAACATGTACGATAATAATAAGGAAACGGAGAAGAGTACCAAGGCATCCGCAACTGCTTCCTCCACATCAGAACCTGTGTTCAGGACTCGCATGGCACTGACAGATGATGACAGTCGACTTGACTGGCTGATCCCATACCCTGGACCTAATGCATCAAAGGAAGGAAAAAGCTTTGAGGCAGGCATATAATAGTGTTAGGCTGGGAAACTTTAGGACCTTAAGAGGGGAAAAAAAACCAATGGGGAAAAGCATTTTAAAAGCAATATATTTCCTGGGCACGCTGAGTTCTTGATCAAATAAAAGGCTAAAGGCAGTTAAAATTATTAACAATGTATAGGAAAAGTATTTAAAGAACAGCTCTTCATGTCCACAGGTAGAAATATGTATACTTGGCAGACTAAGGACCTGGACATCTATATCCCTGTAATTAATCCAGCTCTGTCAGTTCAGCTAACTTTCTCTATATGGGTAAAACACAAAGAAATCCACAAAAAAGATCAATCCCAACCAATAAAGGTTGGGAGAACACTGAAGTCATACCAGGAATGCACTAGGAAGAAAAGCTCCACTTATAATCTCTTCTTCAAGGTAGATTGATTTTATTCTATAAATAAGACAGATAACTTGGTATCTGTTAAAGGGGTTGATATGTGCCCAACATTCTGAGATATTTAAAGACAAACCAGAGATGAATTCTCCCTGAACTGCTCTGTATATCATCATTTACAATTAAAACACTTCATCCACCATTTTGGTTTTTTTTTTAAACATATAAGCAAAGATGAAGCACACAACCAAGAACATGAAACAATCTTATATTTAAAAATGACATAACAGGTTAAACAAAAGAAAATGTCTATTTGATAGTGAAAAAATGCTCAGTAAGGTTGCTAAAGTGGAAAAAGTTACTTGGGGTAAAAGAAAAAAAGTGATGTATGCTCCAACAAGTTAAATTTAAATAAATCAATTTTAAAAAATGAGTAACATTCCATGAAAACTAAAAAGAGATGAATGCACAGAAAGTGAAAATGTACTCATCCTTCACCTGAGGCCCCATACACATCGGGGGCATAGAGGGCTCCAGTAGATCGGGAATGGTGTCTGGAGGCTGGAATAACAGGACCATACAAACCTCATCTATTACCACAGAAACAAGGAGTAGTGGCAGCACTACTGTCAGGCAAGGAGAGTTAGTTAACACTGGTGTTAAACCTCTTAATACTGCCAAATATGGCAACTGAACATTAGCACTGCAAGATCATTCCTGACACACAGATACAACTTAGACCCTCAGGGGACAGACACAGGAGAGGACAAATAAGTAAGTAAATAAATAAATAAATAACAGAAGAAAAAAGCAAAAAAGCAAGCATTCAAATGGAAGGAAATGCTGAGAATACAAGCATGAAAACAAATCAACAAACAAAAAAAGAAAAACACTGTGGGTTTAAAAAAAAAAAACCACTATGGTAACTGGTAGATAATAATCATTTTATCTCCTTTAATCTCAACCAATGAGGCAGTTATTATAATTCAATTATAAAAGTCTAAATGTTTGTATCTACTCCCCATTTATATATTGAAAGCTGAATCCCCAAGGCAATGGTATGGTATCAGGAGGTGGGTGGGGCCTTTATGTAATTATAAAGGAGACTTCAGAGCAGTATTTAGTTTCCACTACCCAAGGATACCCCTACAATCTGTGAACCATGAAATAGATTCGCTACCAAACACTGAATCTGTTGGTATCCTAGACTCCTGGTCTCCAAAACTGTAAGATAACAAATTTTTGTGGCTTGTAAGTACTCAGACTCTGGTATTTGTTATTGTAGCCTGAATAGATTAAGACCCACCAGAAAATTAGAGCACAAAGGTTAATTTATGTGATCAAAGCCACACTACTAGTAAGTGATTTGCTTCATCATCTGTAGTCTTTCAAGCTCTTTATTCTTAACCAATATACATGCCACACTTTCAAATTATTATATGATATACCTCATCAGGCTAAAAGAAACATTTTTCATAATGGTTCACTGAATATAAGTTCTGCATTCAATAGATTATTTAAATATCAAAGCACCTTTATCAAAAAATTCAATAATTCTAAAACAAAACAAAAATCCTAAAACTTTGTGGTGTCTCCTTTTATACTGCTTTAGAATCTAGATATATCATACTTTGTGTTTCGAAACTTAAAATTCTGATTTTCCTAACACCATAAAGTCAATCTTTCAATTACATAGAGAAATAAACTGGAAGAAAAAATCCATTCTAATATTGAATGAAATATTTTAAAAGTTAGTCTTCTTCAGACGTATTAATTAGAGCAGTTAAACCACTTTTTTACACAAATCAGTACTTTGTTACAGGGAAACTTGAATGAATAGGAAAATAATAAAGGGCTGAAAGAAAGACTATAGAGAGAGAGTGCTGTACAAAAAGATTAATAAATCCTGAAAGGTGATTAGTATTATTGAAAAAAATATGCTACAGAATACAGTTAGTTTTAACAGAAATAATGTTGAAAGTGGCAAAAATGATTTGAGCAAATCTGAAAATGTCTGCTGGGTGGAAATCTTTGAAGAGATCAATATTTATCTGTGGTTGAGGCACCATGCATGTGTTTATAATAGAGTGAGCTTTCCCCACCTAAATCTCAGTTCCAGAAATAAATGGAAACTGAGGAACCAAGTTCCAGAGAAGTTCTACTTTGCTCAGTTCTGATTTCTTTCTGAAATTCGTAGGGTCTTCACAAATGGCCTGTGATATTAGAGGATAACAAGCTACAGGATTCATCTACTAATATCAATATTCAAAGTTACAGACAACATAAAATTCCACCAAATAAACATATATGGTTAAGAACTGCAGACTGGAGGCAAATGTAGCAGAAAAGCAGGAGTAGCAAGGGCCACTCAGCCTCTGGGAACGCAGCTCTTCATCCCTGTGAAACAGGGCTAATCTACTGTCTTTGCTATTCAGGATCTGTATGCAAATAAAAGAACTATAATAGTTAATTCTGTAAACTGACTGAAGGGGTGGAAAAAAACTAATATTTTAACAATATATAATTAAAAGGCTAGTTATCTTTAGGCCGAATAGAAAGTTTTATGAGAATCAGTAAAACTGCTTCCTTTAATACAAAAATTTAATTACTTTAATTAAGCTTTGAAATGAATCTAGACAAATCAATGGCTAATTGTTCTTTCTTTGAAATGTAGCCTACTAACAATGCTTACTTTAAAATTGCTAGTAGTTGATTATAAATTTCCTCTAATCTCTGACTGATGTATAGAATTAAAAGGTATAGAAACATATTTTGGTTTCTTCTTGATGTTTTCCCATAATTCCCTGTGGTGTTCGTACAGTATTATATAAACACAGGATCATTCCCACTGCAGTGTAAGTGACTACAGCATGGGGGCAGGTGTGGGGAGGGAAGAAGGGCACTGCAGCAGTAGTGGTGGTGGCACGGGGACAATAAAGACAACAGTCACTGGATCCTCTTTGTGTGTCAAACACCTCTTGAGGGTTTTTTCATGTATTTTCTCACTTGTAGAGACTTTCAAACACTTCTATGATATACATATTATCTTTGTTTACAAATAAGGAAAGTATTTATAGTATTTCTGTTTTATAGATAAGGAAAACCAGGCATATAAAATGGTTGAAGAGTTGGGATATGAAACCAGGCTACCTGACCCTAAAAGAGATGTTTTTGAAGGAGAAGAGGATGGGGGACTGGGAAAAAAAGAGAAAGCAAAATATAAGACATATGTATACAAATTCCCTATGAGGAATATGATCATTGTGTATACCTAAAATGTACTAATAAACTTAATCAAAAAATATATTCTTGAACCATAACATGTGTTCCTTCAACTCAACATGGCATTTATATTGTATATAAATGTCAGATTTCAGTTCTTTAAATATATATCCATGAGGATGCACCATACATCATGTGTGCATATGCATACACATATGTGCACACAATCTACAGGCTAAAATATCTCTGGCAAAGCATCTGTCACACTAGGCCTTAATGATATAGAAGAATTCTTATCTTGGCATCTTCCCAAAGGGAGAGAGAAATTAAGAGTCCCTCTGAAATCCTTTTAGCTAGTGTATCGTTAGCTAAAAGGTCTGTACAGGATAGACCTGTGATATATCTATGTCCAATGGCCCAGAGAATTAGCAGTTAATTAACTGACATTCTATACTAACATATTTGAGGAAATAAGAATTTCAACAGCACTACATTCTACTTAATCATCCCAAACTCTTGAGTAGCTAACTTTTTAGTTAAAATGTTAAAAGGATTGGGAAGACATTCTAGAGATTCTCAATGTAAAAAATTATGCCTTTCCAGTTGTCCTAAAAACACTAATGGTTTAAAAAATCATTTACTATTTCTATGGTTGATATAAATTTAGTATTACAATCAAGGTTACAATACAAGCTCTATAATCAGGAACACAAGTTTTAACAGCAGCAACACAACATAAGCTAATAGATGGGAAATGACTGTTAAACTATAAAATACTGTAATTATGTTAACTCTTTCCATTAATAAGTAGTTCATATATTGTCTTGTACACTCTTTGTAGTAACCTACATTAAATGATCTAGGTTGCAAAGTCATTCTTTCTGCTGAATAGGACAAAGTTGTTTTTTTTTTTTAAATAAAATTAAGTCTACATTTCACATGAGAGTGAGTATTTAAAGAAAAGTTAAATTCTGTGAATTTGCTTGATTAATTGATTGTCTTTTTGAGATAGGGTTTCACTATGCAGCTCAGACTGGCCTTGAATTCACTTTGTAAGCCCAGGCTGGCCTCAAACTTTCAGCAATCTTTTTACCTCAGCCTCCCAACTGCTGGGATTTTAAGTGTGCAACACAATATCCAACTTAAATTCTGTAAATTTGTTAAGAAAATCACTGTTCTGAAGTTTAGATTTTTAAGACACTTAAATGAATATGAAAGCAACTCATTCACATAATATCATTTGCACATTTAAAAAAGGTCAAAGTCATTTTCCAAACATAATTTCCTTTTAATGCAGCCCTCAAATTGACAAAAACAAGAGCAAAGATACAGCTGAAGAAGAATGCTAAATTTCAGATATCCTGAGGTTACTGAACAGTGTGAACTCAAGGTGAAAGGAATGTATCTTTTACCTGCCCAAATACTTACCGAGGGGCTGAAAGGAACGGACAGGACTCGTGTCCCGGCTGCTCTCTCGACTGGCCTCCCGGCTGCACCCTTGACTTACACTTGGTCGAGGAATGCGACTGCTTCGAGCTGGCATAAACCAACACCAGCACAGTAGGGAAGAAAACAGATGACATGGTTTAGCTTAGTTTTAAATTTTGGTTTTATTTTGCTTAAGAACGGATTGGTAATTTAAAAATTTTTTAAGGTTGAAAAGAACTATTCTTGATGAAACAGTAACAAGAATACAGTTAAGTTTTTATTTTATTTATTTACTTTTTATTGGTACCAGGGATCAAACTCACGACTACGTGCTTGCAAGGCAGCGCTTATGCCACTGAGCTAAATCCCCAGCCCCACAGTTAAGTTTTTAAATATGGTCTTTCTGTTAGTTTGTACAAGACTGAGAGGGTAAAACAGTATCTTACTAAAATAAGAATATAAGTAAAAAGGAAATTTTAAATACTATACAACATAATCTGTAAAACTCAGTTTCCCCCTTTGTTGAATGAATTACACATTTCTATCATTTTTTTGCATCTTAAGTTGAAATTAATTAATTAATTATTTTTGAGGCAGAGTCTCATTATATACTTCATGCTGGCCTCAAATTCATGGTGATTTTCCTGCCTCAGCCTTCCAATGTTAGGATTACAAGTGTGCACCTCCTCACCTGGCTCAAAAATATCTTATTTTTAATACAGAAAAAATCTATACATGTCAAATATTAATCTGAGGTACAATATTCATTCTTGTTTTCAATTCATAATAAATGAGCCAATGCTTTCAATTTTCATGCTTTTTCTCATCATCACAAACTTTAAAACAATAAATACAGAAATAAATAAGCAATTAACAGAAAACCCAGGAGTAAAAACTGATTAAAAGTGGAGTACAGAATCTTAAAATAATGTCTGGAAGACAAAAAGAAGCAAATCAGCCTGAAAATGCCAGGGGTTTTTAGTGCATTAGAAGTAAAATTGTGCTAAGCACATTAATTCAAAGTCTGTAATGCTAAAAGAAGTCTGTGACATCTAATGAATAAAGACACTGTTAGACAAGTAAGGCTTCCAGAAACCAACTTCTACATACAATTCCTAAGGAAGTTTTTTTAGAAATGAATGTGAAACAAAGCAAAAGAGTAAATGAAAAAAAGAGCATCAGGACAGTAGTAAATGGGAACCCTAAAAATGACAGCTGAGCAAGAAGGAAGCAATTGATTCAGTGGTGGAAATCAGCAAGTCTCCAGAAAATGCGGAACTCCATACAACACTTGGTATTACGGACAGGACAACAAAAGATGACAGAAGACACTACTCTCTTATAGACTATTTAAAAAGAAATAGAAATGCTGAAAAAAGTTATACAATAGAGGAGAGTTGCTTTTCAAATATAAAGGAAACTAAAATGTAGCATAATTTCATGTAACTGCCAGGCTTATAAGAACAGAGAACTCACTTGTATGTACCTAATTCTCTTCAAGTGATCTCTAACATTGAAACCTCAGGCTATCTTTGAGGAGAAGTGATGTTGCAGCATATTCCATGTATCGGCAGCAAACATTTATTTACTCATAACACATCACGTGTTACAGCTTTTCAACTTTTAACAATTTATGGACCGAGTACATAAGACCTGACTGAGAATTTGGAGGAGAATGCATGTGTAAATTTTAGTAATATAAAAACAAAGCTGATAGCCCTAAGAAGAGAGTGAAGGGAAAAGCAGGAGAGTTGAGATACTGATTGAAGTTGATGAAACAAAAATAGAAACAGGAGAATATTCGTTATATAGGTAATCTACAAAAGACTTTCAAAACAATGAAAAACAAATGATTAAAAACAAATTGGAGGGGCTGGGGATTTAGCTCAGGAGCATAAGCACCTAACTTGAAAGTGCGTGGTGGTGAGTTCGATCCCCGGTATGGTGGGGGGGGGGGAGCGGGGGGGGGCGGGCCACACCAAATTGGAGTAAACAGATTTCTGCTCTGGGACTAATGGATCAAGTAATAGCAGACAAAGTGAATACCATAATTAGTAAAGCAGAGGAGAGAAGAAGGGAAGATACATAAAGAGACAGCAGACAGATTCTGAATCTATGAAGATAATGCTCATCAACAACCCAAAGGTTGTACAACTTCTAAATTTTTTAGTTAAAGAGCTAATAAATCCCTTTTGCTCTTTAAGCTTGCTTCAGCTGTAACTTCTGTTCCCTGAAATGGAAGTTATTCTAATCAATACAAAGAAAACATGGAAGCTTATTAATATTTAAATAAAGCTGATCCACAATACAAAAGTGAAACATAAGCAGTTTACCATATACACTGATGCACATATATGCATAAAAATGTGTACAATATTTTATAAATCCTACATTAACCTTGTGTTTTAAAATATTAGCTATTATTTTTAAAAGCTGTAAGTTACACTTTGAAGATTCTACTCAATAACCTATACTTCAATTCTTACTTTAAGTTTTTTTTTCCCAATATCTTTTTTTTTTTTTTGTACTGGGGATCAAACTCATGACCTCACAATTACCAGGCAAGCACTTGGGCTGCTGAGCTAAATCCCCAGCCATAGTTTTTCTTTAACTTATAAGTGCCTAATTATATTCTAATGTCATCAATATTTCCAAAGCTTGAAATAGAAAAGAAATAAAAGGTTACAATTCTCACATACAAAATCTTACCCACTGAAAGCCTAGAGGGACTAGCTTCTCTGCTACAGCCTTGGCTCCGTGGTATTTTACTCCTTTTCTGTGTTGAGGCTGAGTTGACCAAGACTCTTTGAACCCCAGAGCTCACTGTAGAAAGAGCTGTTGTGGTCAGAACTCTTCCTGGGGACCCAGACCGGCTGCCAGCTAAACATTAAACATATACAAATATTAAGACAGGAACACCAAAAGAACTTACTCAAAGGATAAAAAGTCAAGAAATACACTTGAGAAAAATGATTAAGTATAGATGCTCTAGGTTTAAGTACATGGACTGAGGAAAATTTCTATATAATTGTTAACAGGCTGGGGGTTGTGGGTATATCATAATAATGAATGGTAAATTACCTAAAGTATATTTTCAGTTTGGGGAATGATGACAATAATATTATGATTTTAAAAACACAAATAGTAAAAACAAGTTTCCAAAGCAATAACATACTTGACAATACATTTCATATGAGGGCTAAGCATACAGCTCAGTGGTAGAGCACCTGCCTAACATGTATGAGGTCCTTGGATCCCCAGCACTAAGCCAAACAAACAAAACAACAAACCTCTCTGAAACATATTTAAAAGGTATGGAGAGAATTCTTTCATTCTATTACTGCTGTTCTGTTTATTAAGTATATAATAATAATTTGCTTTATCTTAAAATAGTTTGACTCCTGAAATACTTCTAAATGAGTATTTTAAGAAAATGGTGTTAGTTGAAAAAGGAACTTGTTTTCGTTATTTGTCTTCAAATAGCAAAGTGCTCGTGGGGGGCCACATTTTAAGGCTAAATATTGATTGTGGAATAGTACTAAGTGAAGGTGAAAGAAGTTAGAGAAGTGGTTGGGTAGACAGGAAAAACAACAAAAATCACAGAAATCAGGAAACTTTTTTTTAAAACAGCAATAACACACAGTTTTAAACTAGAAATGCATGAGTTAACTTTTAAGGGTTTAAGTTTCCTTGATAGTCAGAGCACCCTGTTCTGAACAGTAAAATAGACTCGATAACTCCAATGGATAATTTAACGCTAGATTCTGAATGGTCACATTATAAAAAAACTGAACTTAAATATATCTTCATGAAACAACCTTTTACTTTTATTGGGTACCACTTCTATCTAGCAGAAGAATTACTGTTCATGCTATATAATCTTACCCAATCATATTTATTTCCACATTGCCAAGCATCGGATATTAAAAAACAAAAACAAAACCCTTGTCCCTTCCCCGACAAAAGGTGTGCTGAGTATAGCTCAGGGAGTGGTGAGAGGGTCATGATTGAAAGGAGACAATCTGTTCTTTGCTAAGGAGAAGTGAATTTTAAGTTCTGGTCAGCTCTGTCTCAAGGTAATATTGCCTCAGTCTTGGAATTTTTTTAAAAACAAAAGCTTTGACATTTCCTGATTTTTATCATGTACAGGTCAAACAATCAACACATTAATGAAGCAGGCTGGATGTAGTCCACGGGCTGCTGATCTGTGACACTTAATAAAATTAAGTTTTCTTGGCATCTTCTTACCAAGTACAATTTAGATTACTGCTTCATTCTTTTTTTTTTCCCCTGTTTCATTCTTAAATTTTACAAGGACATGAAATGAAACTTAACACCCACTTGAAACAGTAATATTGTAAAACAAAGCAGCATTTCCAGTGAAACTAACACTTTTACTATTTGAGTAGAAGTTCTACTTTAAAATGATTGTTCATTTGAATGTTACATATTTCAGGCAAAGAATCTTCAAATCTCGTTTCTTCATTTATAATCTTAAGGACAGTTATAAGGTATATGTTTTCTCCATGCAGTATCTAAGCTAAACGTACATACTGAAACGTCCAAATACCCAACATGCCACAAACTCACAATGCAAGAAAGGTCAATGGAATATTTTATGGGAAAACTTGCAAAAATATAAAAAGTATAAATCATGAACTGAGCACATAAAGTTATGGTATCTGTTAAACCAATATATATTTGGGGATGTGAAGGTGTTGGTGGAGATAACTAGAGGATTCCTGGAAATGTGGGTCTATTCAGCAGGTAGGAAGGAAATGTGCAGTTCAGAAGCAGAGTAGCTGCTCTGTGTGCTCTTGATTTACGGAGTATGAAATTTAAGCATGCTCACTCTATATATTTAAATTCATTCATACTATCTCCCAGGAAATAATATTGGCAGTGTACATGTCACTTCGATAACTACCCTCTCTTTTCCAATACCCTGTGATCCCCACCAAGACTGTGGTAATTCCAGTGCCTATGACTCATTGGAATTATTTAAACTTAGAAGAAAATAACAAAGCTGTTTGCCCTAGTAAAGAGCAATCAAGGCTAATTACTTACTTTAGGAAAATCAGAGTTGATGAAAAAGTGTATGATGCACACAAGGAATAGCAGAACTTGAAACTGGACACCTAATTTCTCTTGTGAGATCTATTTCAAAGCATTACCAAAGGTCCTTTTTTAATGTATGCTTGCATTTGTAGGTTTAACTTGGATAATTTTTAAAATGCAGGGTTTTGGTAATACAAAGAAAAATTGTAATTGGCAATTTTTGTCCCAATATGAATATAAAAAGATGGGTTACTACATATTAAGAGTTTCTGCTGAATAGAACCCAATTTTGGTAATGATAATATGTGATCAAACAACAGATGCACACATAAAGTCTATAGATTCTTACCACCAATGGTATTAGCAGATTGTGATCCTGAACAAGTGTAAAGGCAGAATTAGGGTAAGGATTATAATCCATGAAGAGGGAAAGAGCAGTTTAAAAATGGATGGCAGATGAAAATAAAGTTTTAGTCAGTTTTCACAGAAAAAAAAAATCCCTAATGCAAAAAAAAGCAAACCTTAAAAAATTCCAAAGCACAGATGTCTGTAACAAAAGCAGTACATTTAGTAGTTTTCACAGCTGATAAACAGAAAGCAAACACTCATGTACAAAGCAGATGAAATGAAGCTATAAAAGTAAATGCAAAATTTCCAGCTTTTCTATTATCAGTAATCCAAAATTTAAATAATTAAATGTTTAGGTTCATAATATGTAAACATTTAATTTAAAACTAGATGTAAGGAACAACTATAACATTTTACAGCTGAAGAACAATTAGATGAAAAAAGCTACATGTTTCATCTTAAGATTCACAGGAAAAAAGTAAGGTGACAGGAGGGGAGACAAAGTTTCTGACAGGCTGTAGGATCTGTACACAACCAGTCACTACCAACAGAAAGGAACACAATTCTTTCATTAATATAAACCTAGATGTCTCTCCACTGGGTATGCTTTCATTTATTTGGGTAGCCATTGAACACACCTGCTTTGATCCAAGAGATTTTTTTTTCTAAATGATGATACAAAAACACATAGAAAGACCATGCAAACCCTAATGAATTACTTTATGAAGAAGTGAAGATGGAGTTTACTGTAATATTTCTATGCAAACATGTTGTAAAGAAACTTGCATACAAATTACATATCTTTCTAACAAAAGAATCAAATCAGTAAGCAGGCAAAAACTCTGCAGTACAACTTTAAACCTAAGTGGTTTTATAGTGAGACACTTCTCTGATCTTAAAAGTCCTACCCAGTGTCAAAAGTCAATTATTATGTTCTCAGACTTTAGGAGAGGATTTGGAGTATTGTGAGATGGCTTTCAAGGTGAGAACCAAGGACAAACAATAATTATTGTATATTCCAGTGAAGCAATCTGAAGTTACAACGTTCCCAAAAGGAGGACCCTCAAGTAACATGAAAAACCAATGAGCCCTTTGCCAAAGGGATGGGAGTGTAGTTCAGACATAGAGCATTTCTTGAGCATGGGCCAAGCCCTGGGTTCCAGGCCCAGTAAAAACAAAAATAAAAGCAAAACAGAATGAAAAAATGAACCTCTGCCAAAAGATCAGCTTTAATATTATTTTCGAAGGCAACCAGTATCACACAATTAAGTTTTATCCCTAAATCCTGGACACGGTTTCTGGCTATTTTGTGCTTTAAATTTCCAAACTTCACCATTACTTAGTTCTGTTTACTGAAGGCAGTAGGAAAAATAAAACCAGTATAAAGTTCAGTTGATATCAGATTAATAATGAGGACAATTTTATTAGCTAACATAAAGTATTTATTTTGAGCCAGACATTGTTTTAACTGTATTAAAAATATACTATATCATTTAATCTTCTTAATAATCTTACAAGGTAGATGCTATTATACTCTTCGTTTTATAGGTAAGCATACAGAAATAAAGTAACTTTAATTTAAAGAAGCCAGGACTCCAACCTGGGAAGTAGGTATGCAAAGTCTGTTGACTGACTGATTGATTGATTGATTTTTGGTGATGCTAGGATTGGACTGGACTCGGGGCAGCATACATGCTAAGCAAGAGAGCTAAATCCCTGGCCCCAAAGTCCATGATCTAAATCAGTACCTCATCAATGTCACTATGACACAAATCACTTTGTGACCTTGTGACATACTGGATTCAACAGATCTGTGGAGTATGTGGTGGTGTTCCTAATTAGTTCACAGATGATCCCCTGGTACTGGTCTGGAGTGCACATATGGAGAAGTAAGGCACACACAGAGAAGTAAAAACTAACATACTACACTGTACAAGACTAACGCATTATATAAACCATCCCAGAAATATATATAGAATCAAGGAAGAATGTGGTATCATTTCATTTGGCTGAGAAAATTCCTTGCCTAGAGGACTTTGTTACTCTGTGAATAACCCTCAATTTGAAAACCAGTTTTACTGAGTATTTCTCTGTATCTTTAAGATTTTTGATGGATGTTTCCTTTGTTATTCTGCCTAGCTATTCAAATTTAAGAAATAGGAGGATTTCTTAGGCAAGCCTTGTATAACTATCACTCTACTTTCTCCAACCTCTGCTTTTTCTTGACTCCAAACTCCAGGAATCAGGTTTAAAAATACAAATAACACATGTACATCCCAATAAAACATTTAAATATCAGTGGAAGACAGTTAAGTAAATTTCGTACCAAAATAGCCAAGTATAACAGAATAACCTTCAAAATTACTTCCTTAGAACAATTCTTTTTTTTTTTTTTTTTTGTCTTTTTGAGCCAAGGTCTTGCTATGCAGTTCAGGCTGGCTTTGCGCTCACTTTGTAGCCCAGGCTGGTCTTCGAACTCACAATGATCCTCCTGCCTCACCTTCTCCTAGTGCTGGGATTACAGGCATGAGCCACCATGCCTGGCTAAAAAATTCTTGATATTAGAGATAAATGCTATTGAAAATTCTTTTGGTAAAGAAGGAATGGGATCAAATTGCTTTTTAATTAGTACTATAAATGTGTATGTTGTTATTCTGGAATATACAGAAATAGAACATTCATTTTACCCAACACCCCCAAATGGTGCTTTTTTCCTTTCTTTTCTTGACAAGGAACTCAGTTTCCAACAAACTAGCAAAAGCATAAATCTTAAATGTATCAAGAAATACAGAGCATTGGTTATCTCAGCTTATTTTTTAAATCACTATAAATCAATATATATCTTCCAAAAATGTTAACCAAAAATAAATATTCTAAGAACAGGTTTAGGGGTAAGAAGATAGTATCTGTCTTTGAAAAGCATTACTTAGATGTAAACAGATTCTGATAGCAATTATTTTGCTTTTACAAGCAAAATACATTAATTGTCCACATTTGCAAGTTTCTGAGTCGAATGTGAAAATATTAATGCTAAGGATATCTGTGCTATTTAAAGTATCTCCATGCAAAAGTTTGTATAACAGATGAAGTTTTTCTTTCTAAGTGGTAGATACCAATGATGCAGCCCTAACAACACAAAGACAAGACAACACTCACTCAAAAAATTCCAAAACATGCACAACAACTGACCCAAAACATTGAAAAAAATACCTTCATTTTTGTCAGGTGATGATGAACCTAAAGTACAGAACAAGAACTCAGTATGTCTCTTATCTTTTTTGAAATTTTCCCACTGGCCATCTCCTCCTACAATAATACGCAAGCAACATATTTATTCTAACATATTCACAAATACAGTGGGGTTAATAAGCAGTACATACGCTGTGACTGAGACACCATTTTTGTTCGACTTCTTCCTCTAGAATCTGTCTTGGCATTTCCCATACCAGTAAGTGGTGCTGAAAGCTTTGCTCTCACCCGGCCTGAGAAATAAAATATGTACAGAATTAAAAACTTTAAAAAGTAACAATATTAAGGAAGAAAAATTTACTATTGCCAAACACTGTTAAATTCTGTAATAATGTAATTATGACCTACAGGTTATATTTTTCTTAACATTTTAAAAATAACAACTGGACTTTTTTGCTTTTGGACAAGATCTAGCTATGTTGCTCACACTGGCCCACTTCAAAGACTAACCACTCTTTCTGCCTCAGTCTCTCAAGTAAGTAACTGGTATAACAGGTGCACAGCATCATACCTGGCTTTTTACTGCCTTTTATATGTTGTAAACTAACTTTTCTTCAAGGGTAAGAATAAAGTCAAACTAGAAGATTTTCATACTTAGTTTGCTATTAATTAGTCCAGTAGTCATAATTAAGATAACAAATATAGGTATATCCCTTGTTGCTTAATTGTTAGTTGTAATTCTAAAATTTCAGTTTCCAGGAAATTTAGATTATTCTCAAATTGACCCTATAGTTTTACATATGAGCCTAAACATAAAAACAATAATCCAAACAGTCCTTTGGGCTGAAAAATGTATTTCTAAAGGCATTTGCCCAGGACAAGATACTACTGGCAAAATAATTAATCTTTCTTAGATTATTCTAAGTATATATGGATATATTTATTACTTTCTTCTTCTAACCAGTTTCATCTACAAGATAACTTGAGAAAATACATATAACATAAAAATTGGTCCTTTCCTTAATATATTTCTTATCAAAGTATGTAAGCTGCCACTAATAAAAGCAATTGATGATGAAATGCGTTACTAGCAGGTACTTTGGTGTTCTCAAGCAATGGTCCCAATCAAATCAGACCAACACCAAACATATTCAAAGGAAGGCTCAGAATCTTTTTTAATTAAAAGGCACAATTTGTAAGGAATTCATAAAAATTCTAGCTATCTTGATATAGTCATATTAATATACTATAGACTAGGAATAAGTTAAAAACTTAAGAATGAGTCAAAATAAGAAAGTAACAAAAACTAGAACTAGAAGAGGCAAAGTCAGAAATGTAACTGGTACAATTCTAGTATTCTACCAATTTCAAGGTCCCTATTGAGTTTATATTCCAGGTCTTTCACATTTTTACATAGTCTATTTTGACTAAGACATAAAACAAAAAAATCAAATTATCATTTTTGCAATGGAGAAGTTATCCACATTCTGTTTAAGAAATTAAGATATAAGTATTCTGATAGTAATATTTTAAATTACAAAGGGCTTAAATAAGCTGCCATTAGTGACCACAATGTCCAAAGTCATGTTTTTATAAAGTACTCCAGTTTGAAACTTAAAACATGAACTATTTTAAACATATCAAAGTAATTATGAGACAGAAACAATTTAAGCCTAGTTGGTTCTATACACAAGAAAATGTCATCTATGTAAAAGTTAGAGAAAAAACAGTATTTTAAACCAAAGGCTTTAATAAGATAGCCTTCAGACAAAATAAATATAAAAATTGAATTATTTTCCTTTGCACAAATTTAAATGTAATAAATAATTACTTTTAAAGTGAACCCAGTAAAATATAATGAGCAATTTAGCTGTAATCTCAAGCTCAGTTTCAGTGAGTAACCACTGTCCTAACCACTGATGCAAAAATAAAAGATACATTTCAAAGTGGACCAAATAAAAGCATTTAAACTCAAATGAAAAACCAATGGCACATGCTCCTGCAAAGCAGAAATGAATTTGTATACATTAAAAAAAAAACACACGCAAAACCAAAAGAAGTTTTAATAACATTATTGAAAAAATGAAATTATGTCCTAACTTTAAATATTATCAAGCATGTTAACAAGGTATGTTTTTCAGCATGAAATGATTTGAGACACAAAACAAAACTGCAAGATGAAAAAGTAGGGAAAAAAATTGACACATAGAATGAACACAACCAAATACAGAACGCAGAAGTTACCACTACTGGCAAATTATAAAGATTTGCAAATAAATTAGCCCATTTTAGTTTTAATTCCTACTAGTGAAAATAGTAACATAGAGGTGTTTGTATTACTAACAAAATGCATAATTCTTACCATCTTCAGAGGCTGTTCCTAAATAAGAGAAATAAAACAACATTTCAACAAATTCTGCCCACACTGCTGCCTTCAACATCCTCCCAAGATTAACACAAACAGATGGCAGGGTGACACTTTTAACCCGAGAAGACTTAAATTAATGCTGAAAAGGTTCATTCTGAGAAAAAATTTGGGATACCTGACTTGGGACATGCAAAGAGTTGAAATTAAACCATAGAAAATGCCAAAATTCTGTGGTGAGCATTTCTATATTCATTAAATTTTGAAATAGTAATTATCTACTCAAGAAAGAAAGATGTAACTCTGAAATACTTTTCTTTGTAAATGAAGACTTTTATAGACTTTTCTAGAGTAGGAATGTTTTCAGTGTATTTTCAAAAGGTAGCTCATAAAAGAAGTCTTAAAAATTAACTGACAAATCCATAATGTAAGCTTCAATTACCCAGACTTTTCAAAGTATATACAAAGCCAAAGGTCTATCAATCCAATCTATCAGTTATTTCCTTAACATTCATGATTATTCCCTAAGATGTCAGTGAAATCTACAGAAAAGGCCCAAGAACAAACATCACAACTCATTGCTCATACAGGAGTAAAATGTACGTGTCTCTGTGTGTACTTTTTAACAACTGAGTACCAGTGGAAATACACATCATGAAAAAGATGCGACTCTTCAAATAGGTTACTTGTCATCTATACAAGAAAATATGTTAATTGGAAACAATACAAATTTTTTCAAGGCTCCAGAAATATCAATGTTAGAAGCGATACCTAAGGTTTTGATATAAAGAAAGCCCTCCCCTCCCCACTTTGGTGGTACTGGGATTGAATCCAGGCTGTTTGCACTGAGCTATATCCCCAGGTCTTTTTTGGTTGGTTTTTGTTTTTTCAGACAGGGCCTCACTATATAGTCTGGGCTGACCCTAAATTCACTATGTAGCCCAGGATGGCCTGGAACGCAGTGATTAAGAAACCATTTCTGGATGGCTGTCATATGATGGTTTTTTATTAATGAAATACTTTAATCATACAAAAAAGGACAGATTAATTTATCTAATACTCCCATACCAACCCAAAATTAAACTTTCCATTTCACTACAATAGAAAATATGTATTAGTTCAACTTTTAGAGTTGATGTATAATTGATACAAAAACATAACAGTGTCTCAATTTTTCCTAGATTTCAGTATTTTATTGTAAATTATTTTTAAGGGTAAGACACAAACAATACACTAAGATCAGATAAAAAATTTACAGGTTTGTTACTGAACCAAGCAACTAAAGATAGACTGTAATTATTTGAATACTGAAATAAAAAAAGACACAGTTACTATTTTCTTTTCTGGTACTGAGGACTGAACCAAGGGCATTGCACATACTAGGCAACTGCTCTACCACTGAGCTTCAACCCCAGTAGTGACAAAGCTTAAAGATTAAATGTCAGTCTGAAATTCACCATTAAAAAGCATCTGTAACTTGTATTTCATTTTATAAATAAAACATTTCAACCTGTGAAATGTCATATTTCTATAACAGCCAATAAACTAAAATGTTGAATCAAATGATTTATGAGATTACTTTTTATTCTTCCAGATCCAATATTAAACAGGACAAGAATTGCAAATATTCAATGGCATATTTCTAAGAGAGCAAATAAAATTTTTTAAGATAATTGTGTTAAATAACAGCAAACAGTTACCTACTATTTGAATACACTCAGCAATTAAAAAAATGAAAATACCTAATCTAAAATTCAATTAGAGAATTATGCAGCCATTTTCAAAGTAAGATTCTTGGTAAATAAATAGTGTATTTTCAGAGTGTAAGAGAGTAATGAACAAGGATATAATATAAAGTCCAAGAGCCAAAAAACTATGTAGTAAATTATAAAAGGAAGCTCTTACCATCCATCTTGTCAGTAGTATCCTCTTTGATGAAAGAGCAAGCAAAAACAGAGGAAAACTTAGCATATTAGAAAAAGTGATTTTATAATCCCTAAAAAGATGTTTTTGAGACAAAATTAATTGTCTGGACATACTGTTTATTGCCTTGTTGCTTACCTACCCCCATCTTTTCTTAGAACTTTTAGCCTCTATCATCTCATGTCTGGATAAATCTTTTTTTTTTTTTTTCCCAATGGTGTTTGAGACAGTCTAGTTCTGTAATTCAGGTTGGCCCTGAAATCACTTTGTAGCCCAGGCTGGCCTCTAACTTGTGGCAATCCTCCTGCTTCAGCCTCCCACATGCTGGTATTACAGGCATGTGTCACCATGCCCGGTTAAAATCTGGATAAATATTAACAACTATTTTCATTAATTCCACTGCTTGATAGAAAGTTATACAACCATGTAGTCTTGGATAATGGGCACTATTACAGACTTGGCCTTTAAGTGTCTGTGCAGAAGGAGTTAACACAGCAGGACTGATATTACTCTTAAGAAGGTCCTTTCTGTGAGGTGGTCTCTGGTAACTTAGTTTTTAATGTTTTTTTTTTTCTTTTTAAACAATAAGGTTATTTTAAGTGAGGGTAGGGACACTGGTCTCTGCTACACCAATTTGCCTAGGCCGTTTTGCAAAAAACATGATTGATAGTGAACACTTGTTTTCCTACTGGGAGTATGAAATTCTGGTAAAATCTGGTTGGTTGTGCAAGCAAAGGCCCTGTGTGACTATCTCCCACTCCTTCCCCAGCTCGGACTCTTCAGCAAACTGCCCAGGGTAGAAACACTGTACATGTTGCTGCATTTCACTGATAGAGGGAGGAGCATTCACCTAACCTCACCACTGCAAGAAGGAACTTTGAAAACTGACACCTAGATTCCTCCAGACTACCAGTTAAGTCCTCTTCCTTTGTGGGTTTTGATGTGTGTCCTTCTGTGCTAATAAACTCAAGCCAGGAATACAGCTGCATCTAATTCCTGTAAGTCCTTTTAATAGCCCAAGAGTGTTTCTCCTCTTATGCTTCCCTGATGGCTTTTCTCAACTTCAGGCCACCTCTTGGCACATCATCCTGGCTCTGAAGCCTCAGGCAGAGAATCACAATCTCTACAACATTCTTCTTAATACTCACCCTCCACAAAAATCTTACCTGAATCTACCACCTCTTTCCTTTCCTTCTGCATCAGTGAAGTAGGTGGTCCTTCCACATGGAAGACCACCTCTCCAGTTCTGCTCTGTACATCCCATTCCTCATGCCTTCCACTGGAATGTCAGCATGACATTATCTTCTCTTCTCCTTCTACTTCTTTATTTCTCTACTCAACACTTAAGTATAGAAACAGTCAACTCTATCAATTGCTTTTTAAAGTTTTATATAGATTTTCTTCCCAACTTCTTCAATGAACTGAATTTTGATTTCTACCCATGATTCCAACAAAACTATACATTTTCTTTTCCATTCAAGTAACTTCATAAACCTTGTTGTTGACATTCAAAAATGCACATACATATAGGTATCAAGGTTTCCTTGACATAAATTGCTGACTAGCTTATACCACACTGCACTTCTTCAGAAAGTTTAAGGCTGAATTTAAAAACACTCATGCATAACTCTGCAGCCAAAGGATGCAGCACTTTAGGGAAAATGAGAACAAATCAAAAGCAGCTGCTTTAAGGAACGCACAATAAATTGCCACTGACAGATCTCTCCCCAGTGCTGCGCTCCTATATCGTAACTATCCCCTAAAACCCTTTCCGTTTAAAGCCTTTTTTTTTCTTTCCAAAAACTTTTTTTTATTATTATCCATTTCTCTTTTTCTTCACTGGTTTTTGGGGGCTGGGGTTTCTTTTTCTTTTATGCTTCTTCTTAAATTTTTACTTATGCATTTTGTTCTGTCTTGTTTTTTTTTCTTCTTTGCTCTTTTTTGCTATTTTTACTTAATTCTATTCATTTTCTTTTACTCCTTACCAGGATCTTTTATATCATTTTTCTCTCCTCATTTTCCTTTTATTTTTCAAATTTTACTTTTTCTATTTTCCCATTCTCCATCTCCTCCATCTTTGCTAGTATTAAACTTTACCAATCCTTAGACATTTGGTTTATCCTATGCTATTACTGTTGAATTCTTTTCTATTGCTAAAGGTGTTATAGTTGGTGCATATGATACGTCAATATTTGGCTTATCTTTGTATCTATATTTTAATTATAGATCTCTATTCTATTGCCAAAATGGGTATAGTGGTAGCTAACATTAGTTCTTTTTTTTTTTTTTTCTTTTTTGTGGTACCGGGGATCGAACCCACAACCTTGCTCTTGCCAGGCAGGCACTTATGTTGCTGAGCTAAATCCCCAGCCCCTTAATATTAGTTCTTATGCTATATCTAGTTTGTCTTGGATTCTATTATTGTGGTTCTTTTTGCTGATATTGCAAGGCTGGTATTGATTTTTCTTGTATCACAATTTCTTGTTTATGTGTCATCAACAATACTGGCATTCATTTCTGGAGAACTGGGTGCTGAGCATCCTCCTTTCCCTAAATTAATAGAGGTGCTCAAAACTTAGAACAGGAGAAAAGGTCAATAGTTAGCTGGGCCTAGAGTGCTTCACTGAAAGGCAAATATTAACTAAAGAGATCTTCCATACTAGTAACAAAGTCTTGCAGCTGTAATTAACCCATAGCTCTCAGCATTAAAAAAGAAATGAGAAAACAAGGCAAAGACTGCCTCCAAAATCTCTGAACTCCCCCAAAGGTAATTCATGGGGCATTCATGGGAAATAAATCAAAAGCCAAACAGCTGAATTTTATGTATGATAAAAGAGGAGTCAAAAAACCAGATCAGTAAGGTACTCAGTGAGCTCAAAGATGACACAACTAAACAGGCAAAGGACTTAATAAGAAAACAATCGGGAGCTTACAGAATACACTGACAAAAAGATAGCTAAGCTAAAACAATATAAAACTCAAATGATCACCTTAGCAAACAATTAAGAGTCCATGAAAAGGTACCAAACAGAAATCCAGGACATAAAAATTTATACTGAAAGTATGGCAGATAAATTGCTCACATCTGATGCTGAATCACTGGGGTGGCCCCTTCCTCCCGAAGATCTGCAGGCTGTGTGCTGAGGAACTGTCAGCTGAACAGAGAGCAGCTGTGAGCACCATGAGCCAGAGGGAGGTGCTACAAGTGTTGCAGTAGTCCCAGACAGCCAGGGCCCAGTGGACTAGACCCAAAGCACTGAGGCACTGCAAAACACAAGGTTGCAACAAGAAAGCAGCTGCTCTATGTTGCGAGCAGATGGCAAACACTTTCCCCAGAAAGCTTGGACGATAACTAACTGGAGTGCTGGAAGCACTGGTGAGACACTTAGAGGATCCAATCCTGGAGTCAGGGAGGCAGTAGCCTGGGCACACAGTTGTACGTCAGGACACCATGCAGAATGTCACAACCTGTGGTGGATGCAGGAGCTCTTCTATCTCTTTTGGGGGTTGCTTATTTCTTTGGTACCAGATCTAATAAATCACTGCCAGCCAAGGTTACAAAGATTTAGATCCTTATTTCTTTCTGAGTGTTATAGTATTAATTCTTATATTTAGGTCTTCAATCAATATTGAGTTTGTGAGGCAGAAGTCCAACTTAATTCTTCTGCGCCCTACTGTTCCATTACCATTTGTTGAAAAGACAAACTTTTTACTACTGAATGATCCTGGCACTCTCACTGAAAATCAACTCACCAAAATGTTTAGGTTTATTTCTAGACTCTTTATTCCACTGGTCTGTACCAGCACCTCACAGACTTGATTACTGTAGCTCTGAAGTAACTTTTGAAATTTGAACATTAGTGTGTTCCAGTTTTGTTGTTATTTCGAAGATTATTTCAGTTATTCTGGACCCCTTACATTTCCATATGAATTTTAGGATCTGCTTGTTCACATCTATAAAAAAAAAAGCAGCTGGATATGGACTGTACTGACTGTGTATATCAATTTGCCATCTTTATAATATTAACTTTTTAAACTTTTTAAATCTATAAGCATAAAATGTCATTTCAATTACTTAGGTCTTCTTTATTTTTTTTTTAATGGTGTTAAAAGATGCAGCTTTTAGTGTAACTATCTTAAGTATCTTTTGCTATATTTATTCCTAAGTATGCTATTATAATTGTTTTATCTACTTCATTTTGTATTGCTCACTGAGTGTTTAGAAAATCTTAAACTGATCTTGTATTCTACAACTTTGTGGAATTAGTTAATTAACTCTAATTTTATTTTGGTGGATTCCTTAGGATTTTAGAAGATAAATTCTGTAAGTTTTAGAAAATACAGAATTTTAATTTTTTTGCACAAGATTTTTTGCACTGAGATAATTTTATTTTTTCTTTTCCAATATGCATATCTTCTATTCCTTTTTTTTTTTTTTCGGCCTAAGTAGCCTTGCAAAATCTTTCATGACAATGTTGAATAAAAAAGGTGAAAATAAAAAAAAAATTTTTAAAGTGAAAATGAACATCTTATCTTGTTATTGATCTACTTTTTTATTGTCAAGTGTGATGTGAGCTGTAGATTTTTTAAGGATGCTTTTCCTTAGATTGAGAAAGTTCTTTTCTGTTCCTAGTTGGTTATTTTTATGACAAAAGGGTCTTAGATACTGAGAAATGCTTTTTCTGCTAGGATGGTCATGTATTTGTCTTTTAATTATTAATATGGACACTAAGTTGACTGATTTTCAAATATTAAAATAACATGGCATTCCTGGTAATATGATGTTTCTAAATAAAAAAATGTTTTATGAAAATCAAAAGTGCTAATCAACCCACTGTTAACATCTTTGTATACACCCTCCTTGGTCCTTTTGTATATTACACAAAATGAACAACTTAAACCACACATGGTTTGTTAAGCTGTATCATTCTACCTTCGTTGAAAACATGACTTTTTAGACAGGGCCTCACTATGTAGTCAGGCTAGCCTCAAGTTTGAGGCAATCCTCTTGCCTCAGCTTTCAGGTTACAGGTGTGCACCACCATGCCTGGCTGAAAAGATGACTTTTTAATGTCTGCATAGTATAAGGATATATTCAATCCTAAGTATAAGAATTAATTCAATCATTTCCATTTTGGGACATATAAAGGTTGGCTCTAATAACATCTGTTACATTGAGTACTGTTTTTATCTCTTGATGTGATTTTCTAAACAACTGATTACTAAATCAAAATTTCTGAACACTTCAAAATTCTGCAAGGGTATTACTAAACTGCAATTGTGTTCCAATGATCTGCCTGATTAGTGTTCTACCAGGACTACCAAAGAAGGAAGTGAAAGTGAAGCATGAAACAGAGATAAGCACTATGGTTAACCAAATTCAAAACTTTTACATCAATGGCCATAAAGCATAAAAAAACAAGCTCTAAATAGCTTTTAATATATGGTTCAACTCTGATTACACACAGAAGAACTTTGGAGTTCTCCTAGACCCCCAAAAGTTTTAAATTCTTACTAAGGAAACAATTAATAGAAAGAAAACAGAAATTGATTATAGGCCAATACCCTTCCCAAAAGTGGATGGATGTGGCAGAAGTGCAGAGTAACAGAAGTTTTATGGGCAATCAAGGAGTGGAAAACTGTCTCACTGACCAAGATGGTGAGGAAGAGGACCGGGGAGAAAGTGGAAATAAGGAAGTTCATATAGCTCAGAACTCTGTCCCCAGGATAGAATCATATTTTAACACATGAAATTATTCTTAATTAGCAAGCATGAAGTAGAAATGATTTATGACATATTACTTTGTCTTTACTGAGACCAAGGAAGGAACACTGTACAATTTCCCAGAATTAGCTTTCTTTTTTTAAAAAAATAGGATATGTTTATTGAGAGAAAGAAAGCTTCAGTATGAGAGACAGACAGGGTTCTGACTGGCTTGCCCCAGAATTCGCTTTCTTACCAAGTGATGCATAGGAACCTGGATTCAGGGCTCCTGCACCCAGGCGCCCACTTCGCACAGACTGTCCAGCAGCGTGATGTGCCTTGGCACCAGCAGCAGCGTTCACATCGATGTCACTTCGAGAGCGCTGCAGGCTTCCTGGCAGCGGACTGGCTTTGCTGCTGCCTGCCGACACTATGGGGAGATGAGACAAAAGCATCCTGTAGGATTTAATCATTGCAAACAGCATCAAAGTTACATAAGCATGATGCCATCAAGAGTGAATAATCCATGGTAACACATCATTAACAAGGAAGCAAGGGTCAAGTGGACAGTAACAAAGTTATTTTGAAGTCAGAATGTCTTTGTTTCAATCCTGACATAGCTAAGTTTTGTGGACAATTTTCTTTCTCCTTCTCTTTCTTCCCTTATTTCTGACTCTGTCTCTCTTTTTTTTCATTTTGAGACAGAGTCATGCTATGTAGTTCAGGCTGGACTCAAAACTCACAGAGATCCTTCTCCCTTAGCCTCTTGAGTGCTGGGATTACAGGGATGCACCACCATGCACAGCACTGTCTGCAATTTTCAGTATCTCTGTTTTATTTTCCTCTCCCACTGGAAGAAATTACTCATTTTGACTGTAAAATTCATAAAATTGTTTGATAGATGAAGAGATGTTCCAGTGATTTATGGAAATGAAGCACTCTACGATGAATACATGGCAGCAGTGTTTTCTCCTTACTGTCAGGAAAAGGCACCATAAATTAGTCCTGGTGTAGGAATACTAAAGAAATTAATGGAGATTCTGCCACTCTTAGGCAATGTAAATTAAGTCATTAAATTTCTCAAATTTATTTTTTCAGTGTTAAAATGGTGTTTTACAAACTGAGTCATGACCCATTAATAGTGAAATCAGTGGAGTAGTTCATGACCAGTATGTTCAAGGGATGAGACAGAACAGAAAATAAGAGTGTATCATACATACGAGAACTGCTTCACGGAACTTCAAGAGTAGTGTGTATATGTGTGTGTGTATTTGTGTTGTAAATGTATGGCACTGGGTTATGATAATGATTTTTTCACTGTGCACCATATCTATCTATCTATCTATCTATCTATCTATCTATCTATCTATCTATCTTTTTTGGGGGAGGGGTCCTTTTTGAGAGAGGGTTTCACTATGCAGTTCAGGCTAGCCTCAAACTGATAGCCATCTTTCTGCCTCAGCCTCTGACTGGTGGGATTACAAGCATGTGCCACCCCACCCAGTCATATCAATATAGCTTAAAGGCTACTGGTTAGAGATAAATAAGTTATAACTTTTACTTAAAAAGGCAATTACCTCTTCCAGCCACAGCGGATGGATTTGCTGTAGACCATTTGGAAGAAAAGGGGCGACTGCAAGGTAAAGAAAACAGCACTTTTAGTTAGAAGACTTAATTTATCAATAATAGTTTTCTGAACAGCTGAGAAACTTCTAGTTTTTTCTTTTAAAAATCACTTTAGAACAGTTGCTCTCAAGTTCATATCAATATCAGTGGTGTCTCAATTAGCTAATAAGCAAGAAATAAAATAACTGTCAACGAATAAAGATGGGAAACCCTAGGGTAAGACTGGGTTGTTTTTACTCACTGTGCTCATCACATACCTTAGTGCCCACTGAGAGGAACTAATGTTAGCACAGTAAACCACTTATGTCTTCAGATATTTTGCTTACAAGAAAAAAGGTAGTATTATTACCAGGCAACTCAGTAAAACCAAAGCCTCTCTCACCTAAGTCATAATGATTGTGGCCACTAGCAAATTCATGCAGTTATCATGTAATTATCACACTCTCCAGACACAGTATTACTATTATTGTGTGGCGCAACAAAAACAAGGTTAAAAACTACTGCTGAGGAAAACTCTATGATTATAGAATGTTAGCAGAACATCTCTTATCACCTCAAAGAGCTCACTATCTACTTTAACTTTTTAAAACTATTTATCTTTAATTACAGTGCTACTCTGCAGCCCATAGATAAATATCCAGAAAGCATATGTTTAAAATGTCATGGAAAGAGAGAAGCAAAACTCCCAGAGAGATTAATTAATGCCAGGCTATAGAAAGATATTGATTTACATTATTATCAATGGCAAATTTCACAGTGGTTATTAAAGCCACACATTATATTATTTTTCTAACTATTCTCTGAAACTAGTATCCTTCTAGATTAAGGCAGACTACTTCAATGTTCACAATGTGTAGAGCAGTTTATGTTTAAAGAAGTTATACTAGAGCAGAGTATCTTCTTTGGTATTCAAAGTATGGTCTATGGACAAACAGCACTGACATCACACCGGAGCCTACAAAAAGTGAATATTCAGGTCCCATTTTAAAACTACTGATTCAGATTCTGAATTTTAACATGATCTTCAGGTGATTCATATGATCCTTAAAGTATGAACATAGTAAATAAAGACAAAACAAAAGCAAAAAATGAAAAAAGCAATATAAGACTCATCTGAGATGAGTAATTTATTATGAATTTAAAACACAAGTGTAGGTAGAAGTTCAAATAGAAATTTAAACAGAAATTTAGATAGATCAATATTGCTAATGTAATTTTTCTGAAATCAGGTATTACCTGCTTTTATTTTTAAAACTTGTAAGAAACTGAACTTTAATATCCATACAGCCTTGTGTGTAACCCTATATATTTTGCACCTTAGGTGACTCACTTGCCTTACCCAGTTTTGCATTGAGTTGCAAGGCAACCAACAATCCTGGGGTGTGTGTGTGTCCCAACGAGGAAAAAAACACTGCAGACTGGAAAATGGACATTTTGTGAGTTGCTCCTCCTTAATGGCCCTACCTTATGAAGGTAGACAGAGGGACACTGTTAGGAAGCAGAAAAGCCATCTCACAGATCTGGAGCAACAGAGCATAGGATTACTGCCAAAACAATAAGGATTTGAAGCAGCAAATGATGTCATAACAAGAGGAGAGCTACCAAGAAGTGAGATACTAAATCATTTTGCCTTCTTGATAAGCTGTACAAAGGGCAGGAAGAAAAGCAGAAAAGCAGTAGAGTCCTCCCAGACTCTACAGACTTGAACATAGAGAAACAATACATGAATCATTAAACTCTACCCAAAGAGAAGTAGTTAAGCTAGTATGTAATCTAACTCCTGAGATAACAAACCAAATAAAGTATTGTAAGTCACCAATTTTTTCAAGGTTTTAGGGTGAAACCTAGCAGAGTCAACCATCCAACTTAAACTTTGGGGGACTTTAGAAGAATAGATCAGTGATTATCATTAGTATGAACTTACTTGAGACTTTCTTGTGAGCTAGACGAGGATCTGTCTGATTGTGGAAGAGATGCTACACTGCCAGAACTCTTTAAATAAGTTTGAAGACTTTTCTGATAAGACGGTTCAAGGGAATTATATAATGTTTCAGCTTCCCCAGGGAAGTGGTTTCTAAGACCCATATATGTCCTGTAAAAGAAAAAAAGAAAAACAAGAAAGAAACAAAGAAAGAAACAAAGAAAGAAAGAACAGTATATAAAGTAATAGCTTTTTTACATGAGACTTTACCAGTAAAATATGCACATTTAAGAAGGGTGAAGATGAATTCACAGGTTTTTAATACATTCACTATGCTTTCTAAATCACACAAATTCCAGTGGGAAAAAAAAGGTCTTTTTTTTGATGCTAGGAATCAAACCTGGGGCCTTCACACTGAACTACACCCCAGCTCCATTCAATCAATCAATCAATCAATCAATCAATCAATCATTCATTCATTCATAACAGGGTTTCACTAAGTTGCCAAGATAGACTCAAATTTGCAGTCCTCCTGCCACCTCCTCCCATTACAGATTACAGGTATGGCTATCACATCTAGCTGACTGCAGGGTTTTGAAAAAAGCAGATCTCAGTTAAAAACCTGGCTGCACCACTTACAGTTCATGAGGCCCTGGGGAAACCCACAAATCTTCAGACTTTAGCTGCCATCTATGCAAGTAAAGCCACCTTTACAAAATCTCTTTAAGGATTAGAAAATAATGTATACCAAGTGCCTCACTGAGTACCAGATACACAACACACAGTCAATAAATGATAGCTGCTTTTGTTTAAAATAAAAGTAAAAAGATTATGATGGAATAACAATACTGATGATTACACAAATGACAATTTGAAGCACAGTGTTAAATGGCTAGTATAAACATAATGGATAAAATTAATGTTAATTTTACTGAAGAGTTAATCAAGTATAGTACATGGGACATCTCTGATGTTTTCATTTTCTCAATACAATTCCTTTTAAAAACTGATCAATGGGGCTCAGGATTTAGCTCAGCAGCACAAGCTCCTGCCTTGCAAGTGGGTGGTCGTGAGTTCAATCCCTGGTACTCATACAAACAAACAAACAAACAACACAACTGATCAATGAATGTTTACCTGTCACTAAAATACACTACAGACTTACTTTCTTGCCTCTACTCTGGCCTCAGCATCAGCATCATGAATTCCCTTCTTAATAGTTTCAACCAAGACAGCTGCATGCCTAAAAAAAAAAAATTATATATATATATATATATATATATATATATATATATATATATGTATAAATTTGTGTATTTTACCACAAATGATACTTATGCCCACAACTATCACAAGGGGGTAAGAGATGTAAAAATATCACCATAATAAATCTATGATTGTAGGATTTTCTAATAATCTGTGTCAAATATTACCATTCACGTGATTATCTTCTGCTAACTCTCACTATAAATTTGAAAATAATTTTTTTACAAGACCAAGATAATATATAGTATATAAATTTAATATTTTAATGAATCAGAGGGAGAAGTTTTTTCTGTGTAGTTCCTCACTAACCTACCACTGTAGAAAATAATTTGCTAAGAGTATGATATGATATAATCTGACTAAGTTGAATAATCAATGCAAAAAAGAATTGAAGACTTGGAATTATTTCATGTCTAAAGAACAAAATCTATTTTTAAAAAATGAGCTGTGAAGAGATTTAATGATTACCATGAAAACAAGAAATCAACATACTCAATATAAATGGTTATCACTGACGCTTCAAACTTCAAAACAACAAGAGATACAGCCAGTCATGATGATCTACTTGCCCACATTTTTCCTTACTTCGTCTCAGAGTACATTAGACAATGCCCAGCACATTACTTGACCTATGACACCTGACAGATGGTACACAGAAACTTTCCAAAATATATCTTTTTTAAAAATCTTTCCTCTAATAGGAAATTCCTTATTTCTGTCTTAAATCATTCACTATATGACTGACTGCAGTTCAAAAAACCTATTCCACATGTAATTATTAGAGATACATTTTAAAATTTTTGTCCAATTCTATTTGGAATATCTTATGTAAGCCATTTTACTTAATGGACCTTCACTCAGTATAGAAAAAAGAAAATCATACAAATCATAGCTGCAGTAAGTAGTAAGAATACAATACCACAGTTCTGACAAACAACCAGTACAAGTAATCTTTAACTCAAAATGAGAAAAAAACAAAACAAAACAAACAAACAAACAAAAATACCATCAGCTCCTAATGAATGAGTGACAATGGGGAGGGGAGAAAGAAGAGGAAGAAGAAGGAAAAGAGGTATACGTACTTTTCCAAAGAATGGGTCTGCCATTCTTGTAACAACAAATCTAAAAATTCAAATGAACGTCTGAAAAATAAAACAATTATAACTGAATATATTTAGAGACACATTAACACTCTCTTCACACTGCTTGCTGAAAGCATAAGGCCCATTTTAGATATCTGAACAGCAGAGCACCTTACGTTAAGGATCCAATTTTCCTATGCTAAATGGTTCAAAGACACTTCACAATTTTAACTTTACAATTTAACAAACTTCATTAACGGTAAAAATTATTACTTATCTACTATGCACAACATGTTGAAGATACATGACAACCAACAGAGACATGACAATTAAAAACTTAAATATTTCTTTTATGATTTTAAATCAAGTTTACATATATTTTCTCCTAAGTGCTCTAGGTATCAACTTCAAATGTTTCATTCCTGAGCTCTTCTTCCTTGGGAGATAGCATAGCTCTCTTTTTTCCTTCTTTTATTAACTCTTTCTGCACCTAACCTTGAACAGCGTTCATCTGGTTGGTCCCAGTCTTGGCCTACTGCTCTTTAATTGTCTTTTCATTTGGGCAACACTATCTTTACTTAGTTCTGACTGCCAGATATAATTCTCACATCTTACGGATAATCTAGTCCTATTAGCATTATCTGATCAGTTTGTGGATAACTACACATCAGCAATAATTTCACATCACATATGACATACAACAGAATAAATACATTCTACCTTCTCAAATCCATTCTTTTTTTTGGACATAATACTGAGCATTTGACTTAGGGAAGTGTGCATGCTAAGTGAGTGCTCTACCTCTGAGCTATATCCCTTTCCCTTTTTAACTTTTTTGAGACAGAGTTTTATTAAGTTGCCCAGACAGGCCTCCAACTTCCAATCCTATCTTAGTCTCCCAAGTACCTGGGGTTACAAGAATATGCCATCACACCTGGCTTCAAATCCATTCTTTTAGCCCGTCATACACATTAGGAATTAAAAAATAAAAATAAATTAATTTGCTCAAAGTAATAGAACTGGCACTTAAATCTTGATATCTGAATCTAGAGTTCTCTGTTTGACACCATCTCTCTAATCCATATCCATTTATCAAATATCATTCCTACATATAAATTGTATCTTGAATTCATTAAATGAAATCTACTTCAATTAATAATCATCAGCACAGGGAGAATTCAAACTATGCCTTTCTCTAACATGAATTATAACAATTTAAATCAATACTTCTCATTTTCCTTTTTAATCACTATTCACAGCTGGAATAAAAACTAGGCTAAATGATAACCTACCATGAAGTCTTTAATTTTGGTCAACACTCCTACTACCTAAGTAGCAATGTCAAAATTACTCTACATGACAGTCAATGCCCTCCACACTACAACTTCATTTACTCCCAAACCCTACCTCCTCCATAGTCTCTTTCCCACTGAAACCTATTGATCACATGTTCTGGCCTCAGTTACCTGACCTGTGCAGTGTGCACAGTAACTTTACATCTCTGCTTAGACTGTATCCCACTTACTTCACCTACCGTTAAGACTACTCCCCATTTCAAGGCAATTCCAGGATATGTTTCTTCATCCTCTTCTTCTCTATTATACTTCTATTTCTCCAACTAACGTTTTTCATATTAGATTAGTAAACCTTGTCTATATAGATCCAGACAATAAATATTTTAGACTTTATGAACCAGGCAGTCTCTGTCATATTTTCCCTTTTTTATTTATCTTTTTTTTTACACAGAGTCTCATTATGTAGCCCAGGCTGGCCTTGAACTTGCAGCAATCCTTTTGCTCCAGCTTCCCAAATGCTGGGATTATAGGCATGCACCACCACACCCAGCTCTCCACCTCCTTTTTTAAAACCATCCTTTAAAGCACAAAAAAATTCTTAGCTTATAGGAGTCACAGAAGTAACTTGTCAGCCAGATATAACCTGCACTATTTGCTAATTCTTGACATGAGAGCGGTGACTGAATAACTGTTGCTAAACTATAAACCACTTAAAGGAAATACAATAATGAGTCTCATTCAGCTTTTATGTATCATTCAAAACACTTAAATATCTTTATCAAAACATTTAAATGGCCTGACTTTCCTATAGATATTTATCAAAACATTCAAAGGGCCTGCTTTTCTTATAGATATTTACCAAAACATTATAAGGTTCTGCCTACAATATTAAAAATTGTATAAATCCCTAAGAAAGAGACTGACAGACTTGATTTGGCTATTTACTCTGCTTCAAGTCCTAGGCTGAGTTTCACTAATGTGTATCTCACTTATTTCTTGCATTCTATGGGATTGATATCACTAACCTATTAACATATATAGACACAGTTAAAAAACTGCTCAAGGTGATAGATTCAGTCAGTGGTAGGTTTAAAACTCCAGCCCAGTCCTGATTCTAGACTCTGAAAAACAAGGCAACCAGCTGCTGTGATGAACTAAAACTTAATATAAAAACAGAGAAATATGAGCAGTCAAAAGAATTGTCTCATCTCTTATATGAAAAGAAAACCTTTATTGTATTTTATTGGAAGGCAATTTTAAGAAATTAATGATAACTTTTACACTGAAGTAAGATTTAAACATTATTCAATGGTAAAGTTACACTAAACATTTTTTTCCAAAACTTACCTCCTCACAGGAACTGATTTTGATGTGCAATTGCTTGTTATCAAAGGGATAAGTCTGGGTACATGGGTATGCTGCAAAAGATGTTTCAGAAAACGATGAAAAATACTGTGAACTTCATGTATTTCTCTCTTCTGCTTGCTTTATATTCAAGTATTTAGTTATGTTCCAATAGGACAAAAACCATAAATCAAATTTTGAGAGAAATAAAAAAAGTATAGATCAGGTAATTTCTAAAGGGCATCTGTGGGTGTAGTAATATATAGCAATGACTAACTGTAGAACTGCAAGGACCATTAGGCCAGTATAGCTTAGGAGGGACTGGGCATGAATCAACCCTGTTCTCTGAAGTACCATGGCTACTACTACTAGGAAATAACTGCATGCCATTCAAGCACATAATCAGAGAAATCTGTATCCCTTACTATTGGAACATATTCTGAAATGGCGATTTTTAGCAGAACTTCATTCTAACTAAGCCATGCCTCCCTAGAATTCAAGCAGAAGTTCAACAGACAGTCTTCTGACTTTGATTAGTAATGCTTATGCTCTTCTTTAGTGAAGCAAACACTAAGAAGTTCATAATCCATATAGAATAAAATAGCAACTAAACATATATAACTAATACCTTAAATCTATTTTTCTTCTGAGCTAATGGTACAGGTGGGTCACTGAAGGAGAAGTTCTGAGATAAAAGTTCAGTACATAAAATATTTATTAAGAAGTACCCTTGGAATCACTATCTATGGAAAAGAGAAGAAAACAAGTGAACAAAAGAAGATGACAAATTGTGATAAGACCAATATCTTTGTCTAAAGCCATCAGGGAGCTGTGGAGCTAAAAAGAGTCTTTTACAGTAGTCTTAAATTGGTCCCAGATGGTCAAACCTTTATATTTCCACATTTATCAGTTATTGGATCGTGATCATACTAGAAAGGGCCAAGGAAGGGGTGGTAGCTCTCTAAAGCTGAAGCAATCCCTAAAGAGAATGGAAGTGAAGACTGTCTACCAACAAAGTTCTTGGCATTAAGGAGACAAGTCTTTCATTGACATCAATGTATGCCATGGCTAAACCAAAACAACATGAAAAACTCCCTTTTAGCGATATGAAAAGTTAATTCCCAATAGACCTGAAGATTTTCAAGATTAATGCAAGAAAGTATGCAGACCAATTAATTTCCCAACTGTTCCATTTACTATGGAAGGGTGATGAGGATCTGCTCCCTAGAGCATCCAGAAGAGCCAAACACTTCTATGGAGATAGAAGCTGGGAAAGCCCCTAGCCACACTGTACTACAGCAGATCTTGCCTACCACTGCAGCTAACCCCTCGCTCATTCATAAAGCCTCTTCCCCCCAAGTACCCGAAATCCTACTGCTAGGTCAATCATACTCATGCCAGTAGCAAGGGCATAGAGAGACTACTAACCTAAGCACTGCTCTACTACATTCAGGACACGCACTCTCACAACTACAGATAAAACATTCAACCACAGGCCAAGTGAGAGTACTTTATTAATACAAGCTGACAACTAAAACAGTTCTCTAAAATTAAAACGAGAGCAATCTAAAGTAGTCCTCTGAGAAACAAATCAAACACAGAAAACAGGAGATAGCTTTTTAAAAACCTTTTTAATTTATATTTGTGAAGTTGATAACATAAATACCACAAAAATCATAAATAATGTGAGAAAATTTTATATAAAATGAGCAATTTAAAAACAAAGTACAAAGCCTGAGAATGGCAAAATGAGTATGGTCAAGTGAAATTTATATTTTCCTAAGAATACTCATAACTGTTAGACAAAGGAACAAGACATTGTCTAAGAAATGATAAACAATACTGAGGGTACCAAAAACTATAGGACAAGAGTAACAAAAAGAAAAAAATCTGAGAAAATAAGACAGAAGTCCAAGAAATGATCTATGAACAACAAAATATTTAAGGAAATAAAATATTTAACGATGATTCATTCCAATCAGAAATCCTTATCTACTATGCAGGAGTAATACTAATGAAAGATGAATCAGAACTTCTATGGGAAACTTCTCACACAAAGGAACTATGGAATAAGAATTCCTAAAGGCTGTTTTGTTGTTTTGCTTTAAAAGAATCAAATAATACCTCATTTTCTAAAGACAACAATAGTTAAGAAAACAATTCTGTGGGATAAGAGAAGTAAATCTAAAGTTCAAAAATCAATTTTTGTTTTTTGAGACAAAGTCTTGCTATGTAGCCCACACTGGTCTCAAAGTTGTGGCAACTCTCCTGCCTCAGCCTCCCAAGTGCCAAAAATACAGGAGTGTGCCACCACACCCTACTCAAAGTCAAATTTTTTAGTTCTTCTATAAGGAGAAAAAACACACACACACACACACACACACACCAGAAAACCAAACCTGTTTCAAAAGATGAAAACTGAAAAACACTACAGCAAAACAAGAATGACCCAAAAGCAATTAAAAAATGGGAAGTGAAAGGATAACTACAATTCCAATCAGTCAAAACGAAAATATGCTTTGTTAAAATGTGATTCACTGGTTATGGGAGGAAATAACCTAAATAAGGTAAAACGTATATTTTAAAATGCACAGAGGAGCAAACAACAAAGGTTTTATTCTTGACACTGACAAAGAATAAACTTCTGAATTACAACCTTCAAAAAAGGAAATAAATGAGCAAAAAGTATAATGAACAGAAAATAGGAAAGAGAAAAATATTTTAAGGTGACAATAGTGAAAAATTTTGACTAAAAAGGACCTAGTTATGTATAAGTACATACAGGTTTACATTTTATACATTATTTATATATTAAAATATATATTTTGCATTGTGTGGCAAATACATTTACAAGGTACAGATTAGAAATTTGGAAAAGAATAACCTAGATGAGTAGTGACTAGTTACAGAATAGCAAAATTCAAGGGAGAGATTTATGTTTTGAACTCTGTTCTGAGCATCCTCAAAATACAATACAAAATATTTGGACTTTGCCTGTGCATTTATTGCTATCTGTAACATTTGTGATTACACCTATGTATGTATATATGTACATACATACATGTATTACCTTGCATATTTAAGCATTTGTATTTTGCAATCTTCTGTATTATTTACATTTATAATGACTGTATGTTGCTTTTATTATTCCAAAAAATAATTCGAAAGCATTTCTACCTTAAAAGGGAGTTAAAAAACACGAATGACTTATTGAAGCAAGTTGAGGGTGGGAAGGGAGGCAAACCTACCCGAATGATGAATCTGATTGCTGCACATCCAGAAGTTGCCATGACTTTTGCACTATTGGGGACAAGATTAAAAAGCGTAGGTACAATAGCTTCAGCGCCATGGTCAAATCTGTTTCCCAAAACTGTTGAAAGATGACTAGAAAGAAGTAAAATGTATTTTTAGTAATTTAATAGTAAATATAGATAGAACTATATTTTTAAAATTCTCTTTTACTGATTTAAGAAATTTATTTTGATTAGTTCTAATGGTGAAAAAACAAGTGAAATAATATCTATATCTATATATCTATCTATATAGATATATCTGCTTCTTTTTACTATCCTTTTACTGGCCAGCCCAATGATTAAATTTGGCAGTTTTCTTATCAGAAACACTCCTCTGGGGCAGGATTTTACAATTCATGATTGAAAATGTAATTGCATTACATGAAAGTATAATTCTGTTATATGTTAGCGGGGCATCTTAAGGATACTGTTTTCTCTTTCCAAATTTGTAGTTAATAATTCAGTCTTTTTTTTTTTGGTACTAGGGATTGAATTTACTACCTCCTGCTTGCCAGGCAGGCGCTTAAGCCACTGAGCTAAAATTCCCGGCCAATAATTGTCTTTAATTGTGTAATTTTAGTTAATACATTTAGGAAGAGCTGGTTGTGGTGATGGTGGATGTTTGTAATACCAGCACTTGGGAGACTGAGGCAGGAGGATTGCCATGAGTTCGAGGCCAACCTAGGCAACATAGTGAGTTCAAGGTCAGTCTGAAGTACTACATAGCAAGACCCTTAACACACAACACACACACACACACTGAAGGATGCTGCAATCACATTTCTGATAATGCTTGCAGTATTAGTCAATTTAAAATACATGGTTTGGATACAGCTAGTGCCAGAAATTCAGGTTTTTGAGTTAGGATGGTTCTCAGACTCAGACCTATTTTCTAAAATTCAGTCATACAGTTGAATTGCCCATGTCCCAATTCACAGGTAAAAAGGAATCTCTAGTCAAAAACAGGGAGGTGGTACTTGTGCCTGAAAGCTGTTGTGTTCTTTATAGTGTGAGTTCTTTTTTGGCAGCAAGTGAATATACTTGAGAATCAGCTTGACTTTTACAAGTTTGTTGGTGGAGGTGGGATCTGCATTAGTCTTATATTTCAAACCTGGTTTAGTATTATTCCCACATGACATCCTTTTTGGGTCTCCACTGCATGCCATGGCCCAGGTTTGTCGGTTTGGGACAGTCATATCTGGAAGCTTACTCAGCCCTAAAAGAGCTCTGTGAATTATTTACCCTGGAACCCTAGGCAGTGGTTCGTTCCCCTTCTCAGGGAGTTACACCTTTCATACACCAGAGAGAAGATTCGTGGGACCATACAGATTTCTACTGCTCTTCTTCTGTATTTCTTTCTTTTCTCCAGTACTCTGTATGGAAGATTTTGGTCATGGCAGCCTTGTGAAGTTCAAATCTCTGTGTCCTTAACTCAGTAAGACTGCCTTGCTCTGCTTTTACCTCTTCTTTTCCCATGGTCTAAAGTGTTATCACAGGTCAAAGCTTGCTGACGGCTCAATTCACTTTCACTGTATATTATCTGGAAACGATTATTTTACATATTTTGTCTAGGTTTTTAGTCCTATTTCATTTTTCAAGATTATATTCTATGGACTATTTCCACAATTAATAGATCATTCTGGCACACTGACTTACACCTAGCAACTTAACTAAAGTCCTTCAATTACAACAAATCATCTATAGATTACCTTGTGAGATTTTTTTTTTGTATATGTAATTACATCACCTGTTAATAATAGGGGTTCTGTTCCTTGCAATCCTCATAGATTTTACTTTTCTGTTCTGATTTAGAAGATTCAGTACTATACTATAGTATTATAGTACTATAGTATAGTAATCAGAAATACTAGTAATAGGTACCCTTTACTTTTCTTTGAAGACAGCTAGCTGTTCCCTTGTCTTCAAAGGAATGTTCAAATAACAACACACACACAACAGTAACATTTAAGTTGGAGCTATTGGTAAATGGAATTTAAGTATTTTACCATCTTTATATTGTAGAAAACTATAAAAACTTAGGTTTTCTTAAGTTAATGATGCATGTTACCATTCCCAAATAATTTGCTAAAACATCAGAAAGAGTATGTAATAACCAAGTTAGTAATGAGAAAAGTGAAGATAGTTTCCAAATCCATTCATTTTCTTCTTAAACCAACAGAGTTTATCAAAAATCCACCAGAAGACTTTGACCAGTACTGGCAAACCTATGACATGTGTGCCGCAGTGGTTGTTTGTATCACTGAAAGTGCTAAAATCTTTGCCATCACTGGTTTAGATATACAAACACATTTTAAGGCTGGTATAAATTATGAAAATTTTTTATACTCACACAGATCTTTATATATAAGAAAAATATTTTTGAAACATATATGTGCTTTTTTTTGGGTTATCCTGCTACCACTTTTCATAAAAAAGTATCGCAAAAGTAATATACTTACGCTACAGTAATGCAAGCTTCTCGAACCACTTGAGATCTAAGATCCTTAGCTGACAGTTTAAGTGCACCATCCAACAAGCGTAAATGTTGAAAAAAACAATCATACTGTGCAGCTCCAGCAATGAGCAGTGATCGAATTTTCTTAAGCTAACATAAAGAGAATTTTCATTACTGATATAATAGGTGCAGTAAAAAAGAAAAAGAATGCAACCTAAAAATCACACTGAAATTTAAAAAAATAAAACATTATATTTCATAATGTTTACATAATTATATTAAGATATTTTAATAGCATTAAATGTATCTTATAAATGTAGCTTCTCAGAAAGCTTTCTGAGAAGAGTACAGACTTATAGGTATAATATATACATAATGTATACATAGTATACATTATGTATTAAAACATAAAGTTTTAATACAGTCTTTGAAATTATGATAAACATGATTAACATAGAATTTACCATTTAATCAGATTAAGGTATATACTCTAGTGGCAGTAAGTACATTCACAATATTGTACAACCGTTACCACTTTCTAGTAAGGGAGCCTAATTTTAAGATGGTCAGTTTAAGAAGCTCTATCCCAAAATAAGTTCTGTACTTTTATATTTGTTATACAACAAAGTACATCAAAATGATATTGACACATCATGTCTATATGTTAATATTATCACACTTTGGAAGCAAATGGCTTGCTCTTATTTAGTAAAATGTAATGCTAAAGGCACACACTTAACAAATATAATTGTTAAATGCTTCCAAATAAAATACTTTAATATGTAACTGCTAAATGTTTTCAAATAAAAGCAAAGGCATAAAGAATAATATAGGTATACATCTGTGCTCAAGCATATTCACAAAAACTAAGTTATATTCAACATGATCATTATACATAATATCATATTTAGCTCAGATTTTGTTTTAAAATATCTTTAAAGTTAAGTGGATTAAAGATATGAATATAAAAAGTGTTAGTGATAAGCACATTCTAAATCATAAGAAAACATTATTTCCCCTATTGAGACAGGCAAATAGATAGGATATAGTACTAGATAGAAAACATGTTCTCAAAAAAATGTAAATAAAATCATAAATAAATAAACTCATTAAAAATATTATGGTAGCATCTACAACACAGTTGTACCTACTCTTTACCCAAAAACCTACTCCTTAAAAATCTAACCTATAAAACACTATTGTTAAACATGTGTGCAAGAACATTTATTACACTGTTAAAATGAAAATAAATAAAAAAATACCTTTAAATTGTCAAATGGAAAATGGTTTAATAAATTACCTGGTACACATAATGAGCTAAGGAATACATGTACACAGTGGTCTTCATTCAATAAATATCTGAGCAATAATTACATATCTGACATCTATACCAGATGTACTGAATGTGCATAGTTTTTAAGAAAAAAATCAGGTTACTAAGTTAGATATCTAGGATGATCTCATTTTTACAAAAGGGGTCAGAGAGAGGAGAAACTGCTTATCATTTATAAATGCTTATTTATCACTTATGTTTGAATGTGTATATATATATATATATATATATATATATATATATATATTCTAAACTTGTCCCACAACTGAAGAATATGAAACATATGTAAACAAATCTGGAGTCATATTTTTTTTTTCTGTTAAAAAAATTCTGCTAAACATTTTAACATATGTAGACTTCCCAACACAGAGGAAACGAAAAATAATCTTATGTACATAGTGTCACAAAAACATGTTGGCCAAAATGCCATATATGATTTAATTCATCAATGGAGATTTTTATGATTAGCCAGACCAGAAGCTACAAGAGCAGAAAGGGCCCTTCAAACAAAAACTTCCTTTGCCTTCTTGCAAATGAACTCTGAGATACTCATTTAGCATGTGCAGTTTGGTAATGTAAACTTAACAAATTTGAAAAACTTAAAATATATAGTCTGCTGCAAATACAAACATTATTTCAAATTTTATCGAATGCTTGAAGAACTTATGGTAAATATTTTTTTAAGGATGTATTTATTTATTTATTTATTTAGTACTGGGGATTGAATCCACAACCTTGTGCTTACCAGGCAAGTACTTAAGCCACTGAGCTAAATCCTCAGCCCTAAATAAAATATTCTTAACCTGTTTTTTTTTTTAATATTGAGTAGAAAATACTCATAGAACTGATGAGAAAGAAAATGCTAAGTAAATGGAGACAAACTTCTGTGAAATTACAACAATTTGATGAAAATCCTGAGATTCTATGAAAAGTGAACTGTTTTAGACATAAATTTTCTTTCTTAACGATGTACTAATAAGCAACTATGTAAATATATGGGGAGGCCAAGGTTGTCTGAAGCTCACACTTTCTGGTCAGTCAACAAACTGGACAAGTGGAAAGGCTATCAAAAGGGTGGGACAGGCACCACCATAATGGAAAAATAGGAAAAAAAACCAAAACAACCCTGACCCTACATTGGAAAACGTCCATTATCTTAATGTGTTTTCCAGAAAGAAATACTCCCTATCATACTATTTTATTAGTGAATGAATACCAGATAAGTATTACTACTGAATTTCCATATTTTTAAAAAGAAACACTAGAAAGAAGAAAAATAAAACAACTTACTGCATTGGCACGCTGATCCCAGTCATGTTTGTCATCTGACAAAATTTCCCTGATTTTATTTAAGGTTTCTTCAAGTTCTCGGCTAGAGTAGATCTTAAAGAAAAGATTTATAGTTGTAACAATATTTCATGCTGTACACAATATCAAAATTATGCCCTGGTGTTTAACATAATCCTTTCATGTAGTAAGATTATTTCTCATTCTAGCACCATTTTTTTTAAATAAAGAATATATTATGGACAATAAAATAAAATGCTTTTTGTTAATTATCACTCTTGCTATTTCTCCTCCATGAATAACCTCAAATACATTCTTATAAGGCTTTGAAATTTAAAAACAACCTGCAAATGTGCAAGAATAAAAATAGGCCTAACTCCTTAAAAACTGCATTCATATACTTATTATACAATATTGCTAACAGTAAATGTTGCAGGTTTTCTTTTTCTCTCTTCTGTTATGATAGAGTACAGTCAGAGTAGCTACATGCTTTAGTTCCTCTGAAGTCAACTATTTGCTAAATAGCTAAGAGGACACCATACATCATTCATTCATTTAAGAAACAGTCACATGACAGGCATTGGGAGACTGGTGAACAAAAACAGACATAAAAACTTGCCACCCCTTCATGGACTGTACAGTGTAATTAGATTTTTAAAACCCAGTAACACAGACTATAAAATTACAAACAGTACATGCTACAAGGAAAACAAATACATGTAATGGGGGTGGGAGGGTTGATCTAGTCAGCAAAGTCAAGCTGGAGCTTAGAGCTAAAGGATGAGTGGGGCATTATTATACAAACTGAAAAGACATTTGCCTTCCCTGAAGAGTAAATAACATGTGCAAAGGCTCTTTGACCAACAGAAAGTAAAAGTCTGCCATACAAGAACAAAGAATACAAAGGAGAAAAGAAACCGGGCCAAGGACCCAGGCTTAAGACAATCAGTGTATAGCATCACTACGCCACAAGAGAGGTTCAGAGGTAGGCATGTGACCTAAACCTGCTTAAAATGAACCCCATCATTCTACAGAACTGACTGGAAAAGAGGCAGAAGATAGTGAAGGTGTGGAGGCTGAAAACAGCTGCAGCCCTGTTGCTGATCAGAAGACAAGATGGCACAAAGGACTCAAAATGAAAGGTGGAAAGGAACAGTCCTGGTGACAACATGGGAGTCCTTCATCAAACACTCTTACTTGTTATCTTTCAGTAGCTATTAAGCTGAGAGAGGGAAGTGAAATGAAACGAAAGACAAAGGGTAAAAGCAGGGTAAGGCTGAAGAGGCAAGGCTCTTGGAAGATTCTGAGTTAACTCTTTCTTGTCGCTAAGCTTCCCTTCACAATAGTCCTTGCATTTTCCAGGAAAAAGAGACACCCTCTCACTTCTAATCCTACTGTGAAATGTTGGGCTGGAATATAAGGCAGGGTTTCTCTTCTACTCATCAGGAGAAAAAAGGATCAACTCAAAACATTTATCTTAGTAAAGGATAAATAACTTTTTAAACATTTTTAGAGGGTATACAAAGCAAAAGAAGTTTAAAGATCACTAAGGAAGTAGTTGTAGTATAACGATTCCTAGGATTCTAACTTTTCTAATGGATTAAGGAATGGTTTTTCACATAAAGAATATTGTACAGCAGGGCATAGCAGCACATGGCCTGTAATCCCAGCACTTACAGAGAATGAGTCAGGAGGGACTGCAAATTCAAGCCCAGCCTAGACAATTTAGCAATTTAGACACTATTATAAAATTTTAAAAACAGGGAAAAAAATGGGGTGGGCTGCAGATACAGCTCAGTGATAGAGAGCCCCTGGGTTTAATCCCCAGGACCCCTACAAAGCAATACTAGTACAAGTTTTTTTTTAAATCAGTACCAGTGATCGAACTCAGGACGGCATACTTGCAAGGCAGGCGCTTATGCCACAGAGCTAAACCCCTAGCCTCTAGTACAAGTTTTTTGAAGGGGGGATTATGATTCCAATTTCAGACAGTTTGAGACACCTGTGAAACACGGAAAAGCAGATGTCAAGCAAATAATCATAGTGGATAAATGTTTTGGTGTCCAGGAAAGGTCTGACTGGGGGATAATGTGGATGTTATTTGTCTAAAGGTGGGAGGCAAAGCCATGGATTTGAAGATGGTGACTCAGCAAGAAAATGGAAAGAAGACATGGACCAGCGGTAACCCCCAAGAAATTCTAATACTCAGTGGCCACGTAGAGAAAGATACATCTAATAAGGGAACCAGATAAAGTGGACAAGGGTGAACGAGGAAAAAAAAATGCAAGGACACTGTATCACATTCACTACTGTTGTAGTCAGGGTTGTACAGTGAACAATTAGAGTCAGGACTTGGAGGTTATAATATTTTTATGATGGTCACCCAAGAAAATGCAGGAAATCTATCCACATCACTAAAGACATAGAATATTTAGCCAAAGGCCTGAATCCCACATCAATGTCCCACATGAGTCCAAATGAAGACCCAGTGCTCACGACAATACTTCCAAGGGGTCCAACTGGAGGTCTAGAACCCGCAAGGATTCACGTCAGTCTCTTTTATGGATCCGTGCTGGGAAGGCCCAAAGGTCAGTGGTGGAAGCTAGGAAGTCTATGCAACAGGGTGAAGGAGCTATGCTGGTAGGTTGAGAGTTCTATGCTGGAGCCAAGCAGTCACACTAACAACAAAGACCAGGGCTGTCCTGAAAAGCACCACAGCCATCCTTAATGAAATTCAGCCCTGAGCTCCTCCGATGACAAGCACAATCAAGTACATGCCAGAAAGCCAGCATGATGAGTTTATCCTAGAGACCAAGTGGCACACATTTTCCTCTTCAGAGCCAGGAAGCAATGCTCAATGTGAGGACCAGAGCTCCTCCAGGAGAACCCATGGCTCAAACAGCAACTTGTACAAGAACCCACAATGCTTCAACACACTAATACCTCGACGCACTAACGTGACGCACCAACATGAAAAGCTTCTCCTTCTCCACGTCTCCATTTATGCTGGCAACCTTCCTCAGATGAAACATCTACGCTCAGTGCCATGCTGATGTAATCCAGCTGGCGTTAAGTTGATCACCAGTTTTCAATCCATAACAGCTACCATACAGTGGACACAGTCAACAGTGTTAGAAATTGTTAAAAGACCAAGACGATACACTAAACCCAGTTGAGGAACTCTTGAGAATGATGTTTTACTTAAGACCTGTTTCAATAGAGGAAGAGGCTGAAGAGTGGGATGATATAAATGTGATGCAAGGACAAGGCTGACTATGGATCAAAATAAAGAACAATACCTAGAAAATATGGAGTTCAGTAAAACTGGAGGGCAAGGCAGAACCAGGGATTGAATTCAAGAATGCTCGAAGAAGACAAGATGGCCGATCAGTGAGCAACAAAATACAGAGCCTCCCGGGAGAAACAACTCATATGCCAGAATAAAACACCCTGGAGAGACCCAGACAGAGGGAGATGGATCCTCTTGACAAAGGAAGAAATTAAAACATAAAAAAGCTCGTCAAATACATTGGAACTACAACTGGAACAGCTAAAAATTATGGGACACAGTGTTTTTGCTGCGACCCACCAAGTTTGCACCAGCCTGAATTTGCACCAGCCTAAATCCGCCACAGCTGGCAGAGCCGCCCAAACTCATTCCCGCCGCCACTCACAGGAAGCGCAGCAGCACTGAAGTTGAGGGCTGGTGAGCCCAACAGAGAGCGGAGCCGGCAAAGGGACCTTCATTAATCCATGGTCAGTGCTGGGATTGGGACCCCCCCCTATGGGAAGGGGGCGATCAAATGGGCAACATGTTGGAATCTGACAGGAGGAGCCTGAACTGGGAGTAACAGTGACTTCAGTTGGTTCCTCCTTCCCCAAAGCAGATTCATGGGAATTGCTTGGACTGGGCTGAGCCCCTGGCTGGGACCCAATGAGCTGTCCTAAATCAATTCCCTGCGCCTAGCAAGCACTAACCGGGGGAAGGCCTCTGCAGTTTGGTTGGCCCGGTGGGGAGGGGCAGGCATAAGCAGCTGCTGCTTGCACCTCAGTGATAAGAGCAGTCAGGAGAGGGCAGAGGTCCCTCGCCAGCATGCTTTGGAGGGAAACATGGCCAACAGATGAGGGGGCTGGGACCTGCCCTGTAATCTGTGTGGAGGAGGCCAGGACCATGACAGGAGAGAGAGGCAGGAAGAGGCCCCCAGCCCAGAACTCTAAGAGCCCTGATCCAAGAGAGGGAAATACAAGGGCAACTAAGGGCAGCAAACACCCAACAGCAGGCATGGCTTCAATGGACATTAAAAGATATCTTCAGGACCTTGTAGAAGAGCTCAAAACTGAAATATTAAATCAGGTAAAGCAAGATATGAGTAGAGTAATAAAAGAAGTGCTCTCAGGGAGCATCTCTCAGGAATATACACACAGAAGAAGGGAGGAACACACAAAAAAGGAGAGAAACATTCAATAAAGAATATAAAGAAAATATAGAATACATGAAGCAGATTCAAAGAAACTACCAGGAAATTAAAAACTCCATTGAAACCTGGCAAAACACCTTAAAAGAAACTAAGGATAGACTATCAAAACTTGAAGACAAGTTTGCAATGTGTGATCATGAAAGGAAAGATCTCTTAAAAACAACAAGGAAACAGGCAGTAACAATACAAAGGCTAGAAGATGACAAGAGAATCTACAATTTAAGAATAAGAAATGTGAATGAAGAAGCAGGAACACATACAGGCAAATTACAAAGGTTATTCATGGAAATAATTAAGGAAAACTTCCCAAGCATGAGAAAAGAAAATGACATTTGGTTATGTGAGGCATACAGAACCCCAGCCACCTACAACCAAAACAGATCTACACCCAGACATATAATAATCAAGATACCAGAAATTCAATATAAAAACAGAATATTAAAAGCCGTCAGAGAAAAGAAACAGATTACTTATAAAGGTAAGCCCATCAGGATCACGGCTGACTTCTCGACACAGACCATCAGATCAAGAAGAGCTTGGAGTGAAATATTCCAAGCCCTGAAAGAAAATAACCTTCAGCCCAGATTGATGTACCCTGCAAAACTGTCACTAGAAATTAATGGAGAAACAAGATGCTTCCATGACAAAGAGGAACTGGGGGAGTTTGTGACCACCAATCCAACCCTACAGAGAAAGCTGAAGGACATTCTAGAGAGAGAAAAAAAAATACCAGGATTTTAGGAACAGTGGCAGAAAGGCCTCAATGAATGGGGCAGGCAGTAGAATGAAGGAGAAAAGTAGACAAAGGCAGAAAAATAGTATAGCAGAAATGAGGCAGAGAAGGATAACTAGAATCTCTAACATAGATAGCCTTGATACACTATATTGTTAATAGTGCACCATGATTTAAAACCCACATTACTCATACTACTCTGCTTAGATGTATTATATTCTGTTCCAGCCATTCTACCTGTACTAGATTTGAGGGTACAAACAGTAATCCCAAAAATAACAAGATATAGTACGGTAATCATCCTTAATTTCCTATTAAGTCGATCTAAAGCTCTGTAAAACCTACACTGTTTTACCATGACTGACTGTAATTGAATCTGGTTTGTTGGATCACTGTTTTGAATTGATAGATTTTATTCAAAGCTGTTATGATTGATAGTATCAAGTCTGAGAGTATAGGCAACTGCACTGAAGATGACAAGATCCACTAGAATATCCACTCTGGTTTGATTATTACCTGCCTTGAAGTTTTATACTGTCTACAATGTTTTATTTTTACTAATATTTTTATGTACTGCTATATTCAATTATACTGCTATATTCATTTATGCCTGATGATATAGGCAATTCTATTTGAAGATAATAAGAAACAACACAGCAATCATTGTAGATCACCTTGTATTGTGGTTTTATATGACTTTTTGGTTCCATGTTTTTATAGGAATTTGTTTTGTTTGGTCTTACTAAGTTTTGTTTTTCTCTCTAATTCAGAAAGAATAGAAATACATGTAGAGACTCACGTATGCGTAGCTGTTTACACTCTCACAGTTTGACTATCTACTTTGTATGCTTTAATTTTGTAACTTGAACAACTATTTCTAAGAGGACAATATGTAATTTATCAACTAGTGATTTCTTATTGTTTATCTTTTTTCTGTAATTCTGTATTATCTCTACCCTTTACATGCTTTTTCTCTTTAAATAAAAATTTTTAAAAAAAGAATGCTCTACCCCTGAGATATATTCTTTGCAATTTTATTTTTGAAACAAGTTCTCAATAGGATAAAAATTGTGATCCTCCTGCCTCAGCCATCATAACTGCTGGGATTATAAGCATGCATCACCACACCTTGGTATTTTATTACTATTTTATTTTTTTGTGGTACTGGGTACTGAACCAAGGATCTCTCAGCTCAGAGGTATTTTTTAATCGAGAAACAGCCATGTTTAACAGTGAGAAAGCTCTATAAAAGCGAGCTTAAGCCCACAAAATTACCAGTTGTGCAAATGTACTAAGAAAGAAAATTAACCAGGTGTGGTGGTGCCCTCCTCTAATCCCAGAACTCAAGAAGCTGAGGCAGGAGGATCGTTTCAAGTTCGAGACCAGCCTGGGCTACAAAGTGAGCTGAAGGCCAGCCTGAACTGCACAGCGAGACCTTGTTTCAAGAACAAACAAACAAAAATACAAAAAAAGAAGGAAGGATAGAAGGAAATACCAGGTTTTGGAGAAGGACAAGCTCCTAGAGCAACAAGACAGGAATATACAGTTGGGAAGAACACAGGCAGAAAGTGATAATTTATGTAGTTAAGTTAAAATGAAGTCATGTGCTGAAAGGAGAGGTAGAAAGAGCCATGTTAATGGCTGAAGAAGGAAGAAACATACCAGATACCAGAGGAAAACACACAGATAATTTAACATAACAAGGATTTCACATTGTTAAGGGCACATTTCATGTGAATTCCACTAAAAATCATGTGATTTAACATGTGACTTTGTCTAAAAGCTTGCATTTCTGAGCTATGAGCAGAGAGGGGGGAAAAAAGTTAGCAATCACCCAGTGTTTTAGTTTTGCAAAATGGGTCCTTAAAATCAAAGAATCATGGAATTTAAAATTTTTTTTTCTTTTTTTTAATTGGTACCAGGGATCAAACTCACGACCATGCACTTGTGAGGCAGGTGCTTAATGCCACTAAGCTAAATCCCCAGCCCCGGAATTTTTAAATTTTTTATTTTATTTTAAAAACAAAACAAGAAGAGCTGGGAGTGGTGGTTCACTCCTGTAATTCCAACACTCTGGAGACTGAGGCAGGCCTTGCAAGTTCGAGACCAGCCTGGGCTACAAAGTGAGCCCAAGCCTAGCCTAAACTGCATTGTGAGACCCTGTCTTAAAAAGACCAAAAACAAAACAAAACAAAACAACAGAATTTTTTAAAAAGTAGGAAATTAACACTACTTAATATATTGCAAATTGTTATCTTAAAAGTAATTGTTCAGATTACAAGATTTAGGCATGAAAAAATGATCAAACAATGAAAACACAAGCTATCCTTTGTAATGAATGTACAGAGATTAGTAGCATAGTTATCTATTTCATATATATATATATACATACATACATACACACATATACATACCCCTATATACATACAAACTTTTCCCTTCTTTTTTCCTTTTTCCTATCACAGTTGTTCTTTCCTTTTCAGCATTTTCTTTCCCTTTAATTTTCATAATATCTATTGTACATTTTGGATCTTACTACTCTTTCAGATTTTTTTTTACACTAAGGAGACAATATGATACTTACACATTCAAGTTTGATTTATTTCACTTATGAGTATGGTCTCAAACTGCATTCATTTATCTATAAAAGCCTCAAGCTTATCCTTTTATATTGCTGAGTAATACTCAACTGTATAAAATTAGATCTTTTTATCTATTCCTCGACTGATGGGCGTATGAGTTGTTTCCAAGACACAGGTATTACAAACTATGCTGCTATAAAAATGAATGTACGTACATTGCTGTGGCATGATGTTTTCTATTCTTCTGGGAAAACACTCAGAAGAGGAACTGGATTGAATGGGACCTCCAATCCTAGTTTTTTTGAGGAATCTTCACACTATTTCCACAGTGGTTGTACCAGCCTACACTCCCACCAAAAGCGGACAAGCGTTCCTTTTTCCTGACAGCCCTGCCAATATTTGTTATTGGTTGATGTCCTGATGCCAGCCACTCTTTCTGGAGTGAGATGGAATCTCAATGTTGTTTTAATTTGCATTTCTCAAATGACCAGTGATGTTGAACACTTCTTCATGTATTTATATGCCATTTGAATTTCTTCATCTGAGAACTGTGTGTTCATCTCAGATGCCCATTTTTGGAGAGGGTCTTTGAATTGGGGGGGCTTGATGTTTTTCAATTCTTTATATGTTCTAAATGTAAGTTCTTTGTCTGAGGGACAATTGGTTAAAATGTTTCCCATTCTGTGGATTTTCTTTTCACTTTGTTGGTGATTTCTTTTGATGTGCAAAAGCTTTTTAATACGATGAGATCCCAGTTGTCCTTTGAAGGACTTTTGTGCAGTTTGCATTTTGTTAATGAACTCTTTGCCTACCCGTATGACTTCAAGATTTCTACCTACCTTGTCTTCCAGCAGATTCAGTTTCAATATTTGATCTTGGATCCATTTTGACTTTAGTTTAGTGCACGGTGACAGACATGGGTCTAGTTTTAGTCTTCAGCATGTGGAAAGCCAGTTTTTCCAGCACCATTTATTAAAGAGGCTACCTTTCTTCTAGTGAACATGTTTGGCCCTTATGTGAAAAATAAGGTGGCTGAGTGTGTTTATAGTTGTGTCTATATCTTCTAATCTGTTCAACTGGCCCTCGGGATTTTTTTTTTTTTTTGCCAGTATCAGGTTGATTTTATCACAGTAGCTTTGTAGTATAATTTCAAGTCAGGGATTGTGATGCCTCCTGCCTTGCTTTTGTTGCTCAGGATTGTCTTTGGGCTACAAAGTGAGCTGAAGGCCAGCCTATTCTAGGTCTCTTTTGTTCCCAAATGTATTTTAGGAATGTGTTCTCTAGATCTGTGAGGTATGCTAATGGTATTTTAATAGAGATTCTACTGTATCTGTGTAAGAGTTTTGAGAATGTGGCTATTTTCACAATGTTGGTTCTTCCTATCCAAGAGCAAGGGATTCTTTCCATTTTCTGATATCCTCTTCAATCTCCTTTTTTAGAGTACTATACAGTTTCCAATGAATAGGTCTTTTACATCCTTTGTTAGATTGATTCCTAAGTATTTCATTTGTTTGGATGCTATTGTGAAAGGTGTCGTTTCCATAATTTCTGAGTTTGCTGCTTATGTTTAGGAAGGCTACTGATTTTTGAGTGTTGACTTTGTATCCAGTTATGCTGCTGAATTTGTTTAACTCTAGTAGCCTTTTTGATGGAGTTTTTGTGGTCTTCTATGTTGAGTATCTTGTCATCTGCAAATAATAATTATTTAACTTCATCCTTTTCTATCTTTATTCTTTTTATTTCTCTCTCTTGTCTAATTTCTCTGGCTAATGTTTCCAGAACTATTCTGAATAAGAGTGGTGATAGTGAACACTCTTATCTTTTTCCTGATTTTAGAGTGAAAGCTTTCAGTTTTTGTTCATTTAGTATGATGTTGGCTGTTGGTTTGTCATATATTTCTTTTATCAGATTGAGGTAGAGACCTTTTATTCCAACTTTCTGTAGAGTTTTTATGATGAATGAGTGTTATCAAAAGCTTTTTCTGCATCTATTGAGATGACTGTATGATTTTTGTTCTCAACTATGTTGATGTGGTATATTACATTTACTGATTTGTGTACGTTGAACTATCCTTGCATTCATGGGATGAATCCCACTTGGTTATGGTGTATAATCTTCTTGATGATTTGTTGCAATCTGTTTGCTAGTATTTTAGTGAGAATTTTTGCATCAATGTTCATTAGGGAGACTGGCCTATTGTTTTCTTTTTTGGTTGGGTCTTTCCCTGGTTTGGGTATCAGAGTAATACTTGCCTCTAGGAATGAGTTAGGGAGAACTGCTTCTCTTTCAATTTCATTAAAGAGTTTGAGGAGTATTGCCATTAAATCTTCTCAAAATTTCTTGTAGAATTTAGCCATGAATCAGTCAGGACCTAGGCTTTTCTTTGTTGGTAAGTTTTTAACTGTTTTTAATTTCAGTAACTGTACTGGGCTATTCAAAAATTTTAAAACTTCTTGATTTTGCTTTGGTAATTCATACCTTTCTAGGAATCTGTCCATTTCTTCTGTTTTCCAGCCTATGCAAGTAGAGATTTTTGAAGTAGGTGCTGATATATGGGAGACAACTTGAATGACTCCCCCTGAAAGCGGAACAATTGCTGCGACTTTAAGTATATAGAGACTTTTTCCTTATACTGATATATACAGAGCTGACTATGGTATTTCCTTCTCTCTTCAACTGGCTCTAAGCATTGCAAGTAAGGCTAGCTGAGGTACTGGTATGTAATCTCTAAAGCCATCAGACAGTCACCTGTTTCCTCCCACACACACTGCTCTCAGTAATATATATGAGCAGCTCCAGTCTTATCAACTGGGTATGAGCCTGGTGATAAAGAGGCTATGAGTCCCCAGGGCACCAAAGTTTACATATCAGAAACTAAAGCCACAGTCTCCAAAAACAATTCAGTTGCTACCTTAATGGAATTATGAAAATTGATTTTCTGCATATCCTTATCTCTGCATTTTGCAGAGATGCTTTTTTCCCTACCAGGCTAGCCACCTCAAGTTACTTACCTAGTTCCTGCCATCCTGTCACTCAGCCTTGAGCCATCCCTTTCTTCACAATATAATAAATTCAGGGCCTCTGTTCACACATCCTCATGGGAATTGGGTTTAGGACCCCTTTGCTGCCCTTAACTTTGAAAATGTCTTGATGTCTTTACTCTCGTCATGGGTTGCATTAGAGGTGGTAGATTGGAATTAACTTGCCAGAATTCCAATAACATCTCAATGGGATTATAAATATAACTTTTTGCATAGTGAGGAAGACTAGAAAGGGATTACAATACTTGGATTACCGTACTCAGTATTTGGGATTACAGTATTGATGATCTTCTGAATTTCCTTAGGATCTGCAATAATTTTACCCTTTTCATGCCTCACTGCATGAATTTTGAGCTTTTCTTTCTTTCTTTCTTTTTTTTTTTTTTTTTTGGTACCAGGGATCGAATGCATGACCTCACGCTTACCAGGCAGGCACTTATGTCACTAAGCTAAATCCCAGGCCCCTCTCTCCTTTTCTTGATAAGGTTGGCTAGGGGTTTATCAATTTTGTTTATTCTTTCAAAGAACCAACTCTTCTACTCATTAATTCTTTGTATGTTTTCTTAGTCTCAATTGTGTTAATTTTTACTCTGATCTCTATAATTTTCTCTCTTGTATGAGCTTTGGTCTTGACTTGCTCTTCTTTTTCTGCAACCTTGAGGCATAGCATTGGGTTGTTTATTTGTGTTCGTTGTTTTCCTGATGTGAGAATCCATTGCTATATTTTCTCTCTTAGGACTGCTTTCATTGCACCCACAGATTCTGGTATGTTGTATCTGCATTTTCATTTAATTGCAGATATTCTTTAATTTCATCTGTAACCCACTGGTTGTTCAGGAAGGTGTCATTTAATTTCCATGTGTTTATGTAATTTGAAGTTTCTTTTGCCAAGAATCATGGAATTTTAATGTATTAATGCAACTTTACCATAGGAAATCCTAATATGAAAGCTTAGATGAGAAGTAGAAGTGAGAGTGAGAAATTGAGAGTACAAGACCGTGGACTAAAGATCCTAATGTCATGGAGAAGGCACTCAGAGAATGTGGAAAGTGAATGAAGATCCTGATCAGTAGAAAGTTGTTTTAATTAATGCCACTGTAAACAAAGCAATTACATAGAGATGACAAAAATTCAATGTGTGACTATTAAATGAATGAGGTAAACACGGAAAAGAGGTCAAGAAACTGATGGGTCATCCAAATGGAAATAAAATCATTAAGAACGTGTCAAAGTTAAGATGAAGTTAGTAATAGCTAACGTGTTTACTCTGTACTGTCATATTTAATCCTCAAGATAATCCAAGAATGTACTAATAATTCCTACTTTAAGATGAAGATTTTGAAGTACAGAGGATAATTTATCCTAAGTTACACAGCTCATGTGGCAGAACTGGGAAGCAAACCCAGGCAACTATGGAATATTGTCCAGCTCAGTATATGGGATTATAATGAGGAAGCTAGACAGACAGCATGAACCCCACATAAGGGAGTGTAAGAGTAATGGTCACAAATGATGACAAGGAGAGCAAGTTCAGTTAATCTACCATCAATGTCTAAGGGCACATAAGCCAAGAGTAATGAACAGCTTTCCCTTTAAAGAACTTTTAAAAAAATCAAATTTTAATTAAGACAAAGACATTGAACGGACTCTAAAAACAAAAATCAGAGAGTCTGTTATTGTAACTTATATTCCAAATGACAAAATGTAAAATAAAAACACTTGGTGGAGAAGCAGCACAGGTGGGGTGGGTAAGGCATGGTGGGTGTCAAAGGTTCAGTTACAAGGATTCAACAGGTAATAGTGAAACAGGTTTTTCTCCTCCATAAGGATGAAGAGCAGCTGGCTTCATGGACACTGTGATGCTACCATTCTGATAGAACACACTACACTGAACAATGAAAACTATTTGAGCCAAACCTAAGTTTTACCAACTGTTCCTATTACACTGAACTTCCCTGATATGAAAGGCCTATAAAATACATAAGGAGGGAAGACTATGTTTTCTCTGTTATCTAAAATGTAAATACCTTAAAAATTTAAAACACACATTTCAGTAAAGATATAAAATACACTCAAATCAGTAACATTTTAAAAACTTTCTGACAAAGTTTAGAAATCATAAATAGCTTAAGGACAATTTTCCCTTTCATAGAAGTAAATAAGTAATACAGTGGAAAGCAGTTTGCAAATAAAGCAGTGTGAAATATTTTCAAAAGAACATTCAGCAATTGTATCATACTGAAAAAAATATTCTGAGTGACATCAAGAGTTGGCAAACACTTGTGGGTGAAAGGGAATTACCCAGGTTTGTTGGGTTTCGTTTGGAACTGGGGATCAAATCCATGACCTCATGCTTGTCAAGCAGGCGCTAATGTCACTGAGTTAAAATCCTGGCCTCAGCAAACACTTGTGAAGAAATGAGAATTATCATACCTTTTTTATAGGAATTTTCAGTAGTACAATAATCCCACAGGGTAATACCTTTAAGCTAAAAAAATTATAAGCATGCCAATTCTACTCCTATGCTTCTACTCTAAAGAAATTCTTACTATTTTGAACATATACATAAAAATATTCATTGCAGCATGACACAGAATACTAAAATGTTAGAAACTAAACACCACTGACAAAAAGGATAAATGAACTGTGGTCTGTTCATACAATGCCATCTACCAATCCAAATGAATGAAACAGAATCACAATATTTTACACTGTGGAAACTATGAAAAGTAATATTGAGTAAAACTTTTTTTTTTTTTTAAGAGCAAAATATATTTATTGAGGGCTGGGTATTTAGTTCAGTGGTGTAAGCACCTGCCTGACAAACATGAGGTTGTGAGTTCGATCCCCAGTACCATGCACACACAAAAAAGAAATGTGACATATAATATTGAATAAACTTTATTTTAAAAAAAGAATATATTTATTGAGAGAAAGAAAGCTTCTGTCTGAGAGACACAGAAGGGGTCCCGAGCAGGTTGCCTAAATGGTTAACTTTTTTTTTTTTTTGGTACTAGGGATTGAACTCACGACCTTGTGCTTGCCAGGCAGACACTTATGCTGCTGAGCTAAATCCCTGGCCCTAAATTCTGTAACAACTTGAGTTGTAGCAATGCTACATATGCTACAATTTTTATTTGTATTTTTAAAAGACAGAAATACTACTTTTATGGCTATGTCCACTCTACTTCAATTATTTCTATGTGAATGAATTACTTTCAAATTTCTTTTGTTAAATAATCTCTAACATTCTCTGTGCTTGAAATTTATTAATTCAAGAATCTGTACTAAATCTTTATTGAAATGTAATGTGATTCAGTAATATAGAATCAACTTTATTTTAACCTTATTTAAAAAACCACCTAAAAATCTAATGACTAACAAATAATAGCCTGTTAATAACTCAAGTATATCATTTATGTAGTCAGTTATGGAAAAAAATTTTAAAGGGACAAAACAAATAATATGACTATCTCTTGGCAATATGATATCATTTGGCAATATTCATGGAAATACTATTTTATAGGTAGCTTACCTGAATAGAAGGGACATCTGTAAAAGCTTTTATAAAATCATCTTCATCAACTGCTCCAGCACCTCCTTCTTTAGGTGTACCTGCTAATTAAAAGGAAATTAAATTCCTGAGATTTATTTTTAAGTATTTTAGCATGAAGGCCAATATAAAAATTTAATCCTTTTGATATGAACAAAGGAACACTTTTGAGGGATATTTAAATTTATAAGAAAGCATTAATAAATATACCCTCCAATTTTAAGAAAAGTCAAGGTACAATGCAATAAATTATTCTGTAAGGACCTAGGCCAAATAACAGTAAAACTCAAACCAAAAGAACAGTGGTTTTCAACCCCACATTCAATGTATTAGCAGGGCACAATACAAGTGAAAGGATAAGTATACAGCAACTTAAAAATGACCCTAAATTTCAATAAATGATGGCAGGTAAACGGTACAAAGGATCCAGGTGTTATGTCAGAAAAATATATGTGAAAGAAATGTTAGTCCTGACACACCGATCTTCCTTTAATGAACATAAAAAATAATGTACACAAAGTTGGGCCTTCACATTAAGCTCCCAGCACTTTGGGAGCTCAGAGTTCTCTGGGAGCTCAGCGTGAAGGCTCTGAATTGAATCAACAGACTAGGCAAAAAAGACAATAAATAAATAAACAAACAAACAAATAAATAAAGGTAAACTTAAATTTAAGAATTAGCAGTTATTTAAGAGTCAGTAATTAAGTTCTTATGTTTGAGTTCCACATCTACTCTTTTTTGAGATTTTGGGCCTAGCAGTATTCATGAAACCTTTATTTCACTGTTGATTCAAATGATTTCCAGTTTTGTTCTGTCACTACAGGGACTGGACAGAATATAAGCTGAAGAAAGAATGAATCTGTTCCTTCTTGAGGGCTACCTGTTCTTGTCAATAAACCCCAGCAACTCTGGCAGACCATTCATTCCACAGCAGCACTAATTCTGCTTTGCAGTTTTCTAACTCACTGAATCAGGTCATTGTCTCTATCAGACATCAGCACCAGCCAGCTAGTTACCCATTCCTTAGTCCCAGATCTTCAGGAGATTCTTGGTCCAGGCCTCTAAGGTGTTTGTTTGGGAGAGTCTCACCAAACTGCTTAGGCTGGTCATGAACTCCTGGTCTCAAGTGATCCCCATCTTAAGTCTCCTGAGGTCTGGGTTACAGGTGCACCCAGCCCTAAGCCTCTCAATTTCCATAATTCTAATATTCTCATTTTGTTGCTTTGGCCTTAGAGGTGGTGGCTGCTTCTTCATACAATTGCTACTTCCATATTTTAAAATTTTCTTTTCACATTCTTAATTCATCAATTCTCTCAAATTAGGCTTCTCAAATTCAAAAATTTCAAACACTTCCACAATTGTTTTATCATCTACCAAAGGAAATAGCAATACTTTTAAACTAGATCTAAAAAGTTTACATCATCAAGTACAAAGTACTCAGAACTTCCAAAGCTATGTGCGAAGTTCCTCCTAAAAAAACAAGACGCAAAACTGTTGTAGATCTCTGTATGTGAGGTTAACAGCAATAAGAGATGGGCCACTGAGTAGCGTAACAAAGTTACGAAGCAATAAGGCTGCAAATTAAATGTAATGGCAATAAATGCAACTAAAAGGATAAATAATGCATATTTGCTACAGAAAACTCAAATATAATAATCAATCAGTTATTATTGGATATTAGAAAATATCCCATGAAACAAAATACTGTTGACTCTATTACTATCAAATAGTCTTAACAGCTGATTAGCTAAAAATTCAAAACAAAGGAACAAAAGATAAGATATATAACCATAATAAGTAAACTTAAAATATGTCCATTTGCAACTCCCTTGATTTGTAGCTTTTTTTTTTCCATGACCCCTTCTTACACAGAGTGAAGAGCCTGAATTTTTATAATTTTTCTTCACTGTTTCACAGTTGTCTAGTCCAAGCCATTTGACAGACGTTTCTTTATAGACTTGTTCATCATACCTGTTGGTTCCTAAATATTCAACAGTTTTCATAAAAACTTTTTACACTCATATATGTTCATCATTTCTAAATTACTATTTTTACACCTTACTCTAAGTCTGGCAACAAAATTTCAATCTTTAAATTGAAAAAATACTTCAACAGTGACTCATACGCTGAGGTATCTAAGAATAAAGCAATCAAAAAGAAAAGCTAAACAATTAAGAAAAATGATAAATTTTAATGCAAAAGTATACTAATGTAAGTGGAAAAATATTGTATATTCATGAACAGAAAGACATATCTTAGAGATGTCCAGTCTTCCCTAAGTAATGCAATAATAATCAGGTTCCCAATAGAGTTTTTAAGAATTATAAAATGACTTGGAACAGCAATAGACCAACCACTATTGATTGAGATGCTCCAGAAGAACAGAGAGAGGTTACTTTCTTAACCAGATACATACTTAAAAAACTAACACAATATGATGACTAGGTTCTAGTGCAAAGAGAAAACAATCAAAAGGTATTAAAACTTACAGTAGACATACTGACTCCCATGAATCACACTCACTTGATTCAAAGCAAAAGCATCCAGATTCAAAGCAAATAATTACATACACATCCCCCAAACCCAGAGAGACCAAAAAGAACAAATACTCATATGATTATAAAACAACTAAGAGCTGAAGAACACAAAAATTTAGTTCAGAAGTAAATGGGGAGAATATAAATTCAACACCTGCAATGTTCCTTCAGAACCCTCATTGGAAAGAAGGAATCAGAGGTACTTGCATAAAAGAGGAAGATACTGGTAGTTTAACATAGACAGCAACCAAAGGTACCTGCAGGACCAGAGTTAAGTCACACTAAGGAGGAGAAAGTATCTCTTTGAATCTTGGTGGATAAAGGAAAGGAAGAAACAAAAGAAAAAAGGTGCTACTGAAATAAAATGACAATCCCAGATTTAGAAATAGAAAGCGCCTTCAAACATTTAGTAAATAGGCTGCATTTCTATATACCGGCAGAAGAGGTCAGTCTTAAATGGAGAAACCGGGACCAACTTTCTATCTGGCTGATAGAATCACATGTCACTTGTGGACCAGGGTAGTTCAATACATTATCAGAAACAGAATAAGTAATTTAAGATGTATACTAGGCTACAATAGAAAAGAAAGTGTAAGAAAGTAAGTATGTAAAGCTTTTCTGCTGAGAAAAGCAACTACTCCAAACCCCAGTGACTAAGTGGAAAAGGACTGTACCACAATACTTCAATATAATTAAACAGCAAGTACAGATATGAAAGAAGAGATGGAATTAGAATGTCAAACATTCAGAACAGAGAAGGAAGATATGAAGACAGCTGGCTGAAGCCGGGAAACAAATTTTAAAAGAATGCAATTATCTGACAACAATTAAATCATCCAACTATCAAGAGAATAAACATATCCTTTTTTTAGCAAGGAGAGCTGTAAAAATTCTTAGGGACTGGGGAAATTTGAATACCAAAATGAAGTACTTAAGGGAGATAAGCATATAGGTTAAGATGAATTTACAGAAAATAAAGGTGCTATAGGCACAAGTTAAACAACATCACAAATCAGATAAATCCAGGCTCTTCAAAACAACAATACCATGAAGTCAAAAACTGAAGAGGGAAGTTTTCAATACTAGAGTTTTCTTGCATATAATAACAGCATTATAATAAAGCATGCCTTTTTAAATCATAGGAGGTATATTTTAAACATTTAGGGGTAAAATGTCATGATGTCTGCAATGTACTTTCCAATAGTTGAAATTTAAAAAAAATTTTTTTTTCAGCCAAGTATTCATACATTTAAAAAAATTTATTAGTGCAAGCTTGCTATGCATAATGATCATATTCAACACAGGGAGTTGGTACATGTACATAACACATCTAAATTCCACTTACTTCCCTGAGATATTTTTAAAGAATATGTGTAAGAGGGATTTAGCTCTATGGCATAAGTGCCTGTCTGGCAAGTGCAAGGTCTCAAGTTCAACCCCCGGTATCAAAAAAAAAAAAAAAAAAAGAATGTGTATGAGAATATAGCTATATAGAGAGAATTCAAACAAACATGGGAAAAACTGGTTATATAGGTGATGAATGTTAATTATATTCTTTATAATAAAAAGTGTGGGAAAGCACTCACTAGAAAGTGGGGTAGATACTACTAGACCAGGAGAAAAGAAGAGAAACTCTCTAGAAAAAGACCAAAATATACACAGCAGTATTTCAATAGAGTAAGGAATGTTTTATTTAACTACACAGACTAAACTGGCTATCCATTAAGAAATAAACTACAATGAAATATATCATTACTTTATACAAAAACAAATTCCAATGTACTAAACAAGTATAAATAATCTTTTAGAATTAATGAGACTATTTTTATAATCTTGGGAATGAATAATAGATAGTCCTTACTCAAGTCAGCAAATTCAGAAGTCAAAAAGGATATTTTATATATCATAATAAAAAATTTAGAAAAATGGTGAAAAAGTGCCATAAACATGAGAAACTGAGAAAACAGTTATAAATTTTAATTTAAAAATACCTAATATTTTTATAAATTCTAACATATTGATAAGACAAAGCAGCAAACAATTTACAGAAGAGGTTAAGGTAACTCCTATTAAGAGATTCAAACATTCTGAAACTCACTAGAAAATAAACTCCAGGTGAGCAGGGTAATTGTTTTGTTTTATTTGAGACAGGTTCTCACTGTATAGTCCAGGGTGGCCTTGAATTCACCATGTAGCCCAGGCTGGCCTCAAACTCACAGTGATCCTCCTGCCTCAGCCTTCCTAGTTCTGGGACTACAACCATGACCAGCAGGATCACTGTTTTTGTTCACTGACATTTCCCAGACATTACAAAAGCAGAGCAGACAAAAGGCCTTTAGAAAATACTTGCTAGCTGCTGACTAAAGGCATTGATAGATGGGAAAATGCAAATCAAAAGAAAGAAACATCATTTTCACCTATAAAAATGGCAAAAATTAAAGAGAATGTTACATCCAAGTCTTGGAGAAAGTAAAATTGTAATCTTTGACCAAGTAATCCAATTTGAAGGAATCCTCTATAGAATAGAAACATCAGAATGACAAAATATATGGAGGGTCTGCATTCTTTGTAATGCCATAAAGTTACAAACATTCCGAATGACAGTTCATTAAATCAGGGTGCATCAGTAATGTGGAATATAGTTATTATGGTTTGAACAATGCTCAAATTTCTTATGTTGGAAATATTTTATGATTCTCAAATTAGTGTTGATGACATTTAAAGGCAGCCTTTGGGAGGTAAGTAGTGTTATATAAGTCATGAGAATGGGTCTCTATAATGAGATTACTAGCTTTAGAAGATGAAAAAGAGACAGGACACTTGCCCTGTGATGCCTCTTGTCATGTCATCATGCAGCAGGAAGGCCGTCAAATGCCAGCACCTTGATATTGGATCTCCCAGACTTCGGAACTGTAAAAAACAAACCTCCATGCTCTGTGAATTACTCAGTCTCAAGCATTCTGTTATAGCAGCAAAAAAGAGACTTAAAAAGATACAGTAGCTTCTATTTTTGATGTTAAAGAATCTTATAGATAAAAAAGATATTTAAAGGTATTAGTAGTATATTTAATGTGGAAAAATTCCTATGTGAGGGTTTACAATATTCTTTTTTTAAATAGATGATAAAACAGAATAAAACCAAATCAAAACAAACCAGTGTAAAAGATACAAGGCTTCAAAACATTACAAAATCAACAAGAGTTACCATAATGCCTTTTAATGTCTTCAAAATAGCTGCAGATAACTTCGGACATAGTAAAAATCAAACAGAAAGAATAGAATACAAACAATAAAAACAAAATAATGAGTGCAATCAAGGACTTCCAAACAAGCCTATAGTAAATCCAAAATTGCTACCATAATATATCCTGCTGTCTTTGAAATAGCTGCTCCTACCATCGGATTTGATATAATCAAATAAAACAAAAGAATAAAAACTCAACCCAACAAAACAATGGAAATGATATAGGACTTCCAAAACCAGACCACAGGGAATCAATAATGGCTGTAGCCCTCAGGAGATACCCCTAGATGCCACACTGTGTACCACTATCCTCTGAACCTATGATCAGACCAATGGCCCTAGCTCTACAATGTTAGTGAAACACCAAAGCACCACAGGCATCCAATTGCATTTCACCTCCATAGCTATCATAGCCTGTGTTTCTCCGGATAAACCAGTTGCTTATAGCAGGGGGGTGGGAGAGTGGAATTGGGGGGTGGGGGGTTGGTACTTCTTGTTTGCCAGCCCAAGTGCCAGAAGGGGCTGGGGTCTACCTGTTCCAGTCTGGCAGCAGCCCACACATGGCACTGGTTCAGGGTTTACAGTTTTCTAACACATACATTTCAGTCAAAAAGTATAAGCAGGGCTAGAGGTGTAGTTCAGGGGTAGAGCACTTGCCTAGCAAGTGTGAGGCCCTAAAATGATCATCAGCAATAAATGAATGAATGCATGAATGAATGAAGTATGTTAACAATCATTAACACTGGTTAGGGGAATGAGTTGGCACTGTAATTATATTTGTAAGTTTAAAGTCTTGAATATTCTATATGGTGGTCCCAGTGTATAACGTGGAGTTTTGCAGTCTATGAACAACTGTAGACAAAGACAATAATTCAACTGTGGAGAGAGTAGAACTTTATTTATTTATTTAATCTCAATCAAAATGGTTAATCTCTTTTCTTTTCCTAAAAATTCTGAATGCCTAAAATTATAAAACTTACACAAAGAATTATTTTGTCACTTTTAAGTTTTGCACAGAAGGTAAAATAAAACTAAGGACAAAGAAAATAACTACAATAAAGCACATGCTGTATATTCTTATATGTAGTAAGAAATTAGGCAACTCTTTATTTACAGTGACTTGTTATTTATTCAAATAATATTTACCTTAAAAACCCAAGTTAAGGCAGATAGTATCAAGACATCTTATCATTGACTGTCAGTGATCTGGGATTCATAGTACCTGAAGATAGTAGTCACTGGCCAATCTCTGACTTTTGAACTTTAAAACAGAGTTCTGTTATGTGGGACAAAACAGCTGGAAATGATCCAAGATGCAGCATTTGACAGTGTGCCAAGTACTAGGTTCTCATTTCAACCCTGTTAACAACTGATGACGGGAACGTCATTCACCTCCCTGAGTTTGAGTCTAGGAGTCTGGAATAGATTATCTTTAAAATTCTTTTTTGGCTAAAATCCTCTTAGTTTAGGATCTTTCCTTCTCAATAAGAGAAAAAGAGAGGAAAAAACCAAACCATACAAATGTTATTTGGCTTCAAGTAAAATTCAAATTAAAAAGTGGAGGTCTACTAGTAAAGAATTTAGATTCCAGGATTTTTTTTAAACAGAGTTAGCAACAAACTCTTGTTACTTATTACATATATATTATTCTTATTATCTTCATTTGTTTAAAAGAAATTTTATGATTTGCATAATGAGAAAATGAGTATGATTAGCATCATTTGTAGAAAATAGATTCTTAATATCTGGGGTCAGGTATAAATGAAATAAAACATAAAACATCATAAAGATGAGTGAGGACTACTAATTTTGAAATGGGAGTAATTGCCTAATTAAAAGAATTGAAAATTAAATCCATTTGAAGGTAGTCACTCATATCAGATGAGACAGAAAATACTCTACCCATTTGAACGAATGAGTGAGTAAGCAAAACAGAACAAAACAAATTTGAGAACTAATGATCTGGCCAGTAATGTGTCTTAACAACTACCTACAAGGCTCAGTGACAAATCACTAACGTCGAAATTTCATATTAATTATAACAATTATATCATCTATTTCCTGTCTAATTTTTAAAAAAGAATAAGAGCCAAAATAATTGACATAGGAATAGGGATATTGTTACTTAGAAAATAAATTTTACAAGTACAATTTTGAAAAGAAAGTACAAAAAAGCAATTCTCTATACTGTAATGTTAAAATTACAGGTTTACTTATTTCCAAATACCCTATATGGCTGGGAATCATAGTAGCTAAACTTTAAAATGATTGATAAAAGGATGTCAATCATTACTATAGATTATAATGTGAGAGGTACAGGATCTACCAGATTTCCAACTTACCAAGAGATGAGTGTATGGTGGCTGTATATCAAAATGATTTCTGTACCCACTGATTAAATAACCTGGAAAAATTACTTAATTTCCTCCAAATAATAGTTTGCTCATCATAAAATCAAAATAATAAATTACTGCATGTCTTAAATGAGACAACACATACATAAGAACAATCAAGAGATGTAAGTATTTTAAATAATCAGGTACCTTAAATAATCAGGTACCTTAACTGTATTCCAAATTACTGAGCCAAAAGAAAATATGTAAATTCCTATTATGTTACAAGTTCTATTCAGAAAATGAACTACTAAACAGAATTCACTTTATGCTATTCTAATTAGTATAGCATAACAGTAACACCTTTGACACCTACATGATGGGGTTTTTATAGCAATTTTATATAGGTATGGTCCTAATCACAGCCTTTTCACTTCTCCTTGACTTAAAAGCCACAGGATTACAATATAAGGGTTGGGGATTTAGCTCAGCAGTACAAGTGCCTGCCTGGCAAGTGCAAGGTCGTGAGTTCGATCCCTGGTACAAAACAAACAAACAAACAAAAAACACAATATAAATAGAATAGGTTGGTACATTAAGCCAAAGTACAAAGGCAAACTAACATGCACTGAAGATTAAACACAGATTTTATTATGTAGTTTTAATTAACTGGCTAGGATATTTTGCTAAAAATGGCATACATATATCTCTTGAATTCTGATATCTCTCAGAAGTAAATTAAATTCCAAAACTTCAAAAGTAGATTCAGTCAGGATTCCAAAGAAAACTTTTTTTTTTAAACTTTACTTTAATAATCTTCCCTGAAAAGAGATTTGTCAGACCTACTAGGACTTTGACTGGATTAGACCATTTCGCCTACTCTACCACCCATATTCTTTAATTAGGAACTAATCACATCTATTATAAAAAAATATATACACATATAGGAATAGAATACAGTATATTGAAAATGAATCATCTTATATAAAGTCATGGTAAAGAAAATGTATAGTCTGGAAAATAGAATGATCCTAAGAAGAGACAGAGTAATCTTTTGTAGCAATCAAAGGTATCATGTTAACAAACAACTCATTTTCCCTGCATACATTCCAAGGAGGCAGATTTTAACACAATAGAAAAAGAATTACATAATTTATCCAGAATTGAAATGGGATTATAATTTTTCTGTGGAGAAAACTTTGCCAAATGGAGAAAACCCTAAAAATCTCTGCATGTTCTTATCCAGTGAACTTTAGAAATTTATTCTAAGTAAATAATTTGGAGATATGCTCAAAAAATGTACATAAAAGAATGATGACACAGTTTATAACAGTAGGGAAAAAATGAAGGCAACTTAGATATTAGTCATGAGTAACTTTCAATTAATCATGACAAAGATAAAATGTTTAGGGTAAAATATAGAAGGAAAAGGTATACAATGAATAGTACCAATTATGTCCTCTTCCTAAGAAAATATCTGTATGTACAAAAATACCCTAGAAAAGTAATTATACAAATATTTGGAAGAAAGTACATAATAATTTACCAATTGATTTTGTCTATATGTAGTGGTAATGCAGATGATTTTTGTTCCAAATTGTAAATCAGACCACAAATTACTACAATCAAATGGTGAATAATCACCTATCAGAATTATTATGAATCATATGATTCCCAAGGTCCCTTTTAATTCAAAGAATCTGCAACTCTAAAGAAAATGTCCCACAACTAATTTAAAAATCAGTAAGTCTCTGCCAATGCCAGAAAAATCTAAAGTTATATTTTCAAAGAAAGACTGATAGCCAAGAATGGCATTAATTTCAGAAAGAACATCAATATCCTCTAGCTAGTAGCTCTTTTCTTAGACAGAAAAACAGGAAGTGGAGCTAAATGAACTGTACCAAACAAAAAAACAAGAATGAATCTGCAACTGCCAAAGAAGAGGAGAAACAGGAGGACAAGGAAGAAGAAAAAAGAGAAACAAAGAAAATTTCTCCTTTATTTATTTATTTATTTATTTTTTAATTGGTACCAGGGATTGAACTCACAACTGTGTGCTTGCAAGGCAGGCGCTTGTGCCGCGGAGCTAAATCCCCAGCTGTCCCTTATTTTTATCAAGAGCCACTGCCAACATGGATGAAATAATCCATATGAGTAATTAATGATTACAATCATATAAATTACTAAACATTTTTATACCAGGTAGAGTCAGAGTACAAACTTGGGAGGAAGAGGCATTAAGGCTCTCCTTTTTAAAATTCATACTGATTTGATTAGTATCAGAATTAAATGACCTGTGATAAACTACCATCTCAACTTTCCCTAAGGCAGTAAACTATAAAAAAAAGAGCTAATTATCAACCACTAGCTCAGATTCACAAAAATGTCAAATATATTTTTATAATGTACGTCAAATATTTAAGTAAAATAAGATAGTTTCATGAAGTTATAGGCTAGAATTCTACAACTCAAAATCAAGGCAAGTTGAGTGTGGTGGCTCACACCTGTAATCCCAGCAATTGGGAGGCTGAGGCAGGAGGATCACTGTAAATCTGAAGCCAGCCTGGGCTATACAAGTTGTTCCCTTTTAATGACTGAAGACAGTCATTTGTCACAATAATATGTATTTTTTACTAGAGATTAAGACTATATAATAGAAAATATCATATATTGGGATAGCATAACTAATATCTGGATGAGAACATAATCCAATTTACAAAACCAAAAGAAAATAATTAAAAATTAGAAGTGTAAATTACTCAAAATATCCAGAGAAAAAACATTTTTATTTCATTGTTCATTTGTGTATACCTCACCATCTTTCTTGCTAGTTATATGATATATAAGAGTTTTAAAAAGTTAAAATGAAATGCTTTTGATAGTTTCCCTGTATTTAGAGTATTATATGACTTAGGAAAAAATGGTTATACTGAAAGATCGGAGAACAAAAGTTCTTTGAATCTAGTCAAAATATTCACCTTTCATTTTTCTTTCCTTTCCTTTTGTTTTAAAGTGAAAGTACTATAAACAAAAAAAGAGAAAAAAACAGAAATCCTCAAGACTATGATTTTCCCATAGTTTATCATAAACAAGGAAAGATACGTTTTTCTAAAAATACTGTAACTAAAATACAAACATCTTTAAAAGAGAAAGATTACTGTCCTTTTAGCATTAAATATTTATATTTATTCTCACAGATTCATTCTATCAGAAAAAAATGAAGCAAAACTAACACCTGAAATGTAGTTAGGGCTTTCTAATTAGCATATACAAATATCATAAAAATTTCAAAGAAAAGCAATATGTTAGGAACAGCTCAAATTTGTTTAAAGAACATTTTAAATGGTATATAACTACATAAAACCTGCCTTGTCCTGTTTATTATTATCTCATTCAGAAACCAGTTTTAAGGCAATTTTACTTGACCACCACCCATTTCCTATTGTGACAAATGATTCAGTAAACAGTATCTTTGCCATTTTTTAAATGTTAAGGTATTTAAGACTTTCTACCTATATGCATGAGTGAATATATTACATAATTCAGTTTTTAGATCTAACTATAGTACCTGAAAATTAAAAGCCAAATTGTGAAATAAACTCTCTTCTAAAATAGAACTACATCAAAAAAAAGCACCCTTGAATTTTTCCTTTTAAAAAAATCAGAAAAACAAATTATCTTCAAGAAATTACTAATTTGCATGTTGTTACTGAAAACAGTAACATGCAATATTTTAAAGATTTTAAAAGGTAGCACATTGTGTGTTGTAACAGACTCTGGAGATCTGCAATCATGCTGCAGTCATGAATAAACATATTCCTCTGAAGTTCTAAATACATATGGCCACACCAAGGGCATGGAGCATGCACATCAGACTGAAACAGATTTACATTACCTCCAGCCTTAGGGCCACCTGCTGAACCAGGCTTCCTTGCACTGTTAACAGGATTTCCGGATGTCTTAGGTGCAGGAACCTTGAAGGCTGAAGCTGCTGATGACGGCCTATTTCCATCCACTGATTCCTCATCATCAAAGCTTTTATCTGCACAAAGCATGAGAAAAATGTATTTAAGGAAGCTAAGTTCTGTGTGCATTTTCCATAAGACTAAAAATCCAAATAAAGGCATATATAAAATCATTACTTTGGTAAGAGATGTAATACAAAATAAAGGTCCTCTGAATAAACATCTATATGCTGGTTAACATTATATATAAAATAAGCCGGTGTAATTTAAAATAAGTATAATATCATCCTATTTCCTACCTAAATGTATAAAGTCAAAACATAACCGAACATAACTCTAAGAGCAGTATAAAGCATTTTTCAGTTTTCTGCTACTCATGTAAGCATTTCTGCCAGCTCCTCCCATAGTGCATCTTCCAGCACGCCCTGCCTTATTCCTTATACCCAGACTCTGCAACTTACAATCACAGATCCGTTTGCAAATCAGACGCCTCATTCCTCTGAAAGCTCTTAATTTCCCTCACCCTAGGATGCTTCCAATAGTTCACATGGCCAAATACAATAAATTTGACACTAATCAAAGATTCTATCAAAAATAGATAGAAACAACCACAGAACCACCACTGAGGTTTGTGCCGGCATTTTTCTTTCTCTTCCCTGCCCTAGGTGCTCCAACAGCCAATCAGCTACAAGGTGACATCATCTTATGGCAGCTACTGCCAGATGAAAGGTAAAAATTCTCCATGCATCTAAAAAATTTTCTATGCATCTACAATCTGTATTCCATATCAAAATTATAAAAACATTTAATACCAAAGGTTTACAAATCTAAATTTGTTTTTTCTTAATTGACATAAATATTATATATAAATAAAAAATAAGGTTTTATATAACATTCATTCTACCGGAGTACTTATTATTGCATCAGTAAAGCGTGGAAGATCACAGTGCTTATTACTGCACATAATTAACTCTGTAATATCTGAATTTGTTGTTTATTTAGGCCACAGAAACAAAATTAATTTGTTATCATAAAGATCTTATAACATTCTACAATGCTCTTCTTACAAATGTGAATAATTACACTAATATCCCCTCATTATTATGGAAATGAAACACCCCAGCCTCTTCTTAAAAAAAAAATTGCAAGATATATGCAGTTTACTCTTCTGAAAAAATGGTTTGCTCTAGGACCCTGCATAGACCAACCCAGACAAACAAGATGGGCGAGGCAGAGAAGCAGCTTTTCCACAGGCTTCAGATCAATCTGCCAGAATCATCTTCCATTTAATCTGTTCTCCTTACCTGTACAAATACCCAGTCACCACCAGAATAAAATCAACCACAAGGAAGGGATGTATAAGTACAATTATTAAATATGTTAAAAAAAAAATACTCCAAGCAACTTTCAAGACTGTTTTATGTATAGTATGGGGTGGGGGTGTTAAAAGCTTCCTTCATAAAGCCATATTCTATTTCAGCAAGTGTTTACTTAAATAACTGACAGGAAAAAATATCTTCTAGTTAAAAAAAACTTCCTTAGCATAACATCAGCCCGGATAAATTAATACACTTAAAAACCATGCTTTATATAGACTGTGCCATTAAAAACACTACTACAATACAAAATAAACTTTTTTGCCACCATTATGCAAAATATGCAGCCAAGACAGAATAGACAGGAAAATCTACAGAAAGGCACTAAACCAGAGTAGCTAAAAGTTCCCATGGGAATAGTGTTCTGCTCCTATATACACACAAGAATTGAAGAGTAAATGTCCCTTACCATTTAAAAAAAAAAAAATTAACCCTTAATATTCTCAAATTACTGGTAAGTTAATTTTAAACTTTTTATTCAAATACAACAAAGTATATAAATTTTAAATATACAATACAATGACTTTTCATAAATGAACAAGCCAGTGTAATGAATACTCAGATCAATAAAATACTTACATCCTGTACACAACTGAAGACTCTTAAAACTCACTACTACAAAGTTATTTTTGAATCCTAACACTGTTATTGGTTTTGCCCATTTTTGAACTTTATATATAAAAGGAATCATATAATACACACAATGATACCTAGCTCCTTTTCATTAGGTGTTGGAAGATAATAACTAGAAGATTCATTTTCATTGCTTATAGTTTTCTAGTGTGTGAATATACCACAACTTATGTCCTTTCCACTACTGATAGCCATTTGGGCTGTTTCCAACTTGAGATTTGTTTTCAAGTGCTCACAGCAGTAAGCAAACAAAGTTAAAAGGTTAGGGGCGGAGGATTTAGCTCAGTGGCATAAGCGCCTGCCTTGCCAAGCACATGGTCATGAGTTCAATCCCTGGTACCAAAAAAAAAAAAAAAAGGTTCTTAGGATTTTAGCATTATTAGGGAACAGTAAATATAGTATGGGCTGAACATCCCTATTCAGATTGACTTTATTCTGTCTTATATTATTTAGTTTTATTCTCTTAAAAATAAACATTTTTAAAAAGTTAAAATCTGAAATGCTCCAAAATCTGACACTTGTTTGAGTGATAACATGATGTTCAGTTTTGCAATCTGGATTTTAGAATTAAGGGTGGTTAGCCGATAAAAGTTACACAAATACACCAAAATGTGCAAAAATTTTAAATTCTGAAATACTTCTAGTCCCAAATCTTTCAGATGAGGAATTATTATATGTAATTTACTTTAGATTACAATAAATCAAACATGTATACTGTAATATGTAGAACAGTGTTCCTAAAATGTGATTCCCACACTAACAGTTGAGTTATCACCAGTAATTTATTAGAAATGTAAACCCCTCAGATCCCAACACAAATCCAAATCCATACTGAATCAGAACTTCAGGAGATGGAGCCCAGTAATTTAAGGAGTCCTCTTAATTGTCATGAAGCACAATCAAATTAAGGACCACTTCCTCCATGGCAAAGGTTGTGAATCTTTTCCATGAAGCATCAGGTAGCAAGTATTTTAAGCTTTGCAGTTCATATCTGTGCAACTATTCATACATGACACTATAGCACCAAAACAATCATCTGGGATATGTAAACCAACAGGTATGGCTGTGTTTCAACAAAATCTTATGTACAAAAACAAAGAGGGCAAGTTGGGTGGGTGTGATGGCACAAGTTTGTAATCCCAGCACTTGGGAGGCTGAGGCAGGAGAATCGTAAATTCAAGACCAGCCTGGGCTACAAAGTGATCTTGATTGAGGCTAACCTGAACTGTATAGTGAGACCCTGTCTCAAAAAGACCAAAAACAAACAAACCAACAAACCATACACAAAAAACACGAAGAGGGCAGCTGAATTTGGTCGGCAAGCAACACTACCAATTCTTGCTCTAGGACAACCACTAAAGGAAGAGTAAATATACATGTGAACAAATTAATAGAAAGTAAAAATAATAAAAACATTTTATTAAAAAGACAGAAAAAGAGACAACAAATGCTAATAATAAAACCAAGGATACCAGTCAAGTACCTTAAATGTAAATAAGCTAAACAATCCAATTAAAAGCCCAAGACTGAGTATTTTAAAATAGATTACTTACACACTATCTATAAGGTTATATAAAGGTTAAAAGCAAAACTATAAAGACAGACCATGGCAAATACCAATCAAGAGAGAGCTGGCATAGCTATATTAATTTCAAAGTAGGCAGCTTAAAGAAGCATTACCAGAAAGAGACATTTAGTAATGATACAGGGATGAATCCAATGGGAAGAAAATATCAAAATCTTAAGTGTTTATGTACTCAACAACAAAACTTCAAATATATAAAATAAGAATTAAAGAAAAACAACTGTGTGTGTGGGGTACACCAGAAATCGAATTCAGGACCTCATACTTGCAATGCAGTCACTGCGCCACTGAGCTAAATCACCAGCCTCCTAAGAAAATTTTAAAAGGCAAAATAAATCTAAAAAAATTTGTAAAAAAACAAAAAAAAGTAAGATTACATGTTCTCTTATCATAAGTTAAAAGAATACATAAAATAATTCATTATCATAACTCTAAAATTAAAAATCTGTTTTACAATACATGTGGAGATTACAAATATTCTAGGCTTAAACTTTTTTCTCATTTATAAAACAGCAAAACAAATATCCATTGCTTTCCTACTAGCAGGTATCATTTCATAAAATAGTTAAGTACTGACTTTTAAAACGCTGACTTTTGGAAGCTTAAGAGCAGGAACTCTGTCTTAAACATACTGTAACATTGTTGCTCAGAACAATAAGGAACTCTCATAGCCAACTAAAATCTCCTTGCTTCTGACCTCTTTGTCCCTTGTACATTTCTTCTTGATACAACATCCCAAGCTGAAAAAAGTCACATTACTGCTCATAATTCTTCCATGACTACATAACAAGGTCTACTGGGACTCCAAGGCCTTAGTCATCCTGTAACTGCATCCAACCTCATGTCCTACTTACTCTCTTTTTCTCCAATCCAATCCTACAAAGCCTTCTTGCTGTGTGTCATGCAAGGACCTTTGTACTTGCTTCTTCTACTTAGAATGCTATCTCCACAAACCTGATGCCCCCACCTGTATCCACCTTGTTCACTCACCATCTTTATGTTTTTGTCACCTTTCTCAATGAAGCTTTCTTTGAACACTAACATTACAAACTTTCTGATACACTGACATCATGAACAAGAATGAAAAGAAATAGGTATTAGGAATGCACCTATTTAAAATCCTGTTTCTGAGAGCAGTCACAGACTATCCAATACTTACATAGTAGTCTAACTTGAAAATAGTTTTGGAGATTAGAAAATTGTAAAAAAAAAAAAAAAATACTATAGTCATACAGAATTACAAATGAAAATACAGTGACAAACCTAAATTCAGGAATTAAAAATATTAAGATGTGTTTTGCACTATGTACCAACTCCACATTTAATCATTATGTGTTACAAACAGATACTAACAAAATTTTTACAAATTGAAAAAAAAAATTTAATGAAATCCAAATTCAGTGGGCAGGATTAACATCAGATTAGATACTGCTCAAGGGATCATTACTGACTAGGAAGAAAGAAAATATCACATGGGATTTGTAGTAGGTACTAGAAGTACCAAACACACACACACACAAAAACTATATATTATGATTCTGTCAATACTTCTGTTCTCATTTTAACTATGGTTGGGTACAAAAGCTGGGCAAGATACACATATTAAAAGGAACTAAATAGCTCAACTTGCAAAAAAAAAAAAGGGAGGAAGAAATTAATGCAATTAGAAATTTAAAAGGTGAAATCACAACAATGCCAAAATCTAGAAAATTATTAGCAATTATTTCACAAACTTGTACACCAAAACTCTATAGAGAATCCAGAAAAAATGCAGAGATTTCTAGATACATATAAATTATAGAAATTGAACAAAGACTTAAAAATCCTGAATAGTCCAGCAACAAGTAATGAAAAATCTATCAACTAAGAAAAGCCCAGGACCTGCTAGATTCACTGCCAAATTCAGTAAGAACTCAAGAAAGATCTAACACCAATAGTTGTCAAACTCTTTAATGAAATCGAGACAGAAGTAATACTCCCAAAATCATTTTTGGAATCTAGCATTATCCTGAACCCAAAATCAGACAAGGATCCAACCAGAAAAGAGAACTACAGGCCAATGTCTCTAACGAACATAAATGAAAAAAGCCTCAATAAGACACTGGCAAAAAGAAAGCAGCAAATCATCAAAAAAAAAAAAATCGTATACCATGATGAAGTAGGCTTCCTCTCAATGATGCAAAGATGGCTCAACATATAAAATAATAAATGCAATTCATCCCATAGGCAGAATCCAGGATAAAAACCACATGATCATCTCAGTAGACACAGAAAAGGCCTTTGACAAAAATGCAACATCCATTCATGATAATAATTTAAAAACCTGAAGAAAATAGCTATAAAAAGACCTTATCTCAATCTAATACAAAGCTATTAATGACCAAACTCCTGCCAACATTGTATTAAATGGGGAAAAACTAAAAGCTTTCCTTCTAAAATCAGGAACAAGACAAAATGTCCACTATCACTACTCCTATTCAACACAGGCCTTGAAACATTAGCCAAAGCAATCAGGCAAGAGAAAGAAATAAAAGGGTTTACATATAGGAAAGATGAAGGCATAGTATCATTAATTACAGATGACACAATCTTTTACTTGCAAGACTTAAAAAATCTCACCAAAAGATTCCTAGGATAAGCAAATTTAGCAATGTTGCAGGACACAAAATAAACACATCAACATCAAGTATTCCTATACACTAATAATGGACTCACTGAAAAAGAAATTAAGAAAAAAAATACCATTCACAATAAAATTAAGAAAAATTTAATACTTAGGAATTAACCTAATCAAGAAAGTGAAAGAACACTACAATGAAAACTGTATCATTTTGAAAAAGGAAATAAAAATAGACATTAGAAAACAGAAGATAGCCCCTGTTCCTGGACAGGCAGAACCAATGTAATCAACATGGCTATACTTCTCAAACTGATCTATAGGTTCAGCACAATCCAATTAAAATACAAACAGTTTTTCACACAGATATAGAGAAAATAATTCTACAATTGATATGGAACTAAAAGACATACAGAATAGCAAAAGCAATCCTGTGTAACAAAAGCAAAACAGGTCATATCACAACCCCAGATATGAAGTCATACTATAAAGCTACTGCAATGGTAATGCGGTGGATTTAACGTGGCGGGATTAAGTGCCTGCCAGGCAAGCATGAGGTCATGAGTTCAATCCCTGGCACACATACACATTAAAACAAAACAAAACAAAAAAAACTCACAGCATGGTACTGGCACAAAGATAGGCATGTAGCTCAATGGAACTGAATAGAGGAAGCAGAAATAATCCTAGGCACATTCAGCTATTAGATCTTTTACAAAGGGGCCAAAAATATACACTGGCAGAAAGCCTCAAAAGAGTGCTGGGATAACTGGATATCCATATGCAAAAGGTTGCATCTAGCCTCATATATCTCATTATGTGCTAAACTAAAATCAAGATGGACCAAATATCTAAATGTTAACCTGCTGTTATATAAAAAACTCTAGGTAAAACTCTAGAACACACAGGTATAGGCAAGAAAAGACTTTTTGAACAGATCCTAATGGCACAAGAAATAATACAGAGTCAGAGTATCAACAAATGGAATTACATCAAGATAAAAAGCTTCTATGCAGCAAAGGAAACAACAGAGTGAAGAGATAGCTTGCAGAGTGGAAAAATTTTTTTGCCAGCTATCCTATGGACAAAGAAACATCTAAAATACATGAAGAACTCAAAAATCAAAAACAAAACAAAACAAAACAAAACAAAAAAACAGACTTCATCAAGAATCCACCATGCTGAGACTGGGAGGATCCAACAAGAAGCCAAGCAGCCAGCCTTCCTGGTAAGCCATGCAAGCTGCGTAGCTCCAGGAAGAGAAAAGTCAGTGCCTTCTGTGAGCCTATTGGCACCTGGGCTGAGAATTGAACACCCCTTCCCTCCCCCGCCCTCCACCCACCCTTGTAAGCAACTGGATGTTTCGGAGGACAGGTTGAATTTACAGCAACTCAAGTACATAAAGCAACTATATGCTTGTCTTGTTTGGTTGATGTTGCAGGCCTGGGGCCAGTGGTGTGAGCATCTCTTGGGAGGATGACAGTATGCAATATAGCAAATATGGGGGATCTCCTTCCATCTTGTCTTTGAAACCCAATATTGTTCTCACTGTTTTACTTTGTTGTGATTGTTTTGCTTTATTCAATATTCTGTTTTGATTGGTTTTATTCTGTTTTGCTTTTGGCTTGATTTTGCTATACCTGATGGAATGGACAACTATTGTGAAGATAACAAGATATATCATATTAGCTATTGCTGTTTTCCTAGTGTCCTGCTTTAAAGTTCTGTACCAATTTTGTTGCCTTGTTTTGACTGGCTTTGTTCTCTTTTGTTTTGTTGGATTTTACTACCTTAAAATAAAAAAAATGTTAAAAAAAAAAAAGACTTCACAAAATAAAAGATCCAATTAAAAACAAGAAACCAAAACAGACACTTCTCAGAAATACGAACAGCCAATAAAAATGTATGTTAAAATGTATTAGAGAAAAGCAAATTAAAACAACATTAAGATACATCTTAATCCAGAAAAAAATGGCTATACTCAAGAAATCAAATAATCACAAATGCTGATGAGGTTCAGGAAAAAAGGAACTCTTCTACATGGTTAGTAGGAATGTAAACTGGTACAACCACTATGGAAATCAGCGTGGCAATTCCTCAAAAAACTAAAAATAAAAATTCCACTTACCCGGTTATTCCCTTTTGAGGTATCTTCCCAAAAGAGTTAAAGACACCATATTACAGGGATATATGCACACCCATACTTATAGGAGCACAATTCATAATAGCTACATCTTGGAAACAGACAAATGCCTATCAACAGATGAATGGATACAGAAAATGTATTTATACATAATAGAGTACTAGTCTGACATAAAGATAAACCTGAGGCATTCATAGATAAAGGATGCAACTGCAACCACAATATTAAGTGAAACAAGTTAGACACATAGCACTATTCATAGACAGGTGGTCAGTATATGGAGGTCTGTTATTATCTGTATTTCTTTGGCATATTTAAAGTGCAATGAAATAACATTTTTTAAAAACTTAAGAGCACAATATATTACTTGAAAATATCATTTTAAAAAGTATACAAGGGGCCTGGGGATTTAGCTCAGTAGCATAAGCACCTGCCTAGCAGGTGCAAGGTCATGAGTTCAATCCCCAGTACCAAAAAAAAAAAAAAAAAAAAAAAAAAAAAAAAAAAAAAAAAAAAAAAAAAAAAAAAAAAAAAAAAAAAAAAAAAAAAAAAAAAAAAAAAAAAAAAAGAATGTCAATATAAACAGTATACAAGTTGATAAGAGTATATGAATATTTAATCACATTTCCTTTTCAGAAAGAAGTCACTGAGCCAAAGTACAATTGCTTCAGTTCAGTGAATGGTGAAATGGGGACTGAAAAAAAACAAAACAAAACTGTTGAATGCTAGGCTCAAGATTTAGTAAAATAATTAACTGAAGTGTCCTCCTGTCAGAGAAAGAAAGAAGGAAAAGAAAAGGAGCGAGAGAGCAAAAAGAGGAAGAACTACAGAGAAGGAAGATCTGCAAAAAGAGGAGAGAAATGGAGAAGAGACAGGAAGAAGAGGAGGAGACTGGAGAAAGGAAATAGGAGAAGGAAGAGGGGAAGGGCAAGCAGAAAGAGGAAGAAGAAAAAAACCAAGACAGAATAGGCTCCACCTTCTTATAGGCCCCAAATCCCACATTTACGTGCCTAAAGCTAAAAGGCTATGAAAACTCAGTGTTTGTTCTTTTTTTGTTTTTTTGGTACTGGGGATTGAACTCATGACTAGCGCCTGACCAGGCAGGTGCTAGTCATATCTAGCATCTAAATTACCAAAAAAATGACTGATATCTCAGAAAACTCAAATTTACATTCCCCACGCTATGCTTTCACAACACGATACTCCCTTTGGCTTTCTTCTGACCTCACGGGTTCCTCTAGCTCAGTCTCTTCTACTATTACTCCTTTGCCCAACCTCTAAACCGTGTCATCCTTCTCTCCCAACTTTCTAGGTTAGACAATCTTTGAGTTTCAAATCTATATTCCAACTGCCTTTGACATTTTCCCCATCAGGATCTCAAAGGCAGCTCTAGCTTGACATAGATAATAGCACCCACAGCATCTCCAAATCTGTTCTGCTAAGTTTTCCCTCATTGTAGTATAATGAATGACAACGTCACCTATCTTAGCTGCTCAAACTTGCAATAAGGATCTGTGCTCAACACAGAGCATCTACCCATAGTGCTTGTAACTACAAATAATATATTAAATGTAATTATTTCTCTTTACCTCTACTGAAACTCCTAATCTAAGACTAGAGTAGTACCATCTCTGCCTGTATTATTCCAACCTCTTAAGTAGTCCCTTTGTTTACTTTCTTGACTTCCAAACCATAAAGTAGGATGTGATTTTCTTAAAAGTTATTTGATCAATGGCTGCTGAAATCATAAATGAAAGGATGATGGAGGGCTTTATAAAGGATGGATTAGGCTGATAAAAACTAACCCCACTGTTCAATACTAAGATCACAAGATAATCAGACATTGTATGCTTTCTGACAGAAATCAAAAACATCACCTAAAATACCACCTATGAAAACTATAGCAACAAAATACCAAAGTCAAACCTGATTTTGAGCACACTATTATTTCCAGAAAATATAGGGGATTTAGAAACACTAAAAAACAAAAACATAAAAGCATCATGGCGATACAATCAACAAAATTGATAGTGTGGAAAAACTGTATCTAGCAGTCTTTTTTACCTTCAACAAATAAATGACAAGAGGGGGAAAAAAAGAGAAAGACTACAAAGTCTTAAGAGATGTACCAACTATAGTAGTGAATCTTGCTTGAATCCTAGAGCAAACAAACTGTAAAAAAATATTTATGAAACAATGGATGAAATATGAACATTGACTATTTAATACCAAGGGTTAATATTTTAGATATGCTAAAGGTATTGTGTATGTGTGCTCATCTCAGTCCAGCAAGATAATGGGGCTAGGGGAAGATGAAGGAATACAAACAGATAAAAATTGCTTATGAAAATTCCTTTTTCTTTCACTTACAGTGCAGGTGATCAAATCTAGGGCCTCACACACGCTAAGCAAGCACTTAATACTGACCTATACTCCAAGTCCTAAAAACTGGTTATGTATTGATATGCCTCAAAGCTGGATGATGGTTGGTAATAAAGTATTATCTGTTTCTGGATATGTTTGAAATGTTTAGTTAAAAAATTACAATAATTTAAATCACCTTGTTCAAAACCCTGCTGTGGAACCTCAACAATATAAGCAGTATCATAAAAGCAAAGAAAATGAGATGGGGGGACTTATATAAGTCCCTAAAAGATAGCAACAAAGTATTAATAGATGCAAGTAAAAAGAATGGAAAGCTAACAGGGAATAATACCACAGCAAAGCTGCAACTGAGAATTATAAGAAGCTGATTAAAACAGTGGAAAACTGATCTGCACCTTGAATTAAAGAAAAGTAACAATTTTTAGAAAGGTATACAAGGATCAACTGAAAATCTGTGAAATTATCTCATCAAGCTCTTGCCCATCCCCAGTTTAGGGAACTTAATACACATGAGTACCTATACGCATGCTCCCATGAACTTATGTGTGCACACACATACACCACTTCATGATTTTATGAAAATGGACCACTACAAAAGGAAAAAACTTTTGGTACTACTTCAACTTTTGTTCTCTGAAGTTAAAGGTCTGGATGTCAAGTGAAGGCAATCTCCTAGAACATAAAATAAAAGAGAAAGATGAAAAACTTAAGAGAGCAAAGAAAGCATAAAAGATAGTGAGTGGATCAGCCTAAGATGTCCAACATCTGACTTATATCAACTCTATAAGACTGCAAAAGACTAAAGCTAGTAAAGGGGAAAATATCAAAAAATAAAAATGAGAAAAAACTTCTCAGCTGAAAATCACATGCCTTCAGAAGAAAAAAAAATCATGTAGCAAAAATTTTAAAGGTACTCAATTTAAAACAAATTTTTTGTGAGATTACTAGAAACTGAAAATTCATGTTTATAATAAAATTCAAGTTTTTAGCCTGAAAATGAGATGGTGGCTAAAGTTTAATATCTATACAAAGGTGCTCTGTGTTCTCGCAACTGTCAATCTTATTTTATTTATAAAAAATTAAAGTCCATTCCAGGCAAAGTTTTTTACAGAAGTCAAGAAATTTAGCAAGGCTTTTTAGAATTTCTAGGTAGATATAATGACTAGTTAAAAATATATTTGAAAACTAACCTTATTTATTTTTAAAAAGGATCCTTTGGGGTTGGGGATTTAGCTCAGCGGTGTAAGTGCCTGCCTGGCAAGCATGAGGTCATGAGTTTAATCCCTGGTACCAAAAAGAAAAAAAAAAAAAAAAAAGGATCCTGTAAAATTCAACATCTTCAGTGCAATTAAGTAAAGAAAAAAAATCACAACTTAAATCATTATGTGGTATCAATAAAATTAAGTAACAATATATGTCATGAAGACTATTATATCAAACTAAATAAGACTCATGATAAGGTTTATTTTGAACCTTTACAAAATCAAAACACTTCATGTAACTATACTTAAAATTTTAAGACAGCTACAGGTTCTTAACAGCTGTTAAGATCATTAGTTGTACTATTCTGCATGCAGAAAGAAAAAGTATAAATGGTTCCTTGAAGATTCCAGTTCATTAGGAACATCAGGTTTGAAGATAGGCTGGTACCTACTGCACCCAATGGATAAAGAGGCCTGCCTAAAGAAGGCCACTATTTACTTAAAAGTACAGCGCACATGATAGATGCCCTTTACATTTTTACACCACAGGATAGATGGCCAAAGCCTTCAGCAGGGGGCTAACACAGGGTTGCTTTATTTTAGTCACTGGTTATTTTCAATCTTAGTGATTGCTATTTACTCCCTGTAATGCTAATGCCCAAAGTTGAGTACCTTGTAATTTACTTTTTCTCCTTGTAGATTCCCTTCCCGCCATGACTAGTCCTAAAAGTTCAGTCTTTTATGCTAATAAGTCAAGTTATATTTTTCCCCCATGATTTAAATTACCTAATCCAGGGCTAAGGATGCAACTCAGTAGCAGAGCACTTGCCTAGCATGTGTGAGGCCTTAAGTTTAATTCCTAGTACCATAAAAAGTAAATAAATAATCCAACCCTAGTGCATCACAGAAGGTATTTAAGAGTATGAAAGGAAAAAGATCTATTCAGCATCACTTTCTTGCTATTATTCCACACCCCCTAACCTAAATTTTACAGCAGTTTGGAGTGGTTCCAGAAGTGAAAGGATCCCAAAAATGCTGACCTTCAGAAAACCAATTATACCATCCTTTGCATATATTTTTATAAGACTCATTTTTGGAATAACAGATTGTTTTGAAATGTTAAAAGTTTAGAAACAATCTATTTACAACAAAACATTTTTTCTTTCCAACCATATTACAGCAACAAAAGGCCAAATTCCTCTCTCATGCTTTTGAGGCATATTGCAGAGCTCAGCATCACATAATAATCCTACAGGTTTTTCTAAACTCGATCTTGGCTGCCCAGAGCAACTAAACAACCACCCTTGGGTAAGGATGAAAAAAATTAAACTGAAAAGCACTCAAAGCCATCTCCAATAATTCTTCAAGTAACAGTTATTATAGTGTTTCACAAACCTGAGTTTAGCTAGAAATAAAACTGAAGTTCATCTTCTATAATATATTCAATATATGATAGATTAATAACTGGAATACATAAGTAGCATCCATCAATAAAAAACCAAAGGTAAAATTTGGCTTTTTAGGGCTGGGGATTTAGCTCAGTGGCATAAGCACCTGCCTGGCAAGTGCGAGGTCATGAGTTTGATCCCCGATACTGCAAAAAAAAAAAAAAAAAAAAATTGGCTTTTGAGGCAATTCATGGAAAAGGAAATAAAAATAACCAAACATATAAATATGACCAATGTTACCAGAAAGAGATATCTTATAAATGATGAGATATTTTTCATCCATATGAATGGCAAACTTTAAAAAGATTAATAATAACAAAGTTGGGTGTGGTAGTATATGCCTATAATCCCAACGTTATGGCTTACATCTAGATGTCCCCGTAAAGCCTCATGTACCCATAGGTAGGACTTTTTAAGGTAGCTGGATGTAGGGTATATGACTATGGATTAAGGTATGTGATAATTACATTAGTCCCTGAACGGTTTAATATGGTTCTGGGTATGGATAATGGGAAGCCTCATCCTAGGTGTGGAGTCACCAATCAATAGGCTTAGAGCCTGGATGGAATATAAGAAGAAAAGAAGGTTACTGCTTCTGGCTGCCCTACCGTAGACTGTGTTTCTGTTCTGCTATGCCATCCAGCTGACCATGGAATGAAACCTCTATGAACTGTTAGCCAAAATAAACCTTTCCTCCTTTAACTCTGGGTTTCAAGTATTTTGTTTCAGCAATGAGAAGATAATAACTAAGACACCCAGCAATCAGGGATACTGAGGCAGATGGATCATAAATTTCAAGTCCCTTCAGAGACCTATCTCAAAAAATTAAAAAGGGGTGGGGATGTAGCTCAGTGGTAAAGCATTGTGGGTTCAATCCTCAGTACCACTAAAAAGCAAAAACAAAAAGGGTTAATAATCACCCAAACTGAGGAGAGTAGGAACTACTGGTGAGAATATGAATGGTAAAGTCTCTTTTGGAGGAAATTACTTACAATTAACACAATTGAAAATAAAAACTTTGATCTAGAAATGTCCTATCTGAATATTTTAAGGAATACTTATATGTTTGTATACAAACACATATTATTTGGACAAAAGTATTTACTTCTGAGCTATTTAGAAGTATTATATGTGGTAAATAACATGAACTTCCACAATAGAGGAAACAGTTATGATCCATCCATATTGTGGTATACAGTACTATGCAACAGTTTAAACAAATGAAGCACAATAACACATGACAGCATTTTAAAATCTCCACACCACAGAACTGACATAGCAAATAGAAAAATATATTTAGACTATCATTTTATGTAAATATAGTCCAAACAAAATCATTTACTTTGATACGTAATATTAAAACACAGTAAAAGGTACAAGGTAACTCCATATTAATAAAAATCTTCATCTGTGCTTATACCTAAGTTTGGGATATGGAGGTATTTGAAAAGGAATTTTGCTTTATCTTCATTATTTCAATTTGGAAAAGATTGTATTTGCATAGTAAGTTCATAAGTAAAACTGACAAATAAGAAGAAACATAGGTTACAGATAGTGTAATCATTTGTTATGTACGTTCACATCATTCTGCTGTGGAATATCTGCACTGTATGTGACAGAAGTTAATACGCAGAGGAATATATATCAAATTGTCAAGAACTATAAATTTAAGATAGATAGATAGATAGATAGATAGAGAGAATGTATGTGTGTTCAGGTTGTTTTTTATAAGGTATATTATTTTAATCCAAAAGAAGTGTTATATTTTAAAAAAGTATTTAAAAGGTTACCCTCCAAGCTTTATAAAGATTTTTATTTTAATTTTTAGAAAAACAATACATTCCTAAACATACAGCTGTATTTATCATTATTTGATAAAATAAAGACTAAATAAATACACACTGATGTCCAATGAATCTAAAACGTTTAAGAAAGAAAATAAAATCTGAATGTGGTCTCAATCAAATGCAAAATTTAGAATTACCTGCAAATTAAGGTTAATTTAAATAAAACAAGAAGGAAAGAAACTTGGCACTGCCTTTAAAGTATATAAAACTTGATTGGGTATCTTTTACCTTAAAAATTAGTAATTAAAACTACATTCTCATTTATTTCCTTAAAGTCATGTAAAAGTTACACAAATTCTTGGAATAAGTCATAACACTGTGCAAAAACAAATTTACTATCATTAATATTTAAGTGTATGTAATAGTTTAAATGACTATCAATATCATCATTTTGGTGAGTTACACCCTATTCCTTACGGCCCTAAAGAAACAAAGTAACTAAAGAGAAGGCGTTATTATAGTCATAGGAAGGCTGAAAATGTTGAGTTAAAACCTCTAAATGCAAACAACTCTTCCTTAAGAACCTTGTAAAAAGCATTCAAAATAATGAGAAGCTACATTCCCCTTTGCACCTATCTCTGATACTGATATGATTATAAAATATATCTCTAAGTATCTTAGCAAAAGGTTTAAATATTAAGCATTATGAAGGATAATACTAAATGCACACTTGGGACTCTAGATTTCCATTTGTTTTTTTGGGGTTTTTTTTTTGTGTGTGTGCCTGGATCTGGGACATTTATCAGCAAGCCTCACTTTCTAATTCATGAACTGGAAAAACCAAAATACTATACACTTTACAGAGTTATTTGTACCTGAGGAGTTAATGTATATTACACATATGAAAGTATTTTTGAAAATCATAAAGCACAATAGAAATGTTTTTAAATTATCCTTACCAAAATGAAACAGGCAATAAATAATTTTTAATCAAATTTTATCCTTATAGAATTCTTAAAAGATTATTTTCTTGAGAACTGTTTACTAGAGACACTGACAAATCACAAACACTTTAATTAAAATAGTGTCCATGGCAAGCCATTTTACATCTTTAAATATTTTGTTACCATAGAATTCTACTTGTATTAAATATAACAGGAAAGATGTCAAGCTAGCTAATCAGACTTTCCTGTCAAATCTGTCATTCCTCCAAAGGCCATGTTCGCCTTTCAAAGCTTCTGCATACATTCCATGTTTCTTCCAATATCCCTTCATATCCAACACCAAGGACTGAAGGCTTGCTTGGGTTGCAAGGTAAATTGTCACTTATGTTTGCCAGATCCCGTAAGGGACACATCAAGTGGAAAAAGATACCAAATGGCAAGCACACATATGCTTAAATGCACACACAATTATAAACACACACAAATACCTAAGTGTCCTTCATTGTTTTGGGAGAAATATATTTCTTACAGCAAATGATCGTCACCTTAACAGGAAGTGTGTAACACAGCAAAAGAAGAAAAATAAATCTTACTCACCATCTCCCATAGCCATTCAGATTGTCCAGGGAGCTCTCTCAAACCAAGAGGTCAAACAGCACACCAAATAAGCGTATCTCAGTGCCTGCGCCACTGGGTTCGGCCTGCAGCCTGTAGACACCCAAAGCACTGTGTGACCCAGGCCGCGCTGCAGCTCTGCACTGCAATAGCCAACAGCTGCTACTCCACTTCAAAATAAAAGTCTGGGGTCTTGCTGAAAACCCTGGTTTATTTGGCAGAGCCTAGCAGGGCCTGATCAAGATTACTCTTTAACTGCACATATACTGTTAGATACAGATTGTGATGTTTCTCCTTGTACGGGTTGCCTGAAATTTAATATAAGAAAAGCTCTGGGAACCAATAAATGCCATCCCACTGGGGGACTTTTAATGCAATCATCAAAACACAAGGCATGTGTTCAGCAATCATTTTCTGCTTCCCTAAAGATATCCATGTAATCAGAAGCAATCACATGATCTGATGGATTAACTGATTTGCGCCTTTTTAAAAAGGTTTCCATCCCTTTGTCATTACCTTTTAATATTTACAACAGAAGACTGCTAGAAGTACATAAACAGGAATAGCCCAGGTTCCATGACTAACTGCTCTCATTATGCAGGAAGCATTTCAGGCTGCCGTAAACACGTCAAAGGCAGCCCATCAAAGGCTGCTCTGTGTTCGGACAGCAGGCCACACGGAACAAAGCTTGCTTCTGGTGAAGGAGACAGAACCTAGCCAGTGCGCAGCTGCGGAGCACCCTCTATCCAAGCTGCATAACCATCAGCTCATTATCAGGCTCACAGAAGCTAGAGCCCATGGTCATAAACAGATACGTTTTAAAATCAACCTACAAAAAGAGCTGCTTTTCTTTCCACCACAGGATATGCCATAAAACTAGGCTGGAAGTTACCTTATTGACTCATGTAAGTGAAACATAAAGGTAAATTTCAAAGGCTAAATTTTATGCTTTATTTTATTGTCAGCCTCTAAGAGCAATTAATTCTTTTCCTAGCAACTATTTCCAACAGGCAAGCTGGTAAATACTTTATCATGATTACAGGCAAAACTGTTATGTCCTGCACACACTAGAAAAATGAGAATTATGCATAATTTTTTCATAGTGAAAAAAACTGCAGTCACAGCCACCAACACCACTGGTGTTTACATCTTGGTTAGTGTAGGAGACTCTAGAAAGCAACACCAGACTGCTTTAATCACAGGGGGCCAACTTCTACCCTTTTCTGTCCTACTAGGTTAGTGTTGCCTGCTTTGAGGCACAATGTAATGAATTTTAATCCCAGTTTCCCTCTTGGTGCAGCTAATTCTAATATACTTAAGGACTCTAACTTACTTCTATAACATGAGAATTAAAGGCAGAATCATAAACCCTTCAGAAAACAACAGAATTATGTTTCTCATTACTCCTAAACTAAATGATAGGCTCAAGTCTCTGATGATGTAACTTACTTAGTGTTCTAGAATACACTGAACTAGTGCCTTAAAAAAAAAAAATCAAGCCAAAGCATTCAATCAGAACTGAAATTAAGAGTACATCCATTATCAGTTATGTGGTTTGTTATCACTGTATAAAGGAAACATGGTAAAAGACTTTCTCTACACAACAAAGGTAAATAAAACAGTGCTAGGCCATACCAGTCTTACATAGCATTTCCCTGTCTATCCTAACATGCTTTATGGGGTTCCTACCTCTAGAAGTCCATCAGAATTCCTCCCATGGCCCACAAGGCAATCAAGTCATGGTTCCTACTCACTTCTTCAACTACATCTGATACATGGTCTTTCATCTAAACCACCCTAGTCGCACAAATTCCAGGCAACGTTAGCTTTCTCCACTTCTTCAAATATGCCAAGGCCTTTCCCACAATCTGGGCCTTTATTCTGGCCAAAGTATTTTCCCACTGTGTATCCATGAGTGGTTCATTCTCATATATCTATCTATATGGTCTCAATTCAAATATGCCACCTCTTAAGAGTCTGGCTCCACTACTCTATCTAAATTGGCATCACTGAGTTACTTACAGTTTTAATATCCTATTTTCTTTAATGATTATTCAGACGATAACTTTTACAATGGCTCAAAAAAAGTTTTATCACCTTTACAAATGTTATTGTCTATATTTAGATAGTGACCTTTTCATCACAAAATACTAAACAATATACCGTAAGATGTGGGAAGTTTCATTAATATGGCTTCAGGCAACAACACAAAATTTTATTTATCTCGTTTCTGGTCACAGACTATCATGTGGCACAAATATGAAATGTGTGCCATGTTTAAATGAACCCAATAATTTGCTTTATATAAAAACACTAAGTGAGGGAGAGAGAGAGAAGCAGTATCACAGTGGCTCTTCATTCTACTGTATGTGTGAACTATTTCCACGTCTTCATGCTGAGCCTTTACATTGCCCTAAAATGCTTTTCTGTTCTACAGTTTCCAAACCAACTATGGGCAGAAAAATGTGTGAGAAAAAAAGTGCAGAAAATAAAAAGTTAACTTTCATTTTATTTACATGCAATTTTATTTACATGTCTTCCAATTCTCATTTGTTAAAACTTATTTTCGCTATTCAATTGATGTATTTTCTTATCTGTAAAAATTACTCATGTATTTTGGGTTACAATAAGCACACCATAATTTTTTCTTCTTTCCTTCTCTTTCTCTCCCTTTATCTTTCTCCCCTATGCCTGAAATGAACACTGAACTATATTCCCAGTCCAAGTCCCCTACTCTGCTACTGCCTTTTAAGACAGAGTCTTGCTAAACTGTCTAGCTGGCCTTGAACTTGAACTCCTGACTCAGCCTCTCCAGTAACTGGATGTCATGGTTTAGATCTAAAATGTCCCACAAAAACTTTCATGACTGACTGAAGGTGCTGCTAGAAGGTGGGGCCTGGTTAGAGGTGGATTCTAGGGACATGACCCAGATACCCAGGGTATATTCTTATGCTCAGCTCTCCCTCCTCCCTGCTTCCTCCCTGCTGTGGGTGAACAGCTTTCCCCTTCTATGGCTTTCTACCATGCTGTTTCTGTCTTGGAGCCAGCCAGCCTCGGACTGAACCCAGTGGAAACTTATGAGTAAATAAACCTCTCCTCCTTTAAATTGTAGGTGTGGGGATTAGGTCCCACTGACAGGAAAGTTGATTAACATACTGGGATTATAGGCACACAGCACAACACTTGACCCACATCACAATTTTTGTCATTAATATTAATGTAAAAAAAATTTTTTTTCATTTAATGGTCTCCAACTTAGCAGCAGGGTTTTTAGGAATAATTTAAATTTACTGAACAAGGAGTAGTTGTTTTTCTCCCATTATCTAGTGTAACCACATTGTACATCCATCTGTTTACTTGTTCATGATCCTTCTCCTTGCATACATAAGATCCTTAAGGGTAGAAACTTTAATTTTATTTATTTATTTATTTATTTATTTATTTATTTATTTATTTATTTTTAAGACAGGGTCTTACTATGTAGTACAGACTGGCCCTTGAACTCATTATGTAGCCAAGGCTGGTCTCTAAGTAATGGCAATCCTGTTTCAGCCTCTTGAGCACTGGGATTACAGGCAAGCACCACAATGCCAGGTTAAATTATCTTTTTTACTGTTATGACAATTTAATTTATATTTTAAGAAGTTCACTCCAACTTCTGGGTAGTGAATGAATTTCAAGAGGCAAACACAGAACAGAGGTCTCCTGCAGCATCTAGTTTTTTTTTTTTAAAAAAAAACCTAAACATTTAAGAGTATGGTGTTAGCAGTAGAGATATTAAAAATAGGCAAATTTGAGATACATTAGTGTATTAGTGACAGAAACCATTTATTAGTTAGAATAATAAATCAAGTCAGGTTTCTAGCTCGAGCTAATAGTCATGCCACTGACTGAAGTAGAAAAGATTGAGGAAGAAATAGATTTAAGGGGCAAAAATAAAAAGGCTTTTGGGTATGTTAAGCCTGAAATACCTATCAGACATCCAGACAGAAATGTCATTTAGGCTACAAGCTACCAAGAGTAGAGTATAAAAAGGAGAGATGAAGACAGCTAGAAGAATATGTTAACAAAGCAGAAAAGAGGGAAGAGGGGGGTGGTACCTGGGCCCTAGGACCGCCAACATGATAAATGGGCTTCCTTCTTCTAGTTCCCTCCTTCATCAACTAATTCATTAAAGCATTTTTCAATGAAACCATTATACAGTCATATCTTAGTATCCACAGAGGATTGATTCTGAGACCCTCCATGGACAGTAAAATCTGAAGATGTCAAGTTCCTTATATGAAACAGTGTAGTGCAAGATTTAAGATGCCTCATTAGGCACCAAATACTCTCAATGAATGTAAATATTTTATGTCATAAACATGAGCTAAGAATAAAAATAAGAATGAAAATGAAGAAAAGAGATTTAGAGATGGAGGTAGGTAGGTGGGAAAGGGATTAGAAAGAAACAAACTCTGCTCGTATAAATGCACCTATTCTTCAAGATCAATTAAATTTCATGTACTACAAACTAATAAAAAAAACTGGTGTAGTATCTTCATATAACCTATACATATCCTACCATATTCTGCACTTATAATACCTGAACAATATAAACATCATCTAAACATTTCTTATACTGTGTTGTCTAGGGAATGACAAGAGAACTCAGTGCATGTTCAAGATAGAGGCAAATATAGTAGGTCTAAGTATGCTTTCAACATGTAATTAGCTGAATTTGTGGATATGGAATCTGCAGATGTGGAAACTGTGAATACAGGAGGCCAACTGATTGTCATTAAAATATCCTAACTATATTCTGCATCCCCATGTGTATACTATAGACTTTAACTTTCACATTTGACCATACTTGAAATATTTAGATCATAATCTCTAATACAATCTCTGGGACTCCTTCTGAAAAAAATGCCAGATACCCTCAAACTACCTTGTTTGTGGAATGATAAACAAGAAGGAGAAAAATGGAACTGGAAACAAGCAGCCATTCTGAAGGTAACAGAAATAACCTCATTAAATATAATAGCAGTGCTTTAAAAATAAACCATATCCAAAAATGACTTAATTTTATAATGCAGATCATACATTTTTCCTTAAGAGTTATAACTACATAATCTGGAATATACAAATAAAAATGTTGCAAAAAACTTGAACAACTATTTCTAAGAGGACAATACGTAATAGTGATTTCTTACTGTTTATCTTTTTAAATTCTGTAATATTTCTACCTTTTTCTGTTTTCCCTCTTTAAATAAAATTTAAAAAGAAAAAAGAATGTTACAAAAACATGAAAGTCTCAGTTTAAGAAATTTTAGCAACTGTCTTTGCTGTTTTTGGTTTCTATAGACAGAGGTAACTGCAGGAAAAATTAGGACAAGGTACTTCTATTCAGAGAAGAAAAGTGAGAAACAGTAGGCAATGAGAGTAAGAACTGTTGGTACTGAACTCAATTTATACTTCAGAAGTAATTTAGACTATGTTAGACACAGAAACACTAAAATTTTCATTATATCTTACTTCCTATACCACAACAAAGTTCAGTCTTGGTTTAACCTAAAGAAAAAAAAAACAACTTAGTTTTTACTGGCTTTATTGTTACCTGACTATAAATTCATATATCAAATATTCTCCAACATCATTTATTCTATCAAGTTTGGTACAGTCTAATATCAAGCTACTCTCCTAGGTGGAAAAAACATCTATATTACCTTTGGAAACATTATATTCTTCACATATGTGTATAATTAATATCTAAAAACTGAAGTCTAGATAAATGCTACTCAATAAAATTGAACACAATTTATCAGCTTTACAAAGATATTAAAAAAAAATCAAACAAATACCAATTTATCTGTAGATGAGAATGTTAACATCAAACCTCCCTGAATCCCAACTTAGTCTCATTCTACTAAGAAGCTAAAGATGATTATTCTAGTTAAATTTCTTTATATTTGTTTCTTCACCAGTATCACTTGGAGTCTATATATAGGTGAAACTAAGACTCTGTAACAATTTCTACTAAAAACAAATAAGTACTCTGAGAATGAAAATCCCATTTCATGTATGGAACGTGAAGATCAAGAGGAATATCTTAATACAGAAAACACAAAACATAAGACAGAAAAATGGTGTCACCTTACACAACAGATCCATTATTAAATTTTTACTTATTCCAAAAAGAGTAAAAGAGTAGACAGTAAAAATCTTGTTTATACCCACGTAAATTTTCATCCTGTAAAATCAACTCTTCTGTATATTGATAAAAAAGTTGGTCTGAAACACATTTTACTTTGAGACCTGGGATAAATTATTCTTACCTTTGCAGACACTCAAAATCATACCGCCTGAATTTTGTACTTCATCAAATTTGGAAAATATCATTTCTAATCTGGGAATAAAGAATAAATTATTTTTACACAGAGGTGAATAAAACAATTTCTTTCACTATCTTCCTTACAAAAAACAATTCTAGGGATTCAGTTAGTTCTCTACATAACTTTTTTTTTTTTTTCAATTAATTCACTTACTTAAAAGAAGGCACAAAATCCATCTCCTTTTAGTTGAGAGAAAAAACCAAATACAAGCAGGACTCTCATACTTGCAGGTATGTTTGTAAAAACATAACTTTCACATATAGCAGTTTAACAGTAAAACTGCTACCCTAAACAGAGCAAAATCTTTCCAGTTAAAACCTTACAATAAATTCATTTAGGTACCCAATATAAACTTTTATATGTACATAAAAACCATGCTAAGGAAATTTAAGGCAAATATAAAAACAATGAAATGTAAAATATTAGAAATGAAAGTGATGCTGCTATGACTGACAAATAAGATGCTCTCCCTATTAATCTATTTTCATATCTTATCAATTTCATTGGCACTACTAATTTTATATTCAGGATAGCTACTCTTTCTAAACTTCGGCCATTATTTCTTTTTAGTTAAAAAATTGTTTTTTAGCCAGGCATAGTGGCACATACTTGTGATCCCAGCACTCAGGAAGCTGAGGCAAGAGGATCACTCTAAGTTCGAGGGCTGCCTGAACTACTTGGCGAGATCATGTCTCAAAAAAACCAGAAAAAAAGTTTCTTATTACAAAAGTAATACACAAAATTAGGAAATGTAAATAGGAACGAAGAAAAAAACCACAATATACATTCTCATTACCCAAACTTATTGTATCGTTTCTGATGTTTTTACTGTATATTCATATATAAATTTTCTTCAGAATGAAATGGGATTATGCTGAGTGCTTTTTTAAAAATAAACTGCATTTTCTTTCATCTTCTAATCAAACTATGGCTTATTCTTAAATTCATGACTTTAAGACTCGAGAAAGGAAAGAGCACCATTGTCAATTTACTTTCACTGACAATTGTTTTTCTCTGGCTGACCCTTATGTTTGTAAAATAATTTTCATTTCCTAAAACCTTTACGTGTTGGTCCACATTATGTCATTTCTTACTTACAAACTGAGGATACAGATAACTTTTTCAAGTACAAATATCTTATTAGCTAATTCTAGTAATAACTAAAAAAATTTTAGTTAAAATTCTTCAAGGGATTTTCTAAATCATAATCTCACTTCCTATCCCTACTAATTCAACAAATACAACTAGTTACATATCTGAAAATACTTCAGTGGAAAGACAAAGGATTCTCGATCCTACAGAGTAGTATCTTCAAAAGGGGTAAAGAGACCCAGGTTAGGCTGCCCAAAGATACTGCCATGTAACAGAAGGGAGCACTGGAAGTGTACGCTGTCACTCAGAATGAAGTCCAGACAGGCCAGGAACAGAAAGGAGAGGGTTTAGGAAAGGTATTTGGGCAAGCGGGGGAGCAGAGTAAGATGTTCAGAAGCAAGAGATGGGCTGAGGATGTAGGTCAGTGATAGATACAGTGCTTACCTAGTATGCATGAAACCCTAGGTTCAATCCCCAGCACCTCATAAAGAGAAAAAGGAAAACAAGAAAGAAAGAAAGAAAGAAAGAAAGAAAGAAAGAAAGAAAGAAAGAAAGAAAGGCATAGGATTAATATTCAGCTATATATAAAGAAAATGGGAGTAGAGAATTTAGGACAGAAAGCTCAAAGAAATAGAAGCTTGGCAAGAAACTGAGGCAGGGCAGATAAAAAATTAAGCAATGAATGGATATGTAGGCAGCTTTATTGGAAAGACAAGATAACTGGAATGGGAAATATAACAGGAATTGAGGAGAAGAAAAAGAAACAGTTGTCAGACTGAAGACACTACCCAAGGCTTTCGGGCCCAACCTGAGAAGATGCTTCCCTCACACCCTTCGTCTTGCTGCCAGTTCTCATGTACGTACACTCCATGTATGACTGTCCTACTCTCCTTTCTCGAGTCTCCCTTTCCTTCTAAATTCTTACTTTACCAACTCTCATGTGAAATTACAATGTAACTTGTGTCTGGTATTTATTGCAAAGATTTTACTTGTTTAAAATTTTATAGAAGACAAAAAAAATCTAGCTTTAAGCAGTAAAAAAAAAAGAAACAGTGTAAATTTCTTCCCGTTTCTTCCTATTTAGTCCTCACTGTATGTCCTAATCCCAAACCATAAAGTTTCATACATCTATTTTTAAAAAATGAATTTATAAAAGAGAGCTATTGTTAATATGGAAAAAAAAAGGAAGAAAGAAACAATTTAGGAATAGGAGAAGATGCAAATGGCTAACAAATATATGGAAACCCTCCCCTCTCTTTCTTTTGTACTGGGAATTAAACTCAGGGCCTCATGTTTGCCAGGCAGGTGTCGTGCCACTGAGCTGGATTCTCGACCCTCCTCTTTATTATTAATTCAAAAAATGTGTATTATCTCCCCAATCAAACCATAAAACAGCCACCAGAAGCTTAAACTGAGACAGGAGGATCACTCGAGGCCAGCCTGGGCTACAAATGTGAATTCAAGACCAGCCTAAACTACATAGCAAAAGGAAAAGAAAGTTAAAAGAAAATTTTAACTGAAACTCAGACACAAAAGAATAAATAGTACAAGGTTTCACTTACATAAAATTATAAAAACAGGTATAATAAACTATACTATTGGAAGTCAACACTGTGGTTACCCTGGGGAAAGAGAAGGAATAAAGATTAACGATCTTATTTGGGGAAGCTTCTAGGTTGACACACTATTTGCTCCTTGCATGTTGGATGTATGATGGGTGTATTCATTTTGTTTTAATTTATAGGGATGGACACTAATGATTAATGTACTATTCTGTATGGAGTTCATGATAGAATAAAAGTTTAAGTAATAAAAAATAATTTTGACCTACTTGTGGTGAGGTATGTAAGAAGTTTAAAAGTTGTCATTCTGCCTTAACAATGAAAAAGTAAAACTAAAAAAAAATCAGTAACATTCCTTAAATGCATAAAGAAGTGAGGTCAAATTAGTACATACCTAAGAGTCAAACTGCTGGATCATGAGACAATTGTACATTTAATGTTTTGAGGAATTACAAAGAGTTTTCCAAATGGGGCACCATTTTACATTTTGATGACAGTTGTAAATTAGAGGCAGGAGAAGAAAAAAAAAATCACAATCCACCCCAGCAGAAACTCATCGGGAGGAACCAGTGCCAGAGTAAGGTAACCTGAACTGTATCTTAACGAAATGCTGAAGGTTCAAAAATCACAACTCTGGGAGTGAAGAGCCCCACCACCACAGACACATGCTCACATACACACTGTCTTGTGTTTTACCTCCTGGTTCTGAGAGTATATATCAATGAAAAATGTCATCATGTTTCCAGCAGAGGGAATGGAAAAGAAACCATCTTTGAAATATGCCAGAGTACGGGTGTTGCATTATTCTTAAGAAGGTCTGCCTTATAAGAAACGGAGTGCAATCTAACCTACTAGAGTTTCATGAAAGTCTAAATGATCTGGCAAAATGCAAACTGTCAACTCTAGCTGCTTTAGGGAGCAATGGTAACAACCAGCTCCTGCCCAACAGTCTCCCCATCAAAGAAGGGAAACAGCTGACTCCTGTCCTATGGAGTTTGGGAAAAAGAATAAGAAACATTTGTGAATTTCACACTCCAGAGGTGCAAACTCATTAAAAGACTAAGACCTACATGAAGAACTGTACAGTATTTCCCCTTCTCATCTTACCATCATACTAACTAAAGCCTGTTTAGGGCAGTTCCTTTAACCTGGGGTACATCATGTTCACAACGAAAGCAAAAAGCATAAAAGGCAAAAAACAAAATAAAATGAAAACCAACCAACCAAAACAAACAAATAACAGTACAAAGAAACAGTAACTATAAGAACCAAACTCAAATATGGTAGGTATGCTGGAATTATGAGACTAGGAATGAAATATGCTAAAGGCTGTGATGAATAAAACATGCAAAAAAGATGACAAACCTGACAGATAAAAATTCTAATATAGAACTAAAAAAGAAAAGGAGATTAAAAAACAGTAACTGAAATTAAAAATGTCTTTAAAGGAGCTATTTTTAAACTAGACATTGCAGAGGAAAAGAATCTATTAGTCTGAGGACATCTCAATAAAATTCTCCAACACTGGTGGGGGCGGGGACAGAACATCCAGGAAGGAGAGGCAGCTACAAAGTTATACACATAAGAATAAAAGACCACAGTAGGAATACTCTAAGCAAAAATCACTGAGAACTTCCCCCAAATTAATGTCCTATCAAATCACAAAAGCAGGAAGCTCAGAGAACACAAAGCAAGATGAATGCCAGAAGAACTATATCCCTAATTATATTGTATTCAAATTACAAAAGATCAAAGGTAAAGATATTCAAAGTCAGAGGGAAAAAAAAACACTGTAGGGAGAAGTACATCCAAATTCTCAGAAAACATGCAAGCAGAAAAAATAAAAAAGAAAAAAATCCATCAACCTAGAATTCTGTACTCAGAGAAATTAACCTTCAAAAGTGAGAGAACTGAAGACTTTCTCAAACAGAAACAGGGAATTTGTCACCCATAAACTTTTCCTTGTTGAGAAATTTTAAAAGGAATTCTTTAGAAAAAAAGGAAATTATATAGATCAGAAATTCAGATCTAATAGGAAACTAATAAGGATGTAAGCATTAGAGAAGAACTCAATAAAAGTGAAGTAAAACAGAGTAAAATACAAACATGCCCCAGCACTCTGCGAAGCTAGGGCAGGAGGACTGCAAATTCAATCCCAGACTGGGCAACTCTGACAAACCCTGTCTCAAAATTTAATAAATAACAAAAAAAGGGGGGTTAAGAATGTAGCTCAGTGAGAAGGCCCTAGGTTTAACATCCATAAGGAGAAGAAAAAAAGAACAAGATAAAACCCTTTCATCTTTCTTTTTCTTTTTTTTATAGTGCTCAGGATTGAACCCAGGGCCCTGCATGTACTAGGCACTTTATCAGTGAATTACAATCTCCATTTTTAAAAATTTTATGTAAAACCTTTAGGGCTTTTTTTGGAGACAGGATCTCGACATATAGTTCAGATTGCCCCTGAACTCACTATGTAGCCCAGACTGGCCTTGAACTTGCAGCAATCCTCCTGCCTAGCCTCCCAAGTGGTGGGATTTCAAGCATGTGCCACTATGTCTGGCAAAATTTTTAATATATTTAACAGACAACAGGTTTTAAAAAAATAGTAACAGCAAAAATTAATCCAATTATTTATACTTATATATGTTCATTGTATGCGTCCTCATGTATGCTTACACAGAAGTAAAACGAACAACAGCAATACACAAGTGATAGTAAGAAGAAATTAGGATTATTTTGTCATAATGTACTCACCCTATCTATGCAGTGGTATACTTATTTGGAAGTAGACTTGAATTAGCTGTAGGTGTATATTGCAAACTCAAAGAAATCACTAAAAAAAGTTTTTAAAAGTGTATAAATAATGTGCTAAGAAAGGAAAAAATGTAATCATTACTCAACTTTATAGACAGAAGCTGTAATAGAAGCTACAGTGGAAGACAGTAAATTAAATCCAAAATAAGCAGAAGAAAAAAATCAGAGAAATTTGATATTACAAATGAGAACAGAGAAAAATTAAAAGATAATTTATTGAAAAAGTCATTGAAAGTGATAACCCTCCAGGGCAAGGCTAAGAAAGAGCAAAGACACAAATCACTAACATCAGAAATGAAAGGTGGGATTACTACAGATTCCACAGATATTATAAAGATAATTTATATGATCCTGTCAATGTGCCAAAAAAAAAGGAAGCAAGCAAGCATTTGACAAAAGCCAACACACATTCATGGTAGATAAAAAAAAAAAGCTCAGTGAACTGGGAACAGAGGAGAACTTGTTCAAACTGATTTAGAAAAATCAAACAAAAACAGAATAAAATAAAAACAGAAACATTACCAAAAACATCTACGGCTAACATCACACCTTTATGATAAGAAACTAGAAAATTTCTTAATAAGATCAGAAATAAGGCAAGAATGTCTCCATTTGTTCTTGCTAACATTGTATTGTAAGTCCTAAGACAAGAAAAGGAAAAGAAAGGTATATAGATTGAGAAGAAATAAAACTGTTTTGCTTACAAATGACATGATCATCTATAGAGAAAATCCAAATTAACTGACAAAAATCTTGTGGAACTAATAAGCAATTACAGAGCAAGGTCACAGCATTCTTTTGATGCTTCCATGGGAATGATCCCAGGATACCTTCTTGCATACTAAAATCTGTAGAGCTTTACATGCCTTATAACAATGACACAGTGTTGGCATAGAACATAATTCCTCCTATATACATTAAAACATCTCTAGTTTACTTATCTAATACAACCTAAATGCTAGGTAAATAGTTGCTAGGCAGTATTATTCAGGGAATAGTGACCTTTCGCCCAAAAAAAGCCTACACATGTTTAGTATAGATACAATTTTTCCCCCAAATACTTGCAATTTAGTTACTTGATTCTGAATATTTGGAACCAATGGATATGGAAGGTAAACTGTCCATGAGCAACAAACAAGTAAAATTCTAAATTTTAAAAAGTACTACTTATATTAGTACTCCCAAAAATGAAACACTCAGCTATAATCTAACAAAGTATATGCAAGAACTATACAGGAAACATACAAAACTCTGATGAAACAAAGAATGCAACAGAGATATACTCCTCATTTGATGAACAGGAAGACTGAATATTGTCAATCTGTCAGTGTTTTCCAACTTAATCTATAAATTCGATGCAGTATCAATCAATACGTCAGTAAGTTATTTTGCATTTATCAACAAACAGATACTAAAACTAAAATGGAGAGGCAAAAGGCTGAGAACAGCTTACAAGATACTGAAGAAAAAAAAAAAACTAGAAAATACCATTTAACCCAGCTGTATCTCTCTGTTGTATTCTCAAAAGATTTAAAGACATTACACTATAGTAATACATATATATCCAATATCTATAGCAGAACAAATCGTAATAGCTAAGCTCTGAAAAAAGTCCCATCAACAAATGAATGGATAAAGAAAATGTGTATATTTGAATATTATATATTTCATGATTATTCTACCATAAAGAAGAATGAAATCATGTCATTTGCAGGAACTGGAGGTCGTAATGCTAAGGGAAATAGGCTAGACTCAGTTAATTATCACGCTTTCTCTTATATGAGAAACCTAAAATATAAATACATAAACAAACAAATAAAATAAAGGAGAGATAATAGAAAATTAGAAGGTAGAATCCTGAAAAGAAGGAAAGGGACTGCGGTAAGGAAGAGGAAAGAGAGGGGGAAAAGGGATTGAAAATGATCAAGATAAGTTAAATGCATATACCAATTCTCCCCAACAAACATCACTATTCTATACTGTAAACATGCACTAATTTAAAAAATTAGATGAGAAATAAAGTTGAAAGCCTTTACCCGATTTCAAGTCCTTACTATAAAGCAATGGCACACCTGAGGAGCAAGCTATTTGTATCACTGCAAGCTCTAAAAGGTTCTCCGTCACTGTTAAAAGCTACAAGTAGGGTGGCATGGACAAAGAATAGACAAGTAGACAGACACAACAGAAAAGAGCCCAGAAATGGACCCACATAAACAAAAATAGTCAATAATCTTTGAAAAAAGAGCAAAGACAATACAATAAAGATAGTCTTTTCAACAAATAGTGCTAGGACAATTGTATATTTACATATGAAGAAATGAATTTAGGTAAAGACATTATATTCCAATTAACTTAAAATGGTTCATGGAACTAAATGTAAAACAAAAGCTCCAAAATGCACAGAAGACAACATAGAACAAACTAGTTGGATAATGGGTTTTATGGTGACTTTTTAAATATGACATCTACAATGGAAATAACTGATAAGTTATACTTCATTAAAACTATAACTTTCTGCCCTGCAAAGGACACTATCAAGATAAGGCAAGCTACACACAGAACAAAATATCTGCAAAAGTCTGCTACCCAACGTATATGAAAAACTTTGATAATAAGAAGAAGATGAGCTACCCAATTTAAAAACTGGCAAAGACCCAGAAGGGGCAGTACTTGGCCAAGTTCTACCTGCCCCACCCCATGTAGCACGAGCACAGGAACACACGTGCCTCAGTCACTGGGACAAGAATCTGTGTTTTTATTCTCCCTGGCTTGAAGTCTCCTAGTTGCTCTTAGATTGTAACTAAGGAGCAGCACATAGTGAGTAATTTCTGGGGGGGACAAAAAAGGGTTGGGGATTTAGCTCAGCGGCATACAGTCGTGAGTTTGATCCCCAGTACCAAAAAAAAAAAAAAAAAAAAAGTGCCGAGGGAATACTTTAGCTGGGGATTTAGCTCTGGTGCCTTACAAGCACACAGTCATGAGTTCAATCCCCAGTAAAAAAAAAAAAAAAAAATCAAAGACTAAAAACTGGCAAAACATCTACACAGACATTTCACCACAGAATATATTCGAAATCAATTATGCATATGAAAAGATGTTATCATGAGTTATCAGAGAAATACAAATTAAAACAACCATAAGACACCTCTACAAACCAATGAGAATGACCAAACCTGAAACAATGATAATACTAAATGCTGGCAAAGCTACAGAGCCACAGGAACTCTCATGCATTACTGATGAGAATGCAAATTGGGACTGCCACTTTGGAGATAGATCAGTTTCTTAAAAAAACTAAAGATAATGGGCTGGGGATTTAGCTCAGTGGTGTAAGCATCTGCTTGGCAGGTGCGAGGTTGTGAGTTTGATCCCTGGTACCAAAAAAAAAAAAGAAAAAAACTAAACATACCCTATCAGAGGCTAGGGATGTGGCTAGGTGGACTTGCATGCATGCGGCCCTGGGTTCAAGTTCCTGCACTGAAAAAATAATAAACATATAACATAATAATTGTATGCCTTGTTATTTACTAAAAGAGACGAAAATTGGGGCCCAGAGGAAAACCTGAACACAGTATTTGCAGTATATTTATAACAATATTTAAACAGTACTAACCTAAATACATATGCATATAGTCTTTTATACCTTTTGAATTTAAAAACATTTAGAAAGCTTGCACTTTTTTCAAATAAACAAATGAAATTACAACTTAAGATGTGGCGTACATGTAGCAACTCCCCATGAATGATGTGATCATTACGTATTGCAAACACATATTAATGTAAACAAAAAAAGAAAGAAAAGAAATTAAAGCTTGGAAAAAAAAGAAATTTAACAAAACTTACCTAGCAGGGGGAATTCCTCTCTTACAAAGATCAATCCTCAGTTTCTCTCCCACATGTCTGTAAATCTCTACAACAGCCAATATTGCAGCATCTCTCACCTGTCAGAGAATTAGAATTTTTAAAGAAAATTTTATATAATAAAATTCTTTACTTCAAGGTAACACTACAGTTAGCAGACTAACTAGAATCTCCAAATTGATTTTAATGCCCCAAGGGAAATTATAGCATGTCATTAACAGAAAATCAAGAATCTACCAAGAAACTTACAGAAAAAAACCTAACAAATCTCTGGAAAAAACTAGGTTTTATAGAAATCTAAGAAACTTGTGAATAGAAGTTAGTAATTTGGCCTTCAAAAAATATATTTGTAATAAGATACAAACAATTGCCAATAATTAATATAAGTTATTGCTAATTTATTTTCTTGGAAAACATATTTCAAGTATATGGCCATTTTTATACTAGTATTCATGGGAGCATTATTCATAGAACCAAAAGTTAGGAAATTTGAATGTCCATCCATAGTTGGACGAATAAAGTGTGATACATGTATGTGTATGTGTGTATGTTATCAAAATATTATGCAGCCTTAAAAAGGATGGAAATTCTGACATGTTACACCAAAAATGAACACTTTGAGGGTATTATGCTAGATAAAGTCAGATACAAAAATAATAAATATTGCATGATTCTACTTCTATGAGGTACCTAGTGTAGTTGAAATCATACAGAAAGTAGAATGGTGATTGCTAGCAGCTGGAGGAAGAGAAGAATGAGAAGTCGTTATCTAACAAGTACAGAGTTTCAGTTTGGGAAGCTGAAAAAGTTCTGCAAATGCATGGTATTGACAGAAGCAACAATCTGAACGTATTTAATGCCACTGAAATATACACACTTTAAAAATGGTTGAAATGACACGTTTTTTTATTGTGTGCATTTTATCACAAGAAGGAAAAAAAATATGGCCCAAAAAGAGGAACTTGAATAGCTTTGGTTTCCTTGCACAGCTCCCTATTAAAAAAGAGCAACGAAAAGCCAGGTATGGTATTCCCAGTTTTTCAGAAGGCTGAGGCAGTCATTAAGTAGCTCAGCCACACTTTTGAGCCTAGGAGTTCAAGGATAGTCTAGGCAGCAAAACAAGATCCCATCTCACAGAGACAGTAGAACTACAAACCTGTTGAGAAGGTGCTAGAACCTGAAATATGGGAAACTCTTACTCAGGTCATTCTTAATCCCCAACCATTGCAAAAATAAGAATGAGATCCAGAACATATCTTTGTGTAATGTTTATAGTATAGGTAGCTCAGATAATGCTTATAGTAGAGGTAGCACCTGATGTACCACTAACACAGTCCTATTACAACAAGTAGTGAATATTACAAGACTTTTATGCAGGTGGATATGGTGGTACATGCTACTCAGAAGGCTGAAGCCAGAAGTTTGCTTGAGCCACAAGTTTGAGACCAGTCTGGGCGAGACATTTTTATGCAACCAGACTCAGGAATAAAAGAAGGTGACAACCTGTCATCAAAACTAACATTCAGATTATGGAGCATGTGTTTCTCTGGGGGAAACGAGACAGAAAGATAGGGATGCAACTAAAACTGGCTAGGAAAGGACACATGACAAGATCCAGGAACACATGTGCAAAACAGTTCCCCAAGTCCTATACATGGACTTTCCCCAAGAACTCAGGAAAGTTTTCAACAAGATGCCCCAGATCTGACATCAGTCTGAGGAGAGTGACACAAAAAGGAGAGCCCACACTGAGTTTGTATCACTGTATCACTCTTGCATGGTGGCCACCTTCACACTGTAGGGTATACCTCTTTCCTACCTTTACTTGGCCCAAATTCACTCTGCAGAGCCTGTTTCTTTTCCTACCTTTAACAAAACTTTGCCAGTTTAAAAAATAGAAACAGAAAACAAAACTATCTTATAGGAAGACCACAGAAAGGAGCCCAGGGCCATTGTTACTCAATCTCTCAAACTCAAGAACCAGTTCAATCTATACCCAACTACACAAACTATGAACAAATAAGCAATTTATGTAAATATGTTTTTAAAAACTATCATTGGTATACACTTAAAAATGAGGTAAAACTGTGCTTTTACTATCACACTTCAATGGGATAAAAGCAAGAAAGGCTAGTGGGAAAAATCAGTCAATGCTTGAATGTAAATAATTTTTTACCTGGCTGTTGGAATCTCCAAATAAGACGCACAAATGTGGTACCAACTTGCTGATGACTAAGGGCTGAGCCCCAAAACTAAATATAATTTGAGAAAAAGAGAGAGAGTTGGTTTTAATTAGACAGTAAACAAAATATTCTCATGCTTTGCCTCTTGTCTACATCAATATGACAATTATGGTGAATGCACACACATCATCAAAACACAACATATACAAGAAATAAGCCAAAACTAATTCTAAACAATGTGACATATACAAATGAATAATCATGACTGATACTGAAAATATATGACTCAACATACCAAAATGCTCAATCTATGTCACTTTTAACCCTAGGAACCTATAAATGACTTTAAAAATCAGAAGCTGGGTGTGGTGGTGCATGCCTGTAATTCTCTCACTTGAGAGGCTGAGACAGGAGAATCGCTGTGAGTTTGAGGCCAGCCTGAGCTACATAAGCAAGTTCAAGGCCAGCCTGGGCTACACAGTGAGACTCTGTCTCAAAAACAAACAAACAAACAAACAAGAAATCAGAGCATTCATTTTTGAAATAGGTTTTTAGACCATGGGTTTCAAATTAAATGAAATAAGTAAATGAAAAGATCTTTTTGTTTAATATTTGGATGAAGTCACAGGTTGAAAGCAAATGACGGGAAAACCAAAACTCACAAAGATTGTTCAGACTGAACAAACAAATTTTAGATTGAAGAATGGACCACAGAGCAAAAAAAAAAAAAAAGAAAAGAAAAGAAAAGAAATTAAATGAAGTATAGTAAAAGTGAAAAATAAAGAGGAAGGTAACACTATAGGAAAGTTGAAAGTTACTATGTATTACCTATCATATTGCATTAAACCTGAAAAAACTAGTCCAGAATGAGAACAAAAGTCCCAGTTTACATTTCTTCAGAATCTTCTTCATATCTCTGTGGCATCAATACTGTTAGAACTCTGCATACTGCTACCAGATTTAGTTTACCCGGGAGTCTTGTTCAGGGTATGATTTGGTAGCCATCCACAGTACTCCAGGGAGCCTAGGGCCAACTGGAAAAGGGAAGATTTGGGAAGTGGGGCTACAATATATGAGATACTACTGAGTTAAAAACAATTCAAATTGGATCCAGAGCTTAGATCCTAAGTTACCAACACATCAGTTCTATGGTGGCTATATATAACATACTAATGAAAAGAGAAACATTTCTTACAACTGATAATTTTAAAATAAACAATCTGAAAGATAACATATATACTTGCACAAAACCAACAAAGTTACCAATAAATTTTGTACTAAATCAGTTAATAATTACTTAAAATTTATTTCCAGTCTTTCTTGATATTGTAACACAGATTTTTTTGAGCAATAAACATAAGAAGGCCATTTTCAGTAATACAAAACTTACATGTTTAAGGTTTCAATAAGACACAGACACACGCCTTCTCGAGATCGAAAATTCTTGTGCTTAAAACCAGAAGCCAACTGTTCCCAAATGTACTATTTGAAAGAAAAGTACAGGTATTACAAAAAATTAAATTATCTATGCTATAGTATTTCAACTCTTCCCAACCTTATTACCAATTTCATTAAAAATTGAGTTTTCTCATCAGAATATTTCCACCTTACAATAGGCCAACTATCCCTTTTTGAAATGCTTCATTCCAGAAATACTTTAAAAATTTTTTCCAGATTTTAAAATATCTGCATTTACAGAATGTGATTGTCTTGGGCTGGGGATTTAGCTCACTGGCATAAGTGCCTGCCTTGCAAGCACAGAGTCGTGAGTTTGATCCCTGGTACCAAAAAAAAAAAAAAAACAGAATGAGATATCTTAATAGAACCCAAATCTAAACACAAACTAATTTATGTTTCATAAACACTTTACACACACACACACACACACACACACACACACACAGGCTGACGGTAATTTTTTACAATGCTTTTAGTTTACTTGTGTTTTAACTGTGATCCATCACATGAAGCCAGTTAAGAAATTTCCCATTTGTGGTATTATGTCAATGCTTAAGAAGTTTTGGACTTTGGAGTAGTTTTGGACTTTGAGTTTTGAATTAGGATACCCAATTTATAAGTCTACTAAGTTGAATTTATATTGTCATTCTGCCTATTCATCACATTTTTAGATTGTATCTTTTTCACTTTAGATTTCGATGATTATCATAAAAAAAGTCCAGAACCTAAAAATCTCAGCATTTCCAAGGACACAGACATTCTTCTGCATTTTAGAAACCTTGAATAACAATGTTATTATTATAAATCCAGTAGACAAGTAAGCATTTAAAAGGTCTAACACTCCCTAACAACTACTACATACTGTCACAAGGAACAGGATTTTTCAATATACGATATTATAATTAAGGTCTTTCTAATTTTAATACTATATCCACACATAGCATAATTTTGGGGTACCTCATTTTATGCCTATTAATTTGTATACATTTATCTATGTTGAAAAATGTACACTTTCTTTATAGATAAACTAATACAAGAAACACAAAATAATTGAGTTTGGTTTAACAAGGAATCCAACAATTGTCCAACTGAGAATCAAATGTCCAGTCAATCCTTTTCACACGTTTGGAAACATGACCTTTACCATTCATCAAATTCTACCTCCACCTCTTTCTCCTCTTTCTCTTTCTGTCTTTTTCTGTTTCTCTTTCTCTCTCTCTCTCATACACACACACACACACACACACACACATACTTTCTGTACTCAACATTCTTTCTGCAGTCTGTATTAAGCTTTACTAACATACTTCATTCGCTAAGGGCCTAGGTTCAACCCATAGCAGCAGAAAAGACAAAAACAAAAGCAAAACACCAAACCCTGTAATCCAATAATATGACTCAGCACCATGATCTCAGTACAAGGGTATGTCCTATGGCATTCTTTGTAATAACAAAAACACCAAAAACAACTTAAAATGTAAATCACATAACCTGCATCAAAGAGTACCAACCACTGGGTTGAGATGGTGCAACCTTGCAATTGCAGCTACTCTTTGAGACTGAGGCAGGATTCAAGTTTGAGCCCAGCCTGAGCAACATAGTGAGACTCCTTCCAAAAAAATTTAAAAGGGAGAGAAGACAAGATGGCCGACCAGTGAGCAACAAAATACAAAGCCTCCAGGGAGAAACAACTCATACGCCAGAATAAAAACACCCTGGAGAGACCCAGACAAAGGGAGATGGATCCTCTTGACACAGGAAGAAATTAAAATGTAAAAAAGCCTGTCAAATACTTCGGGACTACAACTGAAACAGATAAAAATTACAAGACACAGCATTTCCGTTAGCGGCAACCGGCCAAATTTGCAAAGGCCTGAATCTACGCCAGCTGGCAGAGCTGCCCAAACTCGTTCCCACCCCCACTCACAGGAAGCACAGCAGCGCTGAACTTGGGGGTTGTTGAGCCCAATGGAGAGCAAAGCCAGTTCGAAAAGGAACTTCATTAATCACAGTCAGTGCTAGGAATGAGACCTCCCCCGCAAGGGAAGGATGCAACCAAATGGGCGACCTGTTGGAATTGGGCAGGAGGAGCCTGAACTGGGAGCGACAGTGATTTCAGTTGGTTCCTCCCTCCCAAGAGCAGATTTGTGGGATTTGCTTGGACTGGGCCACACCCCTGGCCGGGACCCAATGAGCCATCCCAAATCGATTCCCTGTACCTACCAAGCACTAACCAGGTGAAGGCACCTGAAGTTTGGCTGGCCTGGTGGGGAGGGGCAGGCAAATAGAGCTGCTGCTTACACCTCAGTGACAAGAGCAGGCAGGAGAGGGTGGAGTTCCCTTGCCAGCATGCTTTGGAAGAAACGTGGCCAACAGGGAAGGGGGCTG
>PVLA01002515.1:0-153971 GCA_004027455.1 Hydrochoerus hydrochaeris
GTATTTTAAAGCATTTCCTAATGTTTCCCATCTTTTAGTATCAATGGAGCCCTCCGGAGGGAACCAGGGGCAAGTTTAATAAATCTTTTGTTTTAACCCTTATCTCTCTCGCTTTGAGGGCCTTACTAAGGCCGGCAACGAACAATTTGTGTTCACTTAACGCTTGACCCAAGCCGATTACGTTCACTTACTGTGATTCCGGACAAGACGTCAGGCAGTCATCTGTACAGATCACAGGGACAGAGTCCCCCCAGCTACCGTGGCCACGGCTTTTCCTCTGTGAACGATCCCTCATTGACCTCCTCGTATTGGGGCCCTCATGCTGGGCGCCACTTGATCTGGCCTGCGGACCAATGCGTGGGTTTTCCCCTAGAGGAAGGAAAACGGGGCGGGGGCAGGGTGAAGAGAGAGAGACAGAGGCAAGTTGAAGTTTCCCAATCAAACCTCGTTTATTGAACAATGTTCCTGGCTTATAAAGAAGCGGGGGCAGGAAGTTACGGATGGGTCGCTGTCATTTCCTGTGTGGGGCGAGAGGATCCTGGGAAATGTAGGCCGACGCACTGGACGCCCACAAGAGGGAGAGATGGAGCGGCAGCCATGAAGCTATCATGCTGCTCCCTACACTGGGGCATGCTAAAACTGTTGAAAACTGAATCAAGGAGGGTCATATCTCAGAATTTTAAATGATATCTTAAAAATTATCTAATGTTGTACCTCAATTTTTATGGATTAAAATGCAATATATTTGTTTTGTAACAGGCACCTAAAGACTGGGCCTGCAGGTGCCCAATGAGTTACTAAAAGCAGGATGAAGCTTCACATCTTCTTTTTTTAAAATATATATCAGTCTCATTAATTACCTTCAATCTTTAGGGTTGATCCTTGCTCATCTCTGCATGTAGCCATGTTAATCATTTAAGGAGTATCAATAATAGTAGGTTTATTAGCCATAAATTTATCCCATCCTCATTCACAACAGAAGACACCAAGTTTAAGTAATTTTCAGAATCTTCAGGGACCTACCAGTCTTTACACTGTACAGTTCCTGAGCCCCTGGAGCAATACTTAGAAGTCTCCATTGTCCTAAACCTGCAGTCACCTTGTGTCTTAGTTACTTTTCATTCATCTCTGAGACAAAATACCTGATACCCAAAATTAGGGAAGAAAAGCTTTATTTCTTACAGTTCTTGGGGGTTTCAGTCCATACTCAATTGGCTCCAAGGCAGCATGGCTTGGCAGGGTAGCCCTTCATGGCAAAAGAAAAAGACACATATTCTTCCCGCTGTTACACTGGCTCCATCCTTGGGAAGGTGAAACACTCACACCACCAATCTGAGTGCTAGACAATGAACCAATCACAAACGCTAGATTTAGTTGTGTCTATAATTACGTGAGGCTTGGGGGTCACTGACATAAACCGTAACACCTTGGATTCTAGGAAAAGCAGGTCCTTAAAAATCCCCCAGGTTAAGGTCACCCCACAAGCTGGAGAAATTACCCCATGACATGAGCAGGGGCCAACTCCACTAAGCACAGCTGTTGCCCTCTCAGTGATCAGGGCTCTGCCAGAACCTCACAGAACTGAGCCTGAGATATTACAGATTACCTAAGCTGCAGGTTTGCAAGATCAAACCTCTGCTTGGTTCCCCTTTTCTGTAAAACCAGAAAGATCTGCCAGCCTCTGGAAAACAAATCATAAGCCTCTTTCTGTCCTTCGCAGCATGACCATGCTGATTCAAGCTCCTTTCCTGCCCTTCACCATTGCTCATTTCTTTGATTGGTGTTTTGAAATAGGTGGCCAAGCATGATGTGTTGAGACCTCTTTGCCTTAAACTCCAGGAACATTCATTCATTTACTTATTCATCAAACATTTGCTGAGCTTCACTGTGTCAGATTTTTTCAAACTATAGGACACAATTGTGAATAAGGCATGGAATCATGTTTACTGAGCCAAAACCAAAATTCTTTTTAGAAAAGCCTCTATCAAAGTATTTTGCACATAATATAAAACTTACTTTTTAATTTTGTTTGTTTTAGGTACATGTGTATGTGACAGTTATAATGAAAACTGTATTTCACCTTCAGAATTGCTTTGATTCTTGGTCAAAAACATTTGAAAATTGTTGCATCTTGTATCCACCTTGCTTTGCATAGAATATTACCTGGGCACTTAATCAATATGAAGGTTCCAGAGTCATCCTCCCAGATTCCTCAGGCCCATGTGGGTCTGCACTCTGCAGTTTGACAAGCCACTGCCTATTCTGAGTCTCGAGTCCCAACTATACCAAGGAGATGCCAGACCCCAAGTGGTTGGGACACCAGAATTGGCTTTACCTGGGCTTTGGGGACATCTTCCCCAAAGAGATGAATCGGCTTTGAAGGGTGAGTTTTGAGTTTGCTAAGCAAAGGGGAGGAGGGAGGAGGCTCACTGACACCAGGATTCCACGTTGCCTTCCATGGTCTTGCTCATCTTCCTGGAGCCACTGCCCTGGTCTGTCTGTCTCAGAACCCAGTTTGGGTCCCAACTTCTGGCTCTCAGGCTCCCTCTCTGTCTGGCTCACAGGGACATGGCCTCTTGGATCTGGCTTCTGCAGAGTTCCTGGCTAACCCATCGTCCGTCCAGGTCATATCAGCTCCAGATGCTGGCCTGGTTACAAGGGGCCTTTTCTTTCTGAGGCCCCCGTCACAGCTGTCTAGCCCGGCTGCCTGAACACAGAGGTAATTTGCAGGAGAAGCATAGAGGCAGTTGAGGTTTCCATAAAAACATACCTGCCTTTTCCTCTTTCATCTGCTGCACTGCACACAACCAGAGAGGACCTCTCCTCACAGTCCTCTGGCAATGGGTGTGGAGCCAAATTTGTTGATAAAGAAATTCTCAGCCAGGGATTTAGTTTAGCGGCTTAAGCACCTGCCTGGCAAGCACAAGGTCGTGAGTTCAATCCCCGGTACAAAAAAAAAAAAATTCTCTTTAGAGCTGCTGGACTGCAGAATTTCTCTGTATGCAGGGATTCTTGCAGCCACAGCTGAGCAGAGTATTGTAATCCCAAATACTGAGTACAGTAATCCAAGTATCATAATCCCTTTTCCAGTTTTCCTCACAAACCAAAAAGTTATATTTGTAATCCCATTGAGACGTTATTGGAATCCAGCAAGTTAATTTTAATCTATCACCTCCAATGAAACCCATGGTGAGAGGAAAGACACTAAGACATATTCCAAGTTAGGGGCAGCCAAGGGGTCCTAAATCCAATCCCTGTGAGGATGTGCAGACAAAGGTCCTGATCCTAGGCCTCTCCCAGAATTTAATATCTTGTGAAGAAGGAGGGTGGCTCAGGGATGAGTGACAGTGAGGATGGCCAGAATTACGTGAGTAACTTGAGCTGGCTAGCCAGGTAGGGAGAAAAGCATCTCTGAAAAATGCAGACAAGGATATGCAGAAGGATCAATTTGCATAATTCAATTAAAGTAACAACTGAATTGTTTTAGGAGGCTGTTGCTTTGGTTTCTGATATGTAAACTTCTGTGCCCTGGGGATTCATAGCCTCTTTACCTTGGGGCTCATACCCAGTTGACATTCCCAGAGCTGATGGTTCTACCATCCCACCATGCTCATATCTTTTACAGAGAGCACTATGTAAGGAAACAGGAGACTGATGGCTTTAGAGATTACATATCAGTACCTCAGCTAGCCTTATTTGCAATGCTTAGAGCCAAGTGAAGAGAGAAGGAAATACCATAGCCAGCTTTCTACATATCAGTATAACAAAATAAGTCTCCATATAATCAAAGTTGCAGCAATTGTTCTGTATTCAAGGGTAGTCACTAGAATTGTATCCCACATAGAGGGCTAATCCTGCCTCATACCCCAGCAGTGAGCTCCCAACTCCTCCCAACCCTGTTCCTTGGAAAGACCTTGAGAACCTTTGGCAAGCCTAGCATGAAAAGCTGGGGGTGGGGGTAAAAACACAAAGGGTGTTATAGCCAAGGTATAAAAATATAAACATGTGCTTTGCTCAGATTTGTGTCATCACATTTGAAAATGACAAGGAAACGTTATGATCTTGTAACAAATTATGATCTTGAGCATATATAAAATTAAAATCTTGCATTCAAACTAAAAAGCATTATCAGTCTATTAATGGCTGAGCCTCCCTGGGTAAAAGCACTTCCCTAAGAGAAAAAAACTCTTGACACCAAGTCCTCTGGCTAGTTGGAGGAGAGGCAGACAGGCATTGATGACCCCAGTCTGGGCTGCTCTGGGGAAAAAAACACTACTCTCTGCTTTAGGCTCCTTAGGCAGTTTTTGTTCTGCTTTTATTGTAGAGTAAAAACTGATGGTCAACTTAACACCAGCAGAACTGAATCAGTGTACTGCTGAGTGTAGATGGTCCACCTGAGGATTGTTACCAGCATAAACAGGAGACCTGGAGAGGGAGAGTAGTGCTATAGGTTCTTCTAAGTGAGTGTTGTTGTTTGAACTGTTGTTTCTTTTGGAGCTGTTGGTTTGGAGCTTGTTGTGCTGGCCTCCCTGATATGGACTCAGCTGTTACCATCAGAGGAGCTCGGGACCTTGTCACTAAGAATGGCTGTGGTTCACTTTGGGGGAGCTCTGGTCCCACAAAGATATACCGTCTAATCTCCAGGGGAAACTTGTCACACTGGCTTCCTGATAAGAACTCAGCTGCTGTCAGAGGAGCTTCGGCCCTTGTTGTCACTGAGGGAAGTTGTGGTGTTTTTCAGGGGAGCCTTGGTTCTTATTTTGTCACTTCTTGGCTCCACTCCAGAACCCTTAAGCTACTGGCACAGATCCTTCACCACACTGGCATAGACTTTCTAGCTTCCACTGCTGACCTTTGGGCCTTCCCAGTGCAGATCCATGAAACAGACTTGCCTGAGACATTGTGGGCTCTAGGTCTCCAGTTGGACTTGGGAGGTATTATCATGGGCTCTAGGTATTCAGCTGAACTCCTGCAGGTGATTGCCATAGGACCCAAGTCCTCAGCTGAATTCTCTAGATCTTTAGTGTGTGAACAGATTTCCTGCATTTTCTTTGTATTTGACTACTTGGGTGACCATTATAAACACTATTATAAATTATGTGTGCTGTATTAGGAGACAATTTGAGCAGCTTCCCTTCAATGCAGAGCAATTGGCTCGGCATTAGTTAAATCGAGTCTTGTTTCCATGCATTGATGAGTCCAGAGCTGGCTATGATATTTCCTTTTCCCTTCAACTGGCTATAAGCAATGCAAATAAGGCCAGCTGAGGCACTGATATGTAATCTTTAAGGCCAACTGACATTTTCCTGTTTCCTCACAGTATGTTCCCTGTTAAATGGTTGAATGCAGCAGGATGACAGAGCCACTCAGCTCCAGGAATGTTAGCTGAGTCTGAGCCTCAAAATAAAAGGCTATGAATCCCTAGGGTACAAAAGTTTACATATCAGAAACTGAAGCAACAGCTTCCTAAAACCATTCAAATTCTACCCCAATTGAATTACGCAGATTGGTCCTTCTTCCTGAATATCATTCTCCCTGCATATTGCAAAGATGCTTTTCTCCCCACCTAGTAGCCAGCTCAAGTTACTCATGTAATTCCGGCCTCCTCCCTATCACTTACACTCAAATCACTCCCTTCTTCATGAGATAATAAGTTCTAGGAACGGCCATATATCCTCACTTGGATCAGACTTAGGACCTCTTGACTGCCCATAACTTTGGGTATGTCTTGGTGTCTTTACTCTTGCTGTGGGTTGCATTGAAGGTGGTAGATTGGAATTAATTCACTGAAATTTCAATAATGTTCCTATGGGATTACAAATATAACTTTCAGATTGAGAGGTAGTCTGGAAAAAGGACTATAATATATAATATTTGGATTATAGTATTATAAGGAATTACTATTGCGATTATAATACTGGGATCTCACTATAGTTTTCCTTGAAATCTCTGACTACAATAGTTTTGTTTTTGTTTTGTTTTGGGACAGAGGATGAGACATGGCACAGGTCCTCTGCATAAAGACTGCCTTTCTTTCTTCACCAGGAGAAATGGTTTGTTGAGAACCCAGCACAGTCTTGCAGGCTGATTGGCCCTTTGAGGACAGACCCCTGTACAGGAAACATGAACTGGGCCCAGAGCACCAAGTCAGAGAGAAAAAAAAAAAAATGGAGGGAGTTGAGGCTGGCTGCACAGAGCCTGTCTCCACCTCAAGGATGTGACTGCCCAAGGCACAGCCACTTGGTGGCTCTCTCAGGCAGGTTTGCTTTCAGACACATGCACAAGGACAATGCTGGGAATAGACCTGCATTCTTACTCAGACAACTCCTTTCCCTGGACCCTGGCATATTATTCTCCTGTTACTGCATCTTCCACTGGAAAACTACTCCTTATAATCAGGACATGGCTGTAGCCTCACTCTGGTCCCAGGACACTGTCTCAAGACCTTCAGTGGACCTGAGGGCTTCCTGGGCCTCCACAACTCCATGTTTCCAGGCTGTACACTGCTCCTTGGGTGCCTTTGTCCTTCCACATCAGGCATTGACCCTTCCTCTTGAAATGTGAAGGCATTTCCAGGAACTGAAAGAGTCTTACTGAGCCATGGGAAGGCTGCAATCAGCTGCACAAAAACACTGTCGTCTAGGTCGTTACTCTGCCTACTCATCGTGTGACCTTAAGGATGTCCCACCTCTGCAGTGGGGTTCAGCACCCCCTCTCAGCACTGCTGGGTACATTACGCAGACATGTATTGTACTGTCATGAACTCTCTTCACTTGAGAGAAAGAATTCCAAATGATGAGAAAATCTCATTTACTTTTTAAATCCATCACGCTTTGACTTCCACCCTCCATTTAACTGAAAGTGGGAAAGGTAATGATCCCCATATTGAAAACTCCAGAAGATACTTTTTGATGACCCTTGCTCAAGTTTTTCCCTTGGCCAACGTGGTTGGCCTCTGCTCCTCCTCGATGCTTTCCTTTCTTGGCTTCCTAATATGGCGCTCTCCACTTCTCTCTCCCATTCTTCTTGCTTCTACCTGTCAGCATTCCTCAGAGTCTAGTCTTAAGCTCTGCTCTCCTCTCTGCTCCTCTCCTCTTCTCTCTTTTCTTACCATTTCCCTTTTCTGTTTGTCTTCCTTCCCTTCCCTTCTCCCTTTTCTCTGTGCACTCTATGTAGATTATTTCATCCATGCTCATGGCCTTATATTCCATTTGCATCCTAAAAACTAATACATCTCTTCTGAACTCTAGACTTATAAATATTCAGCTGCCTACTTTTATCCATTAACATCCTAAAGTTACCCATTCAAAACCAAATTCCCCAAACCTATTCTTCTCCCAGACATCATTATTTCAATAAATGGCACCATCAACCCTCAAGCTGGTTAAAAATCCTAGCAGTCGTCCTTTTACTGTGATTTTTCTCACGACTCCTATCTCATGAATCAGCACATCCCATTTCTCTTTCTGTTTGCATTTTTTCCATCCCTACGATCCATTTTCCATGCAGCAACCACAGTGATCATTTTTAAGTTGTGAATTTGTTCACCTCATATACTCCATATTAAATACTTGCTGTGAGCAAGACATTGTTCCAGAGGCCTAGAAAAATAATAGGAGAAAAGAAAAAGAAAGTAAAGGAACAGATAACTAAAAAATATATTGGCTGTGTTTATATAGAGTTCACATTCTCACTTAGACCAAAGACAGATGAAAGAGTCCTTTAGATGGTAATAAAAACTGTGAGATGTAATGGGGAGAAATAAAGTGGGGAAGTAGGTGTGTATGGGACAAGAAGGAGGAGGGCAGGCAGAGGGTGATTAGGAAAACCACAGGTGACTTTCTACAAATGCCTGCATGAAAGAAAGGTGTGAGTCATGTTACTTTTGGGGGAGTTGGGGAGATTGCAAGAAATGCAACAAGAAATATAACAAGAAATGCAAAGGCCCTGAGTTCAGATTATGCCTGGCATGTTTGAAGAAGAGCAAAAAACCTCATGTGCCTTAGGAAGGACACCAGGAAAAATCAGAAAGAGGCACAGTTGTGTGTGGGCTTGAAGATTGTTCAACAAATCAGCTTTACCCCAAGTAAAATGGAAGCCATTCAGAAAGTTTTGGGTAAAGGATGGCAACCAGTCATTAATTTGACGATTATTTCTTCTGTGTACCACTTCCTGTTTTGGGCTTTGGAGTTTTTAATCAGTAAATGAAACAGACACAAGTCCTAGTCATGAGGGTTTACAGAACTAAAGACCTATATTATAAATAAAGAAAGGTCTCAAATAATGACCTCAGTTTCCATATTAAGAAGAAAGAAAAAGAAGGTAAAATTCAAAGTTAGTAAATGAAATGATAAAAATCACAGTGGAAATCAATAAAATAGAAAGCAGATACAAGTGACAACAACAACAATGAAGTCAGTGGAAGAGGAGAGGTGAACATGGCTCAGTGTTACAGGTAGAGTCAGAAGAGCTGGGGTGCACTGTAGGGTGACTACAAAGGGTGATAACGTACTGTGTAACTCAAGAGCTAGATGGAAGGAGTTTCAATATTTGCTTCACCACAAAGAAATAATAAATGTTTGAGGTGCTAGCCATATTTAACCTGGTTTAAACGTCATGCAGTGTATATATTTACTGAAGTATTGCATGCTTCTCCCAAGTATGTACAATTGTACATTTTTTGCATCAGTTAAAATATATACTTGAATAAATATTTTTATTTTTAAAAAAACCTAAAAAGTGAACCAAAAGCTGTTATTTTGAGATGATTCATAAAATTAATAAACCTCTAGCCAGACTAATCAAATAAAAAAGAGAAAATACTAATTACTTTTATCAAGAACTTATGGTGAAAAAACTTGCACAAAGAGAAAAATTTAGTCCTTGACACCTTTAGTAACAAAGTGATATATTCTGTAAGGTATCAGTGAGCGCTCACTAGGGTATCAGACATGATATAATATGTGAGTTACAAGGTAGATTCACAGTGGCCACACGCAGAGTCCAGTGGGGAAGAATGCGAAAGGGCCACCTGTGTGCAGAGAGCTAAGTGAGGCAGTCAAAGGCGGATGGCCTGGAGCTCACTCTCACTGGCCTCTGTCTCTCCTGAGGGGTTTATGTTGGGAGGCTGAGGAGTCGAGCCGGAAGAGGAAGAGTTTGCCCCGGAAGCCTGAAGAAGGATACACAAAGGGAAGAGTGAGGCCTGCAGTCCCTGCAGAGAAACAGAAGAGAGACTGCCTCCTTCTTTCCCTTTTTATTCCATGCAGGTTGTAGATCTATTTGGTTGATGCCACCCACACCCAGGGAGGGTCTTCCCTCTTCAGTAAGTCCATCGTCCAGACACATCCGGAGTTCTACTAGGCCGGTCAGCTGGGCATTTCTTACTTAAGTTGACACAACAGTTAGCCATTACCTGTAAGCACCTCCCATTGATGGGATGTTGTGAGGTAATACATATAAAGTTCTTAGCATGTCCCTAAACTTATCTCTTACTCTCCTTGTTTAAGTTCTCTATACAGGTTTGTGTCTTCACCACAGGCTGGAAATTGCTTCAGAGCAGGGACCAGATCTGATTCCTAGCCTGTCTCCAATGCCTTACTACAAAGGAGAAGCAATAAACTGTATAAAAATGTCAGTTGTTGTCCAGCAAAAAGTGAGTTCAAAATTCAGGTGCCTCTCAAAATGCTGTTAGAAGTAATAAGGAAATTCATCAAAGTAGCAGAACATAAAGTCAACACACAAAAATCAGTTGTATTTCTAGGCAATGTGAAAAGGAAATTAAGAAAGAAGTCCATTTACAATAGCACCAAAAAGAATAATATCCTTAGGAATTAACCTAGCCAAGAAGATGAAAGACTTAGACAATGAACACTATAAAACTTTTCTGAAAGAAATTGAAACATGAACTCGTGGAAATCCATGTTATATCCATGGATTAAAAGATTTAAGATTACATGATATCAGCACTACCCAAAACAATCTACAGGTTCCATGCAACTCATGTCAAAATTCCAGCAACAGAAACAGAAAACATTGTCCTGCAATTGACATGGAATGACAGGGCACACCAAACAGAAACAACCAACCAAGAAAAAGAACAACAAAGTTAAAGGAGTCAACATTCCTGATTTAAAAGCTTACTGCAAAGTTACATCATATTAAATGGGAATAGGATAGTTTTTTCATATAATGCTACTGGGAAAACAGGATATGCACACATAAAAAAATAAGAATTGACTCTTAATTGATACTGTATGTAGAAATTAATCCAAAATGGATCAAAGACATAAACAAAAGAGTTTAAACTGTAAAACTCAAAAGAAGACATAGTACAAAATCTTCACAACACTGAATTTGGCAGTGATGTTTTGGATGGAACAATCTAGCCATAGACAATAAAGGAAAAGATAAATAAACTAGACTTTATAAAAATTACAACTTTGGTACATCCAAGAGCACTATAAACAGGGTGAAAATGCAGCCTATGGAGTAGGAGGAAATATTTCCAAATCATGCATCTGGGAATAGACTAATACCCAGAATATATAGAATTCTAAAATTCAAGAGGAAAGAGAGAGAGAGAAAAACCTGATTTAAAAATGAGCAAAGGGCTAGAATAAACATTTTTCCAAAAAGAACATATAAATGCCCAATAAAAAGATGAAATGTGGCTCCCTCATCATTAAAGAAATGAAAATCAAAACCATGATGAGATGCCAACTCACACTCATTAAAATGACTGTCACCAAAAAAGAAAATAACAAGCATTAGAGAAGAAATGTAACAGCTGGAACCCTTATACACTTGGTAGGAATGTAAAATGATGCACTTTATGGAAAAGTTGAATGGGTCCTCAAAAATTAAAGATAGAATTGTCATATTATTCAGCAATTCCAGTTCTGGGCACATACACCAAAGAATTGAAAGCAGAGTCTTGAAGATATATTGGTATATTGATGTTCATAACGGCATTATTCACAATAGCTAAAATGTGAAAATAACTTGTGTCCATTGACAGATGAATTGATAAAATATGATGAAACATTATTTAGCCTTAAAAAAGGAGGAAGTCCTGACAGTTTACAATTTGGATTAACCCTGAGGCCTTTCTGCTCACTGAAACAAGCCAATGAGACACAAAGCAAATACAGGATGGTTTGATTCTGTGATATGCCTGGGTTAGTTAAGAATCACAGAAGCAGAAGTAGAATGCTGGTGGCCCGGGGCTAGGGTGTGGAGGAGGGCAGGTGGGGAAATGTTTGATGGTAGAAAGTTATTTCAGCTTTGCAAAATAAAAACAGTTCTCAAGATAGATAGTGGTGATGATATCATAAAAATACAAATGTGCTTAGTATCATGGAACTATACTTTTAAAATGGGTAAGATGACGGTTTATGTCATGTGTGTTTTACTACAATAGAAATATCATAGGCATCCCACTGACACACACACAGGAACACACCTGGAGTTTTACCTCCTTTAAGACTTAGCTTTTTTTCTTTAGTTGATGTCACCCTTCTTCTACTCACTCACCTTAAAACCTGATAGTCAAACCGGACATTTCCTAACCTAGGCATGGATTAGTCTCTCACTCATCATGTTAGTGAGGGGAGGAGATGAAAAATGATCAGGAAAAGAAATGAAAAGAAGTAAAGGTGTTCAGTAGGGTCTGAGAGAGGCATGCTCCTAAAATCAAGGGAAGAAAATAGTTCAAATGGTCAAATCCTGCTGAGAGTTTGGTTAATGGAGATTAACAATTGACTATCTGATTAGGCTACATGAGGATCAAAGCTTGACTGGAACAGATTTAATTAAGGGAGAGGAGGAATTGCAGGCAGCGAATGTAAACAGATGGTGCAAGGAGTGTTACTGTAAAGGAAAACAAAGACATGAGATGGGTCTTCAATGAAGAGAACAAAGGTAGGAACCAACTGGAGCAATGAGGTAGCTTCTACAGCAGTCCACCCCCAGCGACAGGGGACTTTGCAAGGACGTGCACCCAGGTGAAGCGTGTGGGCAGGGCTGGAGTGAGAGCTTGCAGAAATGTTCTTGCTAGGGCAGCTTTTTCTCAGTGAAACAGGACCTAAGACATCAGATGAAATGCAGGGTGTGGGAGGAGGTGTGGGAAGGCTGAAGAGAAAAAAGATAAAAATTTCATGTAGGAGAGTAACCAGGCCTCAGGCTACCAGGCGGCTTGAAACCCCACTGGAGATTAGTGACCCTGAGTTAAGGTTGGAGCAGCCTGGAATAGCATGTTCTTCCCTCCAGCCAGTCCAGCATTGCTGTGTGGGCACAAGCATGGAAAAGGCACAAACTGGATTAACTAAGGGCAGAGCTTTGCCAAATAAACACGAGAGATACAGAACTGTGCTGAAGGCAATGGTGTTTGAGAATGAAGTGATTAAAGTGATACCAGCCCAGAAAACCATGCCTTCCCATGAGCCAGAAGCAGCCACTTTGGAATGGGAAGAAAATCAAGATGCCAAACCATACCTGTTCATTACAGCAACTTTTGGGGATTTCCTCCTGTCTTGTTTTTGAAATTCAGTGTTTTGTTCCATTTTACTGTTTTGCTTTATTCCTGTATCTGATAACCCGCACAACTATTTTGAAGATAACAATATTCAAAATAACAATCATTGTTAAATTTCTACCATGTTGTTTTGAAAACCTATATAGCTATTATTGTTCTTTGTTGCTGTCATTTTGCTTTTGTTTTTTTTTTATTTGTTTGCTTCTTGATTTTTCTGTTCTTTTTTTTTTTCTTCTTAAGTAAAATAAAAATTGTTTTTCACACACACACACAAAAAGAATTGCCAGCCCAGTCTGATGGGAAGAGAGAATATGTGGGGAGCAGAATAAGTTAAAAGGTGGAAAGTCAGGAATCACCTTGGGCTGAAGGAGTGGTAGTGGGGGATTCCAGAAGCAGTAAGGGAGAGTTAGGAGGTACCAGTCTGAGAAGGAGATGCAGTTGTTATGGAAGCAGGCTTTACACTTTGGCCATCTGAGTATTTGCTGCATGGTAAGCAAGATCACTGGAGGAGAGGAATGAAAAGCCAGCCGTGTGCTTACTGTCTCAAGCATGGTGGCACAGTGGGGCTGGTAAGATAGTGGAGTATTAGCTTTGCATTATAATCAACTTAAAAAGAAGAAAGGTTTACTTTTGGCTCACAGTTTTGAAAGTTTTAGTCCATGGCTATTTGACTCATTGCTTTGGGTCTGTGGCAAGGCAAGCATGTTGTGGCAGGGAGCACATGGCTGAGGGGCCTACTCACTTTGTGACAGCCAGGAAGCAAAACAGAGCAAGGAAGGGGCTAAGGCACTAATATCCCTTTCAGTAGCACATTCCCAATGACCTAATTTTGCCCCACCTGGACCCAGCTCTTAAAGGCCCCTCACTACCCCAAGTCTTGAGCACATGGGCTTTGGGAGGATGTTTATTACATCAATAGCAGGTGGTGATCCAGGTGTTGAGATCCATGTAAGGAATGAGGGGAAGTAATCTGGGCATTGTGGGAGGCTGCACTGAGAGGCAATGGATACTGCAAGCTGATGATTTCCCACAATGCTTTAAACCTGTCAAACCACATCTCCTGCCACCTGCTTGCCACCTTTCCACATTCCAGCTACAGGATCCTTAGCATATCCCTTGGAAATGCCAAGTTCTTCCCAATCCCAGGACCTTTGAATATGTTGCTTCCTTTCTTGGAACTGCACCTCAGCCCCTACCTGGATCCTTGTGGTCTGCTGAGTGTTGTTTCCTCTTGCTAAACACCTCCTTAAAGTGCAGTGTTTGGTGCCAACAGCAGCAACAGTAATCTGTGCAAAGTATGTGCCCTCAAGTAGCTCACAGTCTGGAGGAGCCCACGAAGAGATGAGCAGGTGGTTTGAGAGTGTGCCAAGGGCCCTGTGAAGGAGGGACTGGTAACCGAGCAATGACAGTGGTGAGGCACAAAGCTGGTCGGGAGCTGCAAGCTCCTCTGGGTGGATGAAGTCGGGGTGGAAGGTGACTAGGGGACAGTGCTATATTGAGAGTGCTAAAGCAGGATCTGTGGGACACACTAAGGAATTTGAGCCCTCTCCTGGGGATGATGAGAGCCTCTGAAAGATGGCTCCATAAAGGATACATAACTCGTGCTGAGGATTCATGAACAGAATCAGAATACTATTAAATTTGTCCCATCTTAGGTTTGGCCCCTGATGGCCACAGCCTTCTGAAGTGCAGAGCAAGGCCAAGTGTTGTCTCATGCAGGGTGGGGTTGGGGGCTTGGCCAGGATTCTGGAACAACCAGAGCTTCAGGATGTCCCAGACGACTGGCTTCCACCCACCACCCAGATAGTTTCATGAACCAGCTTTGCAGTTGGTACACCTCCATTTTATTCTAATGCCTGAGAGTCCAATAACAAGAAAATAATGGACTGGAATTATTACAACAGTTTCTCAGTCCCTACCAGACAAGGAGCTTTCCTACTTCCTCTCTCTGATTTCACAGCACAAGATAATGCCCTTAGGTTTTGCGTTACTCACATTTATTGGGTGTTTACCAAGTGCTAGACCTGCGATACCACGCAAAGAGATCCTAGTTTCATCTCCGTTTCCTACAAAAGGAAAATGAGGCACAGAGAATTAAGTGGTTTTCCTTTGTCACCATGCTAATAAGTGACAGAGCAAAGATTGAAACCCTTGTCATCTGATCCCAAAGCTCAAGGTCTAACCAATACTTATACCACCTCTAAATCTGGTGCTCTCTGAATAGTCAGAGTATTAAGTCAGGTTCAGATTGGGAAGATGTGAGATGTACTTCACATATGTCAAACATGACCACAGCATGTCACTGCCAGGACACTTGTTCCTGACCAAGCCTGGGACCCCTAGAGAAAAGCTTATGCAGGTGGTGGGATGCAGGATCACTGCCTGCCCGTGGCTTCCGTTGGCCTGTTCAGCTTAGGTCTCAGGAAATGTTTTTTCTGTCTCCTGGTGAAGGCTTCACAGCCCACAGCACTGCATCTCTGTGAGTCCCTTCCTTTGCTTTCCTGGGGCCACATGCACATGCTGTCACTGCAGACACGCTTTGCATGTTACGTGTCCCTGCCATTCAACACTGGAAACACCTGCACTGACCTCTGAGGAGCATGTGGCTCCAGGTGACACTCTCTGGAAACACACTTATGACTCTCAGGGGCAATCGTTCCCATTTCCTACGCCGAGAATCTGCTGTCACCCTTTTCCTCCATAAAAATGGAGCACTGACTGTTCTGCCCACCTGCTTCGCCCCTGCTGCTTTGCCCCTGCTGCTTCTCTGTCCCAGCCCAGGCCCAGCCAGGCAAGCCTGCTCTGAAGTCCAGCCTCACCTTGCCCGTGTCTACCCTATAACCCGCTATGATATTCCCACCACCGAAAATCTGTTCCCTTTATCAGTCCTTTGTTTTTTCCTCTCTTTGAAAAGCACTCTGCAGAACGCTTTTCTGGTCACTCCAACAGCCCCGGGTGTCACGCCTGGGACTCTTACAGCACATGTCTGTATCCCTATCGACTTATAGATGATACAACTCACCCTCCTCATCCTACCACCAAGACTAGGCTGAGGTCCACAGGGCCAGTGGACCCCCGGAACTTACTGCTCTCGCTGAAATTGTCTCAAGAACAGGGACCCTGCTTTGACCTTTATATCTATGATTTGTAGGAATTTGCTTCAAATCCTGGTATGCAAGAACACAGAGTTCCTGTATTTTCTTGTCATGATTTGAATTTGAATTCCTCTTCTTCTGGGGCTAAGTTGAGATTCCTGAACCCTTCACAGAGCCAAGGGCTCCTGTCCTTGGTCATCTGTCCACGTGAGATCCAGGGTGATAGCTGAGCTCTTCTGCTGCAGAGGTTGGCAGGTCTGTTGGCTCCTGGATAACTCTACCATACTTGGGATCTGGAAATTCATCACCAGACTGGATGTCTAGAGCATCTGGAATTATGCAGACCCTTATTTCTAGGTAGCTGAAGCAGGAGGGTTTCAAGTTTGAGCCCAGCCTGGGCAATTTAGTGACTTAGTGAAACCCTGTCTCAAAATTAAAAATGAAAAAGGACTGAATATGTAGTTCAGCACGAAGCCCCCAGGCTCCACCCTCAGTATTGAAAAAGAAGATGGAGGAAGGGGAGTAGGAGGGATCAGAGAGGAAAAAGGAAAAGGAGAGGGCAAAGACAGGCCCCCTGACTCCAGACCTCTATTCCCAAAAGGTGTTGGAGGAACCTGAGGTGTTTTGGCAACTCACCAGCAGGTGGCAGCATTGGTCTTTGGACGAGGGACTCCCTTCTGCAGAACAGAAGCTCGGGAGACCTTTCCTGCCCCAGGAAGCAGTTGTCAGCAGTAGGCCTTGTCTAGGCCAGGCCCAGTGCGATGTGAAGCCCAGACAAGTCAGGGATGCCAGCTGCCTGGCACAGAATAGGGGAGAATAACCAATATAACCACTTGTGGCTCCAGTGTTTTTCTTACTTCAAGCCTTGGGTAAGGAAGGGAGAAGAGAGAGGAAAGAAGAATCAGATTTACAGAGCTTAACCTGGAACCCTGGATCAGAATCATCTTGGGGATCCCAAGAGGCAAACAGAGCTTTCCTCTGTGTGATCAGTGTTCAAAGGTCCTACCTTGCAATCCCCAGACATTTACTCATTAGGAAACCCAAGCCCAAGCCACAGCCCTCTGCCCCTGGGTAGCTGAGCCAGGTCTCTGGGAGTACAGCAGGAGAGTTACTGACAGAAAAGATCAGCAGAGCCTTCTAGGGGCAACGCCCAAGTTCCCAGGGGACACCCCCTGTCCCCTCTTTTTGTCTTCTTTCAGCCTTGCTGGGTGGCAGCCCTGACATGGCCACTCCACCTCCCAATGTTGTTTTCCTGGCTGAGATTTCACCCACCACTTTGATGAGTTCACGGAGGAAAACAACTCTGTCACTTCCCAGGCAGGCAGTACTTCCAGGAGTTCCTCCAGAGACTGAGGCCCACACAGGGGGTCCTGGTGTTGACCTGTGCAAGGTCTCAAGGCCACCTGTGCATGGGAAATTAGGGATGGTCTCAGCTTTTGACTTGGTGACAGGTGATTACAGCTCTGCTCCTCCTTCTTGTACCTCTCCAGGCCACCACTACAGATGGTCCTGGGCAGAAAGCTGCTGAAGTAGGTGATGCTCAGAGCAGGGAAGCCCAGGCGCTACGCTCCCCACTGTCAGCCTCCGGAGTGAGCACATTGGGGGTACACAGGAAGTCATGGACAAGGTGTTCACTAACTGTTGTTTATAAATGTCTGGGGGAGACAGAAGCTGATGGCAAGTTGGAGTTGACAAGAAGGCTTCATTACACAGGTAGGAATTGATCCAAGCCCTCAAGGCTGGGTTCCAGGAATTGGGGAAAGATCACTGTGATATTGCCAGATCTTTCTTCTTAAGTAAAGTTGGTGCTGGAGTTTTAGGGGGAACCAAAAGGGTCCATGAGTGGGGCAGGCTGACTGTCGTTCAGAGTCAATCTTGCTGGTCAGTCCCCAAGAAACTTCCCCAGTGGGCAGGGAGCACACGGGTAGTAGGACCTATGCTTCTATCCAGGCCAGCTTCTCCGCAAAAAGGCCACAAAACACAAAGGCAGGGAGAGAACTGGAGGCAGAAACACTCTCAGAAGGGACAAGGAACCCCAAGCCAACACTTGTGCCTGAGGCAGAGTTGGAATTGACGACCTACACCAGCACAGCAAAGCGACACCTGCACATCAAGGAGGGATCTGTCCGAGAGGTGGGACCCCTGGATGAGAGTCTGAGGACTTTGCACTCTTGTGAACTTCCCTCTGTCCTCCTCCCCTGTCCTTGAGGTTAATGTTATCACAGCCCTTTGGTTAATCTTAGCACTAGACTAAACCCTTCACCAAAAAATCAAAAAACAAACAAACACCGTGGGTCCTCATCAGTGAGGGTCAGAGTAGTGGGAGAAGACAAAAGGTAGGGTGGAAAAAAGGGCTCACAGAGGCCTCAAAAAACCTTGCTCCCACCTTTTCCAACCTCTCCTTGAGAGCACTTCCTCCCCCTATACTTCTGAATTTGCCAAAGTCAAGGAAAAGTTACAAGCAGGATTCCCCTCTCCTCTCAGCTGCCCTTGCTGGAGTCCCCGAGTGTGGGCGCATGTGCATGGGGATATGGTGGGGGTGGCAAGCTTGTCACGTGGCCTGTGTCCATGCTTGTCTGTCCCTGCACCTGCTGTTGGTGAAAAAATGGCATCTTAAAGACAGAATGTACCTCGCTTTCCCCAAAGAGAATGTGCTCTTTATCTACTATCTGATAGAAGCCTGGCCAAAAATGTGTAATCCCCTGCTTTTCCTTTTCTCCTCTTGGACAGGCCTTCTGTACCCTTTGTCAGATAAACAGAACAGTCCTGACCCTGTGGGAGCTGCTCCTCCCTCCTCAGGCCGGCAGGATCTGAGCGTCTGGGGCAGCCATGGATCAGAGCCCCAGGCCGCCTACTGCCTCCCAGGAGTCACTCAGGCAGCCAGAGGGCAGCCCCAAGGGAACAACCAGCTTTGTTTCTGCAGGTGGTAGCCCCAGCCAAGGGCATATCTGGGACACTACTTGAGAACCACCAAAGCCAGGCCTGTCCCAGGACAGGAGGAGGAGGAGGCTGCAGCAGCAACTTTGGGAGGGGCAGCAGGAAGCTCAGCTGCAGGCATCCCTGACTTCAGCACCTCCTGACGCCCTTTCATGGGGTGGGAACCAGGAAGAGCGGAGCTATTGTGATCAGAGTGGTGCCAGTGAATTCCTGAAGAAGAGGGTGTTGAACTCATCTGTCCATGATGATAAACAGCCCACAGCTCGGTTGGTTCATCATACTCATGCACATCCTAGCTCTGCCTCTGCACACACATCACTAATTTGGTTCTTTCTTTAAGGTGTGAAGTTTGTTTATGGGTCTGTTCTGCCCACCTTGGAGCCTTGGGGTCCCCAGCATTGATGTGCAGCACTGCTCACCCGGATGGTGAGCACTCCATGAACACCTTTTAAGTGAGTGAATGAATGAATGAGTGAGTGAATGAATGAATGGTCTCCAAAAGACATCACGGTGTTGTGAGGAGACTTGAGGTATTGATTTGGAGATTCATACAGACTTTTAGAGGCAAAGATACTGTAATCATGGCGGCAGAAGGCAGCATCTTCTCCAGTATGCTTCCTGCCTGTGGGGTGGGGTGAACCAGTCACTGTCTCCACATCTGCTTGGATGCCTGCTTGCTCCTCTGACTTGTGCCTCCTCAACAATAACTCTGGATCTTATTTAGCCTTGGATTTTAGCACAGAACTTGGCCTATCTCAGGTACCCAGAAAATGTCTGTTAAATAAAGTACCTGTCCCATTCTGGCTTTGTGTCCAGTTACTTTCCAAGATTTGCAGGTGCTTGTGCAGTGTGCAACTTCTGTATATACCCCTGGGGCAGGAGACCCTGGATAGGTTCCTCCTTCTTTTTCCCTTCCATCTCCCTGACAGCCTGGTGTGGCTCCCTGGGCACCTCAGCCCTGCAAGCCTTTAGCACACAGAAGCAAAATTTGTGAGATGCTCTGTTGGGTGGAGAAAAGAGAATTTCTATTTCTTAGAAGGCTTGATAAACTCTCAGGAAAAAACAATTAAGCAGGCATCTCATATTCAATCCCCAGAGTGCCTGGAGTGCTAACCTCCTGTCTGCTCCCTAACTTTCTTCCACCAGGCCACCTAGCCAGGCCAGCACCATCCCAGGTTATATGTAAGATAAACACCTCTCCTTCCTCCCCTCTCTCAGAAGGCACTGACTCAGCACATTCTAAATCCTAAATCTGCATCTTACAGTCTGCGTGCTGGGCCCAACTGAAGCAGCAGGAACCACCACTGGCACAGGGGCAGACCCATGGAAAAGAAGAGGAAACAGCTGGGAAAATAGCTCAGTGGTGGAGCACTTGCCTAGTTCTGGGTTCAGTCTCTAGCATGGCAAAACAAACAAACAAAAACAAAGCAGGCACGGGCCACAGCTATAATCCTAGACACTCAGACTAAGGTAAGAGAATCCCAAAGTTGAGCCAAACTAGGCAATTTAGAAAGACTCTGCTCAAAATAAAAAATAAAAAAGGACTGGAGGTTGTGATAAACACCTCTGTATTTTCAGATGGGAGGTTGGGAATGTAGCCCAGTGATAGGTTATACCTGGGTTTGATATCAGTATGAAAAGAAAGAAAGGTAAAGAAAAAAGAGAAGAGAAGCTCCAAGTCAACCACAGGGGCTCATGGTTTCATACTTTCATGGTGTAAGAGACCCTTAGGTCATTGGGAGGGTGCACCCCTGGCAATGTTTAAGGTGATTCGAGTGGGACTCTGAGTTAATACTGGAGAGAAGTTTGTCATACAAGGAGCCCAGCACCACCCCAGTTCTCTGGCTTCTGTTTTCAAGATGCAACCTCTTGAGCCAGTTCACCTCCCAAGCCACGGCTGCTCCAGGGCGAGAAACATCAGCGTTTCCTGAGATCTGCTCCAGGTTGGAACTTAGGGCACTGGGAAAACAAGCAGCCAGCTCACCGCTCTGGTAAGTGTCTGTGAGCCTACTGGCAGGCAGGCTAAGAACCAAACACACACACACACACACACACACACACACACACACACACACTCACATACACACTCACACACACGTTAGCAAGTTAGAGCCAGAGATCTGAGCATCTCTTGCAAGTTTGACTATATGCAATATAGCAAATAAGGGGATTTCCTTCTGCCATCTCTTTGAAGGCAAATATTTTTATCACTGTTTTGTTCTGTTCTGATAAATGGTATTGCTCTATTCAATATTCTGTTTTTTATAAGTTTGGTATTTCCTTCAATTTTTCTATACCTGATTGAAGGAACAACTATTGTGAAGAAAACAAGATATCCTATTGTACCTATTGCTGTTATCCCAGTAACCTGCTGTGAAGTTCTGTACCAATTTCACTACACTGTCTCAACTGGCTTTGTTCCATCTTGTTCTGTTGTATTTTTACTACCTTCAAAATAAATAAATTAATTAATTAATTTAAAAATAATAAATAAAAAAGTAAATAACAACAAAACAGATCAGTAAGGTACTGGGCAAGCTGAAACATGATATAACTAAAGAGATAATGGACTTAAAAAGCAAAAGTAGGAAAAGAAAGCACTCTAAAGGATACAACTGCATGTTTATTTAAATGTGTGGGATTGATAACCATGTTGCTAATTTTTTGTTGGATCAGTGAACAGAACTGTTTGCATGCTCACTGTCTGAATGTCCACTTTGTATGCTTTAATTTTGCAACTTGAACAACTATACCTAAGAAGACAATATGTAATGTATCAACTAGTGATTTCTTACTGTTTATCTTTTTTAAATTCTGTATTGTTTCTAACCTTTTTTCTGTTTTGCTTTTTTTTCTCTTTAAATAAAAGTTAAAAAAAAATACAACCTCTTGCTCCTGCCAGTGCCGTGTACCATGTTGGGACACAGCCAAGAGGGTCCTCACCAGTGCTGTAAATGCATCATGACCCTGGTCTTCCCCACCATGAGAAATAATAATAAATAAACCTCTATAAAAATAATAAATAAAAATAAATATACCTTTTTCTTCACAAGTAGCCTGCCTCAGGTAGCAAAAAACTAATATGCTGCTCCATCTGCTCCCGGTGTTTATGTAAGTGAACACTGCATTTGTCACAAATTCCACATGTGCCGAGGACATGGCTCTTCCTCTCCCTCTAAGGACTGAGCTCTCTGCTATGCTTGGAGCAAACTGCAGCACAGGTGAACCCAGAAGCAGGGAGCAGGGCCCTGCAGAATGTGAACTATTGTGAGAAGAGTGAGGACCCTGAGAACGGTGATGGCTCATGGATGTTGATGGAGTAGGGACAAGTCACCCATTGACACCCAAGTGACATGGTCACGGACTCCATGCAAACTTCACAGGGAGGCCCAGTGGCTAACTAGACTTCCATCTGCAGGGGTCCAGGCCAGGCTTGTGATCTGATGTCTCACAGCAAGCAGCAGAAGTAATAGCAATTACAAACAAAGAAAGCAAAACAAAAAGAAAAGGGAAAGAAGCAAGGCCTCCTGGTGCACATATGTAACCTCAGCACTTGGGGAGGATGAAGAAGAAAGGCTGTAAGTTTGAGCCCAGCCTGGGCAACTTAGTGACTTAGCAAGACCCTGCCTCAAAACTACAAATTTTAAAAGGATCTCGAGGTGTAACTCAATGTGAACGGCCTGGGGTTCATCTCAGAGAAAGACAGACAGACAGAGAGAGAGAGAGAGAGAGAGAGAGAGAGAGAGAGAGAGAGAGAGCGGGAGCACTGTGAGCTCTAATTCCTGTGGTGCTACTGAAGTAGCCAATGGGAAGAGCATCTCCATGGCTGAGTTCAACCATGCGGCAGTGCTTATTCACTGACCCAGCAATGCGCACTTAGGGAAGTCCCTGGAGGTTCAAGATCACCTTCTGAAGACCAGGCTTGTCCTGCTCCCCTGGTTGAGAAGGTGAGGGCTGGTTCTGTCTGGTGAGGCTGTGCCCGATTGGTTATTTCTATGGCCTTGCTTGCAGCTGTTCAGAAACAGTAAACTTTTTATTTTGTGGATTGGAGCTCAGGCACAATGGCCCGTGTGGATGTGGACACTGAACTCAAGGTCAGCACAGTATGTGTCCCACAGTGCCTCACCCACTGGAACTGAATCCTGGGCCAGTGTCACATCCTCCTTGCTTGCCAGAGTGTCTCTAGATATGAGGAGTGGGAATAGGTCCTCTTGGGAGGAGGGGCTCTTGATGACCGTCTTATAAGGAGCGCATTTTTCTTTTATTAAAGTGCAAGAATGAAAGTGTAGAGACTTGCCCAAGATCACAAAGATAACAGACATAAATGTTTTGAGTCTTAATCTAGCATTTTGCCACCACACAAAGGCTGCCTCCTTCCAGACCTGAAAGAGGGTTCTTCAGCCTCTCAGAGTCCCCACAGTGGCCAAGAGGAGGAGAGGAGCAAGGTGCAGGAAGCTGTGTGTGCCATCACTCCAGGGGCCGCCTTGGCAAGAGCTGACCACCCTGACCTCTCGCTGCCTATTGGCTAAGAACATAGGCTCAGAATCAGTTGGGTTTAAGTCCTATGCATGGCCACAGACCACCTGTGTGTCCTCACACAAGAGATGTAATCTCAGTGGATCTCAGTTTCTCTTATTTGTGAAGAGGAATGAGAACAGCCTTCTCACAGAGTTTGGAATTGAGTGAGTTAATTTGTGTAAAGCACTTAAATTAGTAGTTGATGGTAAATGCTCTATAAGTATTTGTTGTTGTTGTTGTTGTTAATATCAGTTATTTTTTATATTTAGTATTACTTCCAAATTGGTCAAACTGATCACTTAGCTCCCAAGTTATACAGAAAAGAAAAAAGACAAGACAAGACGCGACAAGACGCTAAGCCACCAATAGCTGCTTCTGCAGAGCCTGGCCGGGGAAGCCCCCAGCTGTGGTTTGTTCTGCTGGGAAGATGCCCCACACCTGAAGGGGCCCTCTCAGGAGCATTTCCTATGACCAAAGATCTCAGCCAGGCTTTACTTCCGCCCTCCCACCAGGATCCGCTCTTCTTTGCCCATCTGTCCTAGAAGTCGCAGGCATCACTCTGGCATAAAGGTTCAGGAAGTGCAGCGCACTAGCTGGATAGAAAGCCCGACCTCCCTGCTGCCTCAGATGCAGGATGGACAAGCACCTGCCTCTTGGCCTGGCTCTTGGGGGGCACATGGAGCTTCTCACACAGCCTGGTGCCTGTTCCAGGTACTCCCACAGGAAGCCAAACACTACTCCCCTCCCTTAGCCCTTCTGCCTGACTCTCCCATCCCTCCTAACAGGATCCAGTGAATCCTTTCCTGACCCTGTTCCATAGGGAGCTGCCTCTATCTTTCTGCTTTGTTTGGCAGACTCCTCCCCAACCAGGTAGAAAGCATGATGAGGAGGCCATGAGGTGGATCTCGTTGTGGTGAATCTCTTGTGATGTGGCAAGAGTAAGGCTATTGGGAAAACATGACACAGATCATGATGGTTGAAGGAGAAACCTTTGCTAAATCCACTTTTCCAGAGAGAAGAGTTCAGTAGTCACTGAAGAAGTTAAATGTGGTTTGTATTAGTTAGGGTATCCTGGCTATAGTAATAAGCACATTCTCTTCACACAGTAGAAGTTTATTTCTTACTCTTGCAAAAGGCATCTGGAGAAAGTGTCCCTGAGGCACCCCAGCTGGCAGACACACTACCACATTCAACGGCCCTTCCAGAATCATCCGAAGTGTGGACATGCAGCTTCAGTTAAAGGTGAGGTACAATCTGGAAGGCTTTTTTGATTAGTCTGGAACTCAGTGATGAGACTCCCCAGGCCTAAATGGGGCTGGAAAGTGTAGATCCTACTGGAAAGCCACTCCTGGCAATGGCTCCACACCATGAACGTATTTCCTATTTGGGGCATATTTTACCACAAGATAGGTACCCGGTAAATCTTGACTGAATGAGGGAATACATGAACCTGTACTAGTTCCTCGCCTAGAATGCTCTGCATCTTGTTTATCCACCTGGTGAACTCCATTCATCCCTCCCAGCATTGAGCCAGGATACTAGGGCCTAGAAAATCCTTCTTGTCAATGCAGACTGTCCATCTCCCACAGCACTTGGCACATGGCTCCATAGAGCACTCATGGTACTGTACTTATTTCCCTGTGTGATCATTCTGTCTTAGTCATCTTTGTATACTCAGGACCCTGGCTGACGGCATACCAATGTTGGGTGTCATGTCTTACCAAGATGGATTAATGCAGCTGAGACTGTGTAGCCTAGAGGAAAAGGCAAAAGGTTTTTTTGTTTTGTTTTGTTTTGTTTTGTTGTTTTTTTAATTTGGAAGGGAAATATGTTTTGTACACTTTCCTCCCTAAATTTCCCCACCACAGGATAAAACCTTGCATGTAAACTCCTAATTTATGTTCAGTTCTGTTATATAACTATAGATTCTTCTCCTATGGTCTAAAGTAAAAAATCAATAGTTATCACAGTTTGTCAGTTTCTGAATTGTGCTTGAGGCTATTATTATTGTTAATTTTACTATTTTAGCTAGGATGTCATATCTGTCATAATCAGTTGTTCTCTCTTCTGTAACAATACTGGGGAAGTCTAGGGTAATAACCTCTCCACAGCCCTACCCCAAAGGATCAAGGACTGAGACTTTGTTCTGATTAATTGTTTTGCTCTATTCAATATTCTGTTTTGATTGGTTTTATTGTGTTCCTGTTTTGGTTTGATTTTGCTATATCTGATTGAATGGACAACTATTGTGAAGATAACAAGATTACTATGGTAGCTATTATTGTTATCCCAGTATCCTGCTCTGAAGTTCTGTACCAATTTCATTGCATTGTCTTGATTGGCTTTGTTCTGTCTTGCTTTGTTGTATTTTACTGCCTTCAAAATAAAAAAAAATTATAAAAAAGGACTGAGACAAACAGATACCAACATCCCACTTTTAATCAATTGGAAAAGTAGGATTTGTTACAGACACAAATCAAGAATCTTGTACACACAGAAGACAACCCTGAAGAACACTTTTCCTAGAGAGGCCTAGAGATATAGCTACTTACTACAAAAACCTACAGGGATCATCCAAGAAAAGAAAATTAAAAATTTTTTAAATAGTAAATGACTAGACAAAAAAAAGCAAAATGCAATCTCAGACTTCCAGCCCACCCAGAACAAGTCTAGGAGATACTGATATGGAAGACATACATCTGAAAGTTCTGAAATTATAACAACTGAAGTAAATAAAGAAATCCATGAGGAATTTCTCAGCAAACCTCAGATAGATAAAAAATAGAGGATTATAGAAAGAGGATGAAAACAGTAAATAATCAACATAGGAAAGAAATAGAATGCGCGAAACAGATACAAATATATATCCAGGAAATTTAAAATGCCATTGAAAACTGGCAAAAACACTTGAATGAAACTGAAGATAGACTTTCAGACCTTGAAGACAAGATTGCAAATAGTGATCATGAAAGGAAATGTCTCCTGAAAATAACAAAAGATCAGAACATAATTCAACTGCTAAAAGATGATGCAAAGAAAAATAAGATAATGGGTGTCAATGAAAAAGCAGGAGTCAACATAAATTACATTTTAAAAAAACTATTTGTAGAAGTAGTAGCAGAAAAATTCCTAAGCATAGAAAAAGAATCTGACATACCAATTAATGAGGCATATAGAACTGCAACTAACCATAATCAAAATAAATCTATACCCAGACATATAATAATCAAGATCTCAGAAATTCAGCATAAGAACAGAATATTAAAAGCTGTTAGAGAAAAGAAACAGTTTACCCATCAGAATCATGACAGACTTCTCAACACAAACTCTCAAATCAAGAAGATCTTGGGGTGAAATATTTCAAGTCCTGAAAGAAAACAAATCCCAGCCCAGATTGATGTACCCTGCAAAACTATCTTTCAAAATTAATGGAGAAATAAGATATATTCCATGACAAAGAACAACTGAAGGAATTCATGACCAGCACTACCAAAGGTACTGAAAGATAATCTAGACAGAGATGAATGTGACCACAATTCCAAGAACAGTAACAGAAAGAAACCACAAAGCAAGGCAAGGAATTAAACAGAGGAGGATAATAGGGAAACAACAGCAGGAAAATAACATGACAAAGACAAGCCAATACATTTCACTTATCACCATCTATGCAAATGCCCTCAGTTCATCAATCAAAAGACAGACTGACAGAATGGATCAAGAAACAAGATGCAGGAGTCAAGAAGGGACTTAGCAAAAAGACAAAGCACACCGTTCAGTGAATCAGCGTGGGCTGGGAAACCAGAAGAGCACCTCACACCCCACCATCCCTGTAAACAACTGGCTCATTTAAAGGACTCAGAGTGAGATGATAGCAACTGAGATCAAAGGAAGAGCTTGATGCTTGTGTTATTTGATTGACTTTGCAGGCCTGGGGCTGGTGGTCTGGGTGTCTATTTGGAGGATGGCAGTATACATTGTGACAACTGTGGGGGATTTCCTTTTTTCTTATTTTTGAAATCCAATGTTTTGTTCCATTTTACTATTTTGTTTTATTCCCATATCTGATTACCTGGGAAACTATTTTGAAGCTAACTATATGCAGTATAACAACCACTGTTATACTCCTGTCATTTTGCTTTGAAAACCTATATAGCTATTGTTGTTTTTATGGTTGTTGTTGTCATTTTGCTTTTGTTCTTGTTTTTTAGGTTTGTTTGTATCTTGATTTCTCTTTCCTCTTTAAAATAAAAAAATGTACAATAGATATTGTGAATTTGGAAGACACTGTTTAAAAGAAAAGATAAATGGTGATGGGGAAAAGAAGAATGGGTAAAAGGAAAAATATATGTATATACAAAATAGTTAAAGTGGTTATACAGATAGCTTTTGTTTGTTCCTTGAAAAGACTGTTTTGAACTAACACTGTTTACACAAGATATCATGCCTATGTCCTCTGAATAACTACAAGACACAAATACACATAGTATCAAGTATTGTAACTGTTCTACTCCCTGTTTTGAAGCTCATTTTCCCTGTTTGTTTATATGTTTTTCTCTTTAAAATAAAATTTAAAAATCAAAAAACAAGATGCAGCAATATGTTATATACAAGAAACACATTTAACTGAAAAAGTAATTCATAGACTAAAAGTCACAGGATGGAAAACAATACTTCATGCAATAGGAACCCAGAAAAAAGCAGAGGTAGCTATTCTGTTTGCAGACAAACCAAGAATGATCACAAGAGATAAAGAAAGTCATTACATACATGTTAGGAGAAAAGTTTAAGAGAAAGAAATAACAATCATAAATATATATGCACCAAATATGAGAGCACCCAACTATATAAGACAAATATTAATAGACATGAAATATCAAATGAGCAATAACACAGTTGTAATGGGGGTTCTTAATGCAACATTGTCACAAAGAGATAGATCAACTAGACAAAAAAGTCAGCAAAGAAATATCAGAACTAAACCAATACTGTGAACAAATGAACTTAGTAGATGTTTACAGAGTGTTCAGAATACACATTCTTCTCAGCTGCACACGGGACGTTTTCTAAAATAGATCATATACTAGCCCATAGGACATGCTTAAGTAAATGCAATAGAATTGAAATTACCCCATGCATATTATCTAACCATAGCACTTAAAATTAGTGGCAAAAGAAACTGCAAATGCTCCATAAACACATGGAAATTAAATAACAATCTGCTGAGCAACCAGTGGGTCTCAGAAGAAATTAAACAATATCTGCAAACAAACAAAAATGCAAATACAACTTACAAGAATTACTGAGGTTCAATGAAAGCAGTCTTAAGAGGGAAATTTACAAAGGTGAATTCTCACATCAGAACAATAGAATTTGCACACAAAAACAACTTAATGCTGCACCATAACTTCTAGAAGAATAAGAGCAAGTCAAGCCCAAAGCCCAAACAAGGGAGGAAATTATAAAGATCAGAGCAGAAATTAACCCAGTTGAGACCAAGAAAACAATACAAAGAATTAATGAATTGAAGAATTAGTTCTTTGAAAAAAAAAATTGATAAGCCCCTAGATAACCTTATCAAAAATAGGAAAGAAAAACTCAAATTCATGCAATAAGGAATGAAAAGGGTGAAATCACAACATATCCTGTGAAAATTCAGAATATCATCAATACCTACTTCAAAAATTTTTATTCACTTAGGACAGAAAACACAAAAAATAGACAGATTCCTAGAAATGTATGAATTACCAAAACTGAATCAAGAAGATATAAACATTTTGGATAACCCAGTATCCATTCATGAAAAATGAAAATACAATTAAACACTTACTAGCAACAACAACAACAACAACAAAAAACCCAGCTTCTGATGAATTCACAGCTGATTTTTATAAGAAATTTAGAGAAGATTTAATGGCAGTATTCTTCAAACTCCTTAATGAAACTGAAAGAGAAGCAATCCTCCCTAACTCATTCCTGAGGCAAGTATTACCCTGATACCAAAACCAGATGAAGATTCAACCAAAAAAGAGAACTATAGGTCAATTTCCCCTAATGAACATAGTTGCGAAAAATCCTTAAAAAACACTTGCAAACATAATTCAGCAAGTCGTCAAGATTATACTATGACCAAGTGGGATTCATCCCAAGAAAGCAGGGATGGTTCAACATATGCAGATCATTAAATGTAATCCACCATATAAGCAGAGCCAAAGAAATACTAATTCATGATAAAAAAAAACAATTGCTGAAAATAGGAATAGATGGTCTTTACCTCAATCTGATATAAACCATCTATAATAAACCAATGACCAACATCATGCTAAATGAAAAAAAAAAATGGAAAGCTTTCACTCTCAAGAATGCCCATGATTACCACTCCTACTCAGCAGAGCTCTGGAAACATTAGCCAGAGTTATTAGACAAAAGAGAGAGAAATAAAAGTAATAAGGATAGGAAAGTTAAACTATCATTATTCACAGATGACATGATTCTTTACATAGAAGACCCCAAAAACTCCACTAAAAGACTTCTGGAATTAATAACCAAATTCAGTAGTGTAGCTGGATACAAAGTCAACACTCAAAAATCAATAGTATTCCTGTGCACAAGTAACAAACTCACTGAGAGAGAAATTAGGAAACTATGTACTTTATAATAGCATCCAAAAAAATGAAATACTTAGGAGTCAATCTAACAAAGTAAATACATTGAAAATTATAGCACTTTAAGAAAAGAAATTGAAGAGAATATCAGGAAATGGAAAGACATTTCTTGCTCATGGATAGGAAAAACCAACATAGTGAAAATGGCCATACTCCCAAAACTATTATATAGATTTAGTGCAATCCCAATCAAAATACCATTAGCATGCCTCACAGATCTAGAGAAATCATTCCTAAAGTTCATTTGGAAACAGAGGAGACCTAGAATAGCAAAGTCAAACCTGGGCAACAAAAGCAAGGCAGGAAGCATCACAATCCTGACTTGAAGTTATACTACAAAGTAGACCGGTAAAACCACTATGGAAATGAGTGTGGAGATTCCCAAAAAAACTAGAAGTAAGTCTCACTTGACCCAGCTAGTTCCCTTCTTAATATTTTCCCAGAAGAATTAAAAACATATCATAGCAATATATGTGCACCTATGTTTATAGCCATGACTTTGACTCATGAAAGGAGATGGCCACATCTTTTCTCCCTCTTGATGATAAAGTACAATTCTTCCTGCTCTGTGATGTCTGGAAAATGCTTTGTAAGCATTAGAGATGATATTATGGAGAAAATTTCCAGAGGACATGTCAGTATTACAGTATTTTATTTTGGCAATAAGCAAGAGAAAGGAAACAGAATTGGAATTGCTGCAAAATTTTTTTTATTTTTTTGGCAAATGAGAAAATTTGTGATTAAAAAAAGCCTACCAAGGGGGCATGCAGAATCAAGCCTATAGTTCTCTCTCTCTCTCTCTCTCTCCTGCCTCCACATCAGTCCATCCTGGAAATCTCACTGTGACCTGATTAGAAGGCAAGACTCATTCCATCCTGGATCTTTTTTTCCTGCTCCAGATGAAGGGTACCTCATCCCTCTAGGTCTCCCACCACATGCAGACTGGCAGTATGGACCTCTCTTTTCCATCTTCTGAGTTGTTAGCCTATCATCTCATTTTATTCTCCGGCTAATTATGTACACCCTGGAAGAAGATACTCAGATAGTTGTAGGTAGTATTATTCTAACAATTTCAGTTTTCCCCTGGCATTTAGCAAACTTCCCATGTTCTTGAGACACTTTCGATCTTTCTTGTAGGTGACCAATACTTCCAACCCTATTTCTAGTTTCCTCTTTTCCCTTGTCCATTTTGGCCACACACAGGTAGAATCTTTGCAGACAGAGGAGTTCTGTGACAACCTCTTCCTCTCTTTTTCTACCTCCTGCCCCTCCCGTCGTATTTCTGCACTAGAAATGGAGACTCTGGAGCCTGTCCTGATCTGCACTTCTCTAGTCCACTTGAAGTGTGTTTTTGTCTCCCACTACCCTCTTTCCTTAGGCTCTGTTGGGGGAGGAGCACAGTTTCTCTGCTTTTCTATCTAACTTGTGCATCTAGAAAAGCATGGTTATTATCAGTCCTCAAAAACTCTGTGCTGAATTAATCAATAAACAATCTAGGTTTTAGAGATTCCCACTTCTACCAAACCAGCAGAATGCCTCTTGTCCAATTCCACAGGCTCAAGAAAATGAGGCCCTGATGTCCCTTCTGGGATTCCCTTCTCCTTCCCCACCTCCTTGCCAGGCCATGAGAATCCTAGTCTCAATTCCTTTGATGAAGAAATTTTCTGCTAAGGGCAGAATTTCCTTTGTGGTCACAGGAGGAATTTCAACATCAGCTAAAAGTTAAGCCCCTGAGGTCCTTCGTGAGTACTCAGTGTTTGGCCTTTGGGACTTGTTATTTATTTGCAGGCCTAGAAATCTCTATTTTTCAACTCCTTCCCAGGCTGGTATTTTACTTCTTAGGTAAATTGCTTATGAGGGGGTTGAGCGTAGTGAGAGATGTATGTGCTGGGAGAGACATTTTGAAGGGGTCTTTGGCACTGCTTGTACTCTTAGGTAACTGATTTCCCATCAGGTAGAGTTCAGCTATTTCCCACAAGTAGCATTATCTTTTTCCCTAGTTCTAAGCATGGCAAGTGGCTGGGGATAAGGAGCTAAAGCATGAGATAGATGCAAACCCCAAGGCCAGGTGTGCAGGCTGGGACATGGCTACTGGAGCAGAGGGCAGTTTCCTGCACCCTACAGCCACTCTGACTTGGCCCCAGTCCCACCCTCCTCTCAGTGCCATGCATAGGAGACAGAACCTCCTCTGCCAGCCTCTTGCTTCACTGACACACAAAGAATGTCTGGCTCGATAAATATTCACCCAGTGATTATAGGATTAACTGCAACCTAAGGCAAAAGTAAGCCTTTAAACAAAGAGTTTGCTTTGTTTCTATGGAAGGGAAAATAAAGTATAAAACCAATATGTTAACTGTTGATGGGCATGTTAGGCTTAGTGTTCCAGCAGCTCAATTATTAGTGAAGATTTCCTCATGTAAAGAGGTAATCAAGTTCAGGGGTCATTCCCACCCCCTACGGCATGCTACAGGCTCTACCTTTGACCTCATTTGCCATGGTAAGAAGTGTGCTGCAAGACAGTGGAAAAGATCATACCTGTACTTGGGAAGTGCGACATCTATGAATATTCTTCTTCTTTCCTCTCTGCGTGAAAGAAAGAAAGAACAGAGGAAAAGAAACAATCTCATGTTCTTTAAGCACCTGATTTATGCCAGGCACGAGGATAGATGTTTATTATATGTTTTGTATAAAATGAGTGTGTTATATTGTGAACTATAGCTTACCTTCTAAAGAGTGCACAAAACAAGAAATTCAGTTCAATTATTTATTACAAGGCAAATGCCTATGTTTAAAAAAATAGACATTTCCAGAACCCCAGAAAGGCCCCTGTGATCTTTTTTCAATTATTCTCTTCCTTCCTCGTCAAAGGCAAAACTATCCTAACTTCATAGAAATCACTTGCTTGCTCTTCTTTGAAGTTTTACCACTTATGCATTAATACTTAAACAGCTACTGTTAAGTTTATCTTTCAAAAAACCCTTACACAGGTGGAATTACAAAGCATGTATGTCATTTCTGTACATTGCTTAAAATCATGTTCATACATTTTATTCATGTTCTGATTTATGACTGTAGTTTTTCATGTTCATTTCTTTGTGGCATGTCACTATATAAATGCATTCTATTCTTATACAATATGTTTTAGAAACATTCTATTGTCAGTGGATTTGCAGGTTGCTTCCAGTTTGGAGTTCTTATAAACAATTCTATAGTGAATATTTTCATACATGTCTTTCTGCGATAATGTGCTCACATTTCCATGGATTCTACCTAACAGTAGAATTCTTAGAACATGAGATACTTTAGTAGATGACGCCAATGTTCCTACGTAGTTTTACTCCCATCAGCAGTGTATAAGCTTCTGTTTCTCTACATTCTCATCAATGTTTAACATTCTCAGTGTTCTTAATTTTATTCATTCTGTCAATGTGTAATGGTAATTTAATGTTTACTTGTCCTTTGCGCCTGAGGCCTCAGTTATTTCTTTTATTTTGTTGAAAATATAACTACATACATTATATGCCTTTTGTTTGCCTCTCTGGATATATCATCATTCTTTTCTACCCTACTTTTTACCCAGGTGGGACTCTGCTCTGCATGAACTACGTCAACGTACTTTCCTGTCTTCCAGCTTCCAGCTGTATTTGATTAGTGATAAATGTTTGGCCAACAGGACCAGAAGGAAAGAGATGAGTGAGATTTGGTACTGATTTACCTGTTCTCTCTATGGTGTAGATCACTGTGGGCTGGACACATTCCCTTCCAGAGACTCTGTGCCTCCAGTTTCTGATAGTTCTGATAACTCCCCCACCCCAGGACCTTTTAAGCCTCAAGTTTGCAGGAGTCCTTCTTGTTGGCAGCTGCACAGCTCCAAAGTTCTGAGTCATATCTCTCCTTTTACTACTCACATTTTTGCAAATTACTCCTTGATAAATTCTCCCCCATGCTATTGTAATTCAGAGGTACTGTTTCTGGTTGGAAACCTGACTGACATGTTTATATTAGAGAATATTCTTGGTTATTTGGATAATTAGATATGGGTCTATTTAGCTTTTTAGTCTTTTCAGCCTGCTTTTTGTGATTTGTAATTTCTTATTTCGTATGACTATTTTTGAATTAGGTGTTGATAATTGTATGTGCAAAATTGCTTTTGAAAATGTACTCTTTATTTAGACAGGCTTTATGTTTTCTCCTGCCAAGCAGTTGGGTTTGTTCTAGCTCTGGAAGGCCTTATCTATTCCAGCTTATCATTATTTCTTCAGCACTCAGCTCAATATGGGAGGTTTAAAGTAATCTTCTTTACCTTGGAAGGCTCTGAACTACTGTCCATTCCCTTTCATCCAACCTCTTAACTTCTTCCAACCCCTTAAACTCCCAAATGAACCCAGGGTGAAGTCTTATCTTCTAGTTTACTTCTTTGAGTTTCCAAATCATTTCAGTAATGCTTCACTATCTTATTTTCTAGTATTTAAAAGAATAGCATTCCTAGTTTTCTGAAATAGGAAAATTGTTTGAAATTACCTAGTTTGCTTTTTTTTAAACTTGAATGGTGGTCAACTAATTAATCTATGCTAATTCATCTGGAATAGCTCAGATGAACCTATTCTCTTTAATTTCACAGTAAAACATCTTTTGCTCTAATTGAAAAAAATAAAACACACCTCTTAAAATTGAACCAGAGTTTTTCATCATTAGCTACTAAAGTCAAAGTAATTTAATATTTGACTTTTGGGTCCCTTAATATTACCTTTATCTCATTTACATTTATATCTTGAGTATCTAACACAATTGTTTAGATAGCATTTGTTAAGTGAAATAAAGAATAGATAAAAGGATGAACTGCACAAATGCTAATGAAGACAACTTGTTATGGATTAACTTTTCTCCACCTAAAAAGTTCCCATCCAGTATATTACAGAATATTTTCTCTGTCCAAATTTCCTAAAGGAAATTTGAGATTCTAGGTGTGCCTTCAGATGGCAAAGTGAAATGGCAAGTCCAAGGAATTTCAATTCTGTAGGAAGGCTACTGTGTGAAAATAACACAGGTAAATTTTTTGAATGGTGTGAGTGGAACATATTGATAAACTCGGGCTTTTAGGCTTTGCTTTCCTACTCCCAACTTTAACGGTTCTGTGCACTAAATATTTCTCATGTTTGTCCCTGGCTCAAACAGCTCTACTCTGCCAGTTCTAATGGTCTCTAATTTTTGTGCACCGAGAGTTCAGTACTGGCCTCGGGATTGACCTCCCTTCTCAAACATTCTCCATAAAGCAGTCAAACATTGACACAGCATTGTATAAAACTCTTTGGCGTTTTCCTATCATTCACTAACAATCTAGACTTTGTCAATTTGTGAATCTTTCCATACCTGGACCTCACCTACCCCTTATGCTTCACTTCCCACTGTTCTCTTTTGTGAATTTTATGGTCTAAAATACCAAACATATTATATTTCCAAGCATTTCTCAGAAACTAGTAACCAGACACACTGAATTGATTTATCTCTGTGGCAGATTAAATTTTCAGAGAGTTTCTGTAGCTGTTTCTAGACTCACATGTTATTCTAGAACTTTATTATACCTCAACAAAAAGTCAAGCCCATTAGCCTTTCCCCTAAACCCGAGTGGGCCTTGTGACTGCCTAGGTGGGTTTAATGTGATAGAAATGGCAAGAGTAACTCCTCAAGTTACCCTGTAAGAGGCAGCCCACACTCTGGGGACACTGAGCTGTTTGTAAGAAACTCATCTACCCTCAAGATGCACACTGGAAAGGCCTTGTGGAGATTTCCATCTCTAGCTTTGCATCTCGCTGCCAAACTAACAGATAAAGGCTGGCAACACAAATCCTCTGAGGACTCTTCCACTCCTCTATCTATCATGTAGCTTCAGAGAAACTCCAATTGATGACACCTACTGAGCCTTTTCTGATAAGGTGGAAGGAAAAGGAAATTTGAGATCCTAGATGTGCCTTCAGATGGCAGAGTGAAATGGCAAGTCCAAGGAATTTCAATTCTGTAGTAAGGCTACTGTGTGAAAATAACACAGGGCATATACTTTTTCAAGTCTCTTGGGAAGCTGGAGAAAGAAAAATTAAAGAATAAGATCTTCTAAAAGGAAGACAAGCAAGTGGCAAGCTATGCTTGGCATAGCCATATCAGAGTGTGAGTCGTGATCATTACTGATTATCCAAAAGCTATGTTCATACCCAGTGGAAGAAAGGGGTTCTTTCTACAGAGAAAGAGCAGGCCTGAGGCATCAGGAGACATCGGGAGGCATCAGGTGACTGTCCATGGTGCTGCCCTAGGATTACTGAGCCTTTTGAATGCCTCCTGCTCTGGTCCATGTTTTAGTCCTTCACAGTAATTCACATCTACAAGCACTGTGGTTTGGAAAGACAAAGGCATCCTTGATCCTTATAGGGTCTGGAAATTGTCCGTGGTTTTCATATATTTATCATAGCATGTGATATAAAGAAATGTTCTGGAAAGAAAGACCATTATTGGTCATTTCTTTGCTTCAGTACCAAAATGATACCTGTATGCACGGGTATGTGATATAAGTGTAGTGTGTGTGTGTGTGTGTGTGTGTGTGTGTGTGTGTTCATTCTTAATAGACCAAGGATGAAACAAGCTTTCCTAGAGGATTTGGAGGTATTGAAAATATAGCATATTTCTTATACTATATAGTCAAGTGTGATGATCAAAATTTTCTCCTGCATGTTTTACTGAAATCATTTCTGTTACCAAACACAGACAGACATCCTATCATCTACTGCCCTAGAAAGGGGAGACTGGAAGCCTTTGGGTCCGGGAGCAGGACAAGAGTCTGGGGCATGCAGCTAGAAAGAATCAGTTGGTCTACCATCCTCTTTCCCCCTCCATTTCCTGCTTTCCCCCATGCACTTTCTGTACAGTCCTATTATTGCTGTCCAGAATCACAAGTGGAGGTAGAAAGGAATAGACAAGTCCCAAGAAGCCCAGAAGATGGGTTTCTCCCCATCTGCTTCACAGTTGCTAGGGTGGCAGCTGCAATGAGGAAAGTGCCGCATCCAAAGCCAGACTTGTGTTCAAACTCAGTCCTGGACTTTGATGGTGCTGCAAGAAACTAGTCACAGAATGGCCCTCCCATCCTATCTTTAGAAAGATAGTTCAGGGGCTGGGGATTTAGTTTAGTGGCATAAGCGTCTGCCTGGCAAGGGCAAGGTCATGAGTTTGATCCCTGGTACCAAAAAAGAAAAAAAAAGATAATTCAGTTTTCAGAGCACTGTCATAGGATTAAAATCAATAGTAGAAAGAACTAAGCAAAAGACAAAGAACTCTAGTGATGAAGGGTTACTGTCTTTTGTGGGGCCCCAAGGAGACATATGAAGTGGTGAAGAGGTGAATCTAAAAGGCTCCTGAAAGTGCAGCAAAAAGAACACAGATAATAAGAGAAGAGAAGGCCCTAGAGGCAGAGGAATTGTCCCCTGGGGCTGATCCAGTAGAGGGAGAAAAGAGGAGAAAAGAGGCTCACCCGGAGGTGGGCAGGTGCCCAAATCAAGACAGTGCCCAGGCTGAGAGACCACGGGGAGGGGGGTCCTGTAATGACAGCAAGCATGTGCCAGGCGTTGGCCAAACCCCTGACACTGGGCCAAGTAAGGCTTCACATGCTCATTTAATCCCCATAGTAACTCTATAAGGTGCATGTTACCATCCTCACTTTAGAGTAGAGAATGAGGATCTGATGGATATACGAAGTTTCTAAAAATCTCACAATCAGAAAGTAGCACAACTTGCACACAAAGCACAGTTTTTCAGACACCAAAGCCCTTGTCATAAGATTTTTTTGTATTGTTTTATTTGTTTGGACTTTTCAAAAGGAATTTTCATATCAAGGAGTGTCAGAGGAGACTATTATCAAACAGCCCCAAAGCCAAGTAATCAAAGAATCAGGTGAGCAAAGCAGAGTGGCTGGGGCATGGCCAGAAAGTGGTCTGTGTGAGTCCCAGATAGGCAAATGCCATCTTCCCTGTGGAAGGGCTCATTGGCAGGCTGGACATATTTACGGGACAGGTCTAAGCCAACTCCTGTGTCTGCTTTTATGTAAGGACCCGAAAGCCTGCTTGTGCTAATGTTCTTCTCTTTTCATTGATGGAATTAATGATTGGTACAGACCAACACTGACCAAAGTATGGTCTACAAGGATGCTAGTTCTGTGGGGTTCATAGGTATGATTTAGGAGGAAGATTCGACTAAACTCACTGCAACTTAATCTAACATATTTATTGACCACCCCAAATAGAGCTGTGAGCCACAAATCATGAAAAATACAGGTGAAGTGTTTTCATGGAACTTGAGGAGGAACTATCAAGTCATTTGAGAAGTGTCACATGAAAGTGATACAGTTTTCTGTTACTGCAGGCATTTCATACCTTGTGACTTTCTAAGAGTGGGATAAAATTTTTAGAAACTTCATATACTTATCAGAACCTCATTCTCTACTCCCCAAACATCTGGTCATGGAACACTGTTCTACTTGTTATAAAGTCTTTCCAGATGGCACCACAGCTAGCACTCTACAGAAAAACCTTGGGGAAATGCTGGGGCAGAGACAGACAATAGGTATCATTTTACTTCCCTTCATTTCACTGTATTGGCAGTGTGACCAAAGGGATGATGGGAAATACCTAAGCCCAGAACACAGCATCCAGGAGATTCAGGCATGTGGGACGTCAACACCTCTTAACTCAGAACTTGAAGGAGAGTGAAGGCAACCTGCAAGTTGCCATAGGCAAGCCCAAGGGATGAGTATAGTGTTCTAAGTAGGACTGAGAGGCTCCCTGAGCCCATGAGTTATAGTAGAGAAGAAGAAGGAGTGGGCTGAAGGAAGGGGAAAGTCCTTCCCACCTAAGCCTTAGGAGACAGGAAGATTTCTTGTCAGTCTTGATGGAGAACATGGTGGCAGCTGCACTGACGTGAGGGCACAGCATGTCCTCTCTGAGGAATATAAACAGAAGGGTTCACTTAAGCCAGCCCAGGGCTTTGCATGCCAGCAATCAAAGTATATCATTCAGGCAAAGCAGCCAGGGGAAAAGAGATGACAAATGGCTAGCATTTTCTTTCTCTTCTCCAGGAAGAGTTCTGGGTCTTGCTTATCCCCTGGGTTTTTTCTCTCTCTGCTCTCTCTTGCTGTCACGCAATGTTCCCTGCCCAGGCGTTACATAACAGCCCGGGCTGCAGGGAACACCTACACAAGAGGCCATGACAGTCAGACAATGGGCAGGCAGAGCTGCCCTGAGAAAATGGAGTCATTCACGAGCTGTGTGAGAGGCAGCTCTGTTCCCAGCTTGGCTCGCTGGTAAATGAAGTGCACCGGGGACAAAGAGAGAAACTTTACACCCTTGCAATTTTCCCACAGTGGCAGCTCACAGAAAAACAAGGCACTAGTTGGCTTAGAGGAGAAAAGGCAACCATATCCATAGACTTTCCTCTCCCTCCTTGGTTGTCGTCTTGTGGTCTTGTGCCAAAGCCACAGAAAAGTCTCCCAGGGAGGGAATGGCAAGGCTGTACTTGCCCTGGGATGAGAGCGGTAGAAAGCAGGGAATGTGCATGAATCTGCCTTCTGCTTCTATTTTCATCTCTGCTGGGTGCGCTTTTATTTCTGAATCTGCTCACATCTGGCTTCAGGGCTAGTGCACCACTTTGAAGGTAAAGAATGCTGTCAGTCGAGATAGCTGTGAGAAAAATAATGTTGTCTCCAATGCAGATGCTCAGGAGAATCATGGAGCACTTTTTTCCACACAGCCAGGTGACTCAACTGTTCCCAGGGGTAGGAAACCACTGCTCACGGGTAAGGATAGAATCATGTGCAGAGCATCCTTAGCTGCTGAACCCAGGGGCTCTTTGCATGGGAATCTATATGGTAGAGGCAGGTATAAGTCTGTATTATAAATCATGGCATGCTAAAAATTTAACCAGAGTTACAAGTGTCCTATAGTGAATGCTTTCTGCAAGACTAAGTTTCATGCCAAGAAAACAACAATATTATAACAAATAACCTCAAACACCAGAAATGATCTACTTATCTCTTTAAAGAGATACAAAGCTTTTGTCCAACTTAGCTGTTTGAAGGGAGTTTGAAATCCATTGTAGAGCAATCATACCTGTAGCACTATTCCTACTCCTAGGAATCCATTGCAATCCTCCATACAGAGTGGATCCTGCTATGGTATAAATTGCAATATGATAAAATATAAGGTCATTCTTTGTCTATCCTGGAATCCAGTCTTCCTACCCAGCACTAGAAGTATTCACAGGACAAAGAGGAAAGGCAATAAGGTAATTTAACTACTTTCCGAGTGATGAAAGGGCACTGGCGAGCTCCAGGCCAGGATGTGTGTACATGTGAAATAGACCTGACTTGTTAGATTAGCCTCATGAGAGAAGATTCTGTCCTTCTTGACACCAACACTACAACATGAACAGGTGACAGTTTCTGAAGAATTCACTTGTTAGATACTCTGGAATCAGACGAATGGACCTGGATCCCACCTTCAAAACCGAGTAACTGTGTAACCTCAAAGAAAGTGTTTACTTGTGTTTCCTCATCTGTACTAGTTAGAATGACCTCTATTTTAAGAAAAAGTGGGCAAAGGACCTGTTTTAGGAGAACTGAAGGAAACAGGCCGCAGGGAACCTCCCTCTGAGACCGTGCTCAGCCCAGGTACTATGCTCACAGCATAGAGCACACTCATGGCACAGGTGACACGTTTTAAAAAGAATTCTCATTGACTTGTGAAGACTTCATAACAGAAGAACACAGTTTCATGCACTGAACCCTGGAAACCATTGCCCCAAATAATTTGTTACAGTTTAATCCAACACTGGATTTACTTATATTCCTTAAAATTTTTCTCCTTTATGTTTCAGACTTCTGTTTTTAGGGTTTGAGAGAACTGGACACATCCTCGGGGTTTATGTATGATCAGAGAATCGGCACTAACAATTGTTGTGCACTCATGTTCTAAGGCCCATGTACTAGTGGTACTCACAACAGAGCAAAGGAGAAGCAGTGAAGTGGGTTCTCTGTGATGAGGATGAAAGCTGGAACAACAGTGACGAGAAGGGCTTCCCAGAAGCAGTAATGCCTGGGTTCAGTCTTGGTGACAGTGCCGGCCAGGTGAAGGTGCAGGGGGCACCAGGCAGAAGTGGTGCATGAGAGGGCGTAGCCATCCAAGCAATCCCACATGCCTGACAGGTCCTTGTGCCTGCCATACTGGAAGACAGCGTGAGATGGAAGGTGCAAAAATGGACAGGCCATGGGGCAAATCTCTGTAATATTCCCAAGTAACCCTGAGATGTCGCTTCTTCCTCAACAGTACCTTCAGTGGAGATAGCTACTGCTCATTCACTAGTATTCTAATCTTTTATGCAGAATGGTAAAGCAGGCATAGCCTGTGAGTAATTCCTTGCAGGTTTTCACATCAGTAGGCTCTATAATTGCCTTGTTTTTCCAATTTGAAGAGAAATCTTCAGGCAATTAAGTTTATGCTTATACAACTATTCACTTCTCTCCCTTCTGACCTTTGAAACTGATATCTGTTGGAAAAGCTATTTTTTCACCAAATTGATCTAGATACTCATTGACCAGCCTGTGGAGCATGGCTGCTTCCCATAAGGGCCTCAGTGTTTCAGCTGAATGATAGCTACCATTATCAAACAATTATATGCCAGAACTGTGCTAAGTGATTTTTGAAATTACTTTTCAATCCTCAAGGCAAATTGGTGAGGAGGATATTATTTTTATTATTTCTATCTCGCAGATGACAAAATGGGGGCCAGTTCACAAGCAGAACTGGGATTCTATTTGATTCCAAAATCTCTACCCTAAGGCAGTTCACTGCACTGCACTGCTATTAAAAAAGGCTTTCAAAATAAAAGTACGTATGGCAGCAGCTTCACAATGAACAAGCCAGGTTTCAGATCAGAAAAATTTTCCCGTGAAGAAACAGCTCAGGAGAGCAGCAGCTAGGGAGAGATCCAAAGGAAGAAATCTAAAGTTAGCAAAGGTCTCTGACACATGGGAGCACAAATTCAGATATCTCTGAGGAATTTTATTTTATTTTATTTTATTTTGCTTTTGGTACCAGGGATCAAATTCATGACCTCACACTTGCCACGACCCCACTGAGCTAAATCTCCAGCCCCCTTTGAGGAATTTTAATGCCATCTTTTTTTCTGTAAGATCACCATTCTCTAAAGTATGGGTTTAGATTAATCATAAACTTATCAAATCACCAAAATTGATTTGTTAAGTATACCACACTCAAGGGTAGGGATATAGCTCAGTGGCACAAGGGCCTGCCTGGCAAGCACAAGGTTGTGAGTTCAATTCCTAGCACCAAAAAAAAAAAAAAAAAGAAAGAATGAAAGAAAGAAAAAAAAGTGTACCATACTCATACAAGATGTTACAGATAGGGAAAATCACACCGGAGATAAATAGAGCACTAGATAGTCTGTTTCCATACATCTAGAATTCATGTAAAAAATAAATTTTATTTTAAAAATTCATTCTACAAAGCCACATAGGTACTCAAGAATTTGTTCTTAAAAAACTCTTGCAGAAACAGTTCACTATGCTTATGATGACGACCTAGGATAAACTGAGCACCAATTACAATGGTAGCTCGGAACATGTCATTATTTGGTTCTGAGAGATGGGATGACTACCAAAACCAGTGAGTACAGAGACAAAATTTTTGCATCAAAATGCAATCAAGTAACAAATTGGACAGGTTTCAAAGTAGTGGCTCACCAAGGTATAGCTTGCGTACTGATGATTAAAGGTTAATATAGAGGTTCCAAAACTGTATGCAGTAATGTCTGTATATCTCTAAATCTTAAGACATGCAAATATAAACACATAAATTGTATGCTTATTTTTGAACTTTACACAGTGCATGATTGACAAAAACTGTGTGTCCTATACTTTCAATTTTGTTATTCATATGTTTAGGAATTGTAGTCTTTTGAACTATAAATTCCTGACTCAGGCTCCTATGTCCCTCTTTCAAGAGTTGTTGAATTGCAATAATGCCCAGAGTTGAAAAAGGAGCTTTCAAAGGCTGATGTCATGCATTCAGACTGGTAGGTGGCCAATCTTTTTCTTCTTCGTTCTCGGGCACGTGAAAGTGTTCTTTGGGGCGAAACCTCCTATTCTAATTATGCCCCATTCTGGGAGTTGATGTAGCCTCCGTATTTTAGTTGGGCTACTTTTCCCTGTTGTCTGCCTGTTCCAGGTTTTGCACTACCACCCAGGTTAATGGAAACATGTTTCCTGAAGAATCTATTTCCTTTCATTAAAATTAATTAACTTCATTCTACTCTCATCCACTTTCTCCAGAAAGAGGCCTGCGATCCAAGAAGGAAGACCCCTCTGAGGCTGTACAGCCTGGCAGGAGGCCATCAACCCTCAGAAGGCAGAAGGAACATATCCTCAAAAAGACTCCCAGGGTCCCATCCCAGTCACTCTTTTTTAGGCACCGATGCAGAAAGGCTGATCAATATGAACGAAATTATTATCCAGAAAGCCAGCAAGGGCTGGTTGAGTTTGCTCACAGAGTTTACTGAAATCTAGGAGCAGGCATTTTATCAGGCAGTTGGAGTGTTGGAAAGAATCAACCCAAGTTTTACTGAATTCAGCCCCACATTTTGTTTCCCAGCCAAAGGCCGTCTTGAACCACAGCAAAGTTTCCTTGAAAAAGAAGGGGGTCAGGATCTGAGGTAGATTCTCCAGTTTAGATGCAGACCACAGAGGGCAGTTTCTTACATTCAAGAAGTGGTTACAGCACTTGGTAAAAATAGTTCACAGAGTATTGAGCATTTGTTCTTTCTCTTTGCCATGTTGTTCTCTTATCTGGATTTAGAGGCCTCTTGGCCAGTTATCTCATAGATTGGGATCTAGAAGAGGCCATTCCTTTTTTGCTTTTTCATAATGCCTGTACAAAGAATGTGAACTTGCTAGGCATCTATGCAGAAGGATGTATCTGCATCAGTTACTAGATTTGGCACTTCGGTCATCAAGAATGAGAAAAGACTCCAACAACAACAACCCAAATGTCTTGGTTTGTAAGGACTTCCTCTCCTGTGTTAATGGGAAAAGGGTAAAGACCAGGGAAAGGGACTGAGTGTTGAGATTTAAGTCCAGCTCCTCAAGCCTGGGGCTGTCTCACCAGCTAGGGATGGGTTTCATGCTCAACCTTTCCATGATGGAGCAACAGAGAGATGGAGATGGCCAGCCACTCTCCAAAGTTAGAATCAGCTTCCTTGGAGGCTTTGTGTATATATAAAATGATGAGGAGGTTTCAAGAATTCGGCAAGGTTTAGGCTGCTGCACAAAATCACATGTAGCCTACAAGCTACAGGTACAATTCAGTTTCATCTGACTGTTAGGTGCAGGCCCATGTTACTTGAAATCTGAGACCCTCAACAAGACCATGGCCAGTGAACATGGCAAAAGGGAGAGTGTTGGAAACCCAGTGTGATTATATGTGTGCATGTAAACTCCTGAGCATTGGCGGCACTAGAAAGGCTAGGCCTCACCTCAAATGTAGTCACAAGAGTACCAAAATGACAATTAAAATCTGAACCTTCTAGTGTACCTATCATTGGAGCCATTGTGCATTCCTAGCCTTGTGATGCCAGAAGAAAAACTAAAGCCCTCAAAGTTCAGCTTGTTTATGCAAGTCCCTAACACCCCAGGAGAATAGCACTTGTAAATCTGTTTGAAGTAGTTTAGGGCTGAGGAATTGTGCAGAATCCCTCAATAGAAATGTGTTGGTTACCAGAGGAACATGGACAGGCACTTTCTAGACAAGAGGTCACCTGGGCTCCAAGAGTTACTTGTTCAGCTCTGGTATCTAAACAGCTGAAGTCAATTATTTACTTAGGGTGAAAAACAACTATCTCCCCTGGATTGTCAGATGGACCTTTTTAGCATAAAATGCCTTAGTCACTTGGAATCCAACCAAAGTAAACTCCTGGTTCGAACTCACCCATATCTCTGCGCTGGAAGGGAACGGAGATAAGAAATCTCACAACTAATGAAAAAGCAGCTGTCAGCTGCCTACAGTCCTCCACAGCAGGTCTGTTCCAGGTGAGGCAGAGTTTCAGGAAAGCGGCAGGTGATGAGCAAGTTGCAGAAGGGCTGTCAATGGCATCTCTGTTAGGCCTGGGCCTGATGGGGCTGTGGCTTACATAACAGTTTGGCAAAGAGCCACAGCCAGGCGGAAGCACGAGGGCTGCCAGCAGTGCATAATCATCTTTGATTTCTCTGTTTGCTCAGCAGCTTTCATGCAGTGGGGGTGGCAGTGGTGTGGGAGGAGGGGTAGGATTCCAACACACTGTAGTCTTCTGTTTCCTTCTGCAGGACAAACAGCTCCCCACAGATTCCTGTGGCCAGGGAATTAGCACAGGTCATGGCAGTAGGAGAGAAGAGCTGCCCTGGAGCCTAGTTCAGACATAAGAAGGCCAGAGATGAGCCTAAAGGTGACAGGAGCCTGCTGCAGGCAGCACCTGATATTGTCCGCTCTCTTATCTAGGAGGGCTGTGCTGCCACCTTTGATTACAGAGGTCACTGAGTCCCATGCCATGTTTATCCTAAAAGGCAGCTTTTCAGGCCTTGTGGTTTAGCAAAAAACACAGCCTCTGTGCTCTCCCTTCTGTGTTGATGGCGGTTTAATCATGCATGCTGGAGTCTGGGCATACGGGAGCAACGCATTTAACCAGTGATATTGTTACTTCATAAAAAATACAAATTTCCAACTTCTGTTTTGAGCCTGGTTTGCCTGGAATTGAGTAGCAGTTTGTCCCCCTCCCCCTTAGAATGGACACAGATGCTGTAGTCCCCATTACTTCTTATTCTCTTATACCCGGATACCATTTTATGTACTTATTCCACTTGCCTGGCTCTTGCAAGCATTTTTTAGGATGAACTCTCTGTTCCATCCTAATGGTAACCCTTTAATATTACTATAATCCACCTGCTCTCTGACTTTCCACTAGACTGTCAGCTCCTTGGACAGCAGCTCAAATGGATCATTTACTTATTCACTCAACAGTTAACCACAGAAGGTTCTCCTGGGTCACTATTGTGCTCACCTAGGGGTTTCCAATATCTGGCACTCAGTGTTTGCCCTCTATGTGAGTTTAAATTAAATCAACACAATTCCCCTGCATCTTCACTGTGGATGTTGATCTGTTTCTGTTGCCAGATGTGCCCACACTCACAGCCCTAGGAATGGGTTTATTAACAGGATATGCCTTGTTTTGCAAGTGGCACATGTGAACTTGTATAATGTTGTCCTCAAACATTCCTCTATTGTGCAGGTATTTTCTAATCCTCAATCTGCATCTCTTGCCTCATTTTTGTGCTCCTCTGGCCCTATGTAGCTGTACTGAAGGGCTCATATGTCTGCACTTTACTATGCCCTTGCTTGCCCAGTCTGAAGCATCCTGAACCTAACCCAATACTTTGCTTCATTCCCACCTCTCTCTTGATAAGCTCTTAGCACCTCAGAAGATCAGAGCTCACCCTCTCAGAGGCCTCCCTGTTTCCCCCAGGCTGGGTTAGGACTCCCTACTCTGTTTTTATTTCTTGTGTGGACCTTTTATGAGTCAGTCCCTGCCACCATGCTACAACCCCCTGAGGCAGGGATTGGGCTTTTCATCTCTGTGTTCTCCGGGCCAAGCACATTATACACTGGGAGAGAACAATTTGGTCATGCCTGACACTGACACTCAGGCTGAGCCCAGAACCTGTATCAGAAACACATCAGTTTAGCATCCCCCAACCCCTACTTCTCCACCCCAGCAGAGTTCAGATAACTGGACAATGTTCCTATTGGATTCTGGCTTTGTACAGAGTTGGGCTGTCTGTTGATGTATCATGCTCTTTGCTCATTATAATTACTACCCATGCTCTGTGTGTTTTCTCAAGCTTTCGGTGTTTGATCCATGAATTTCTTCTGTTCTCATATGAAGCAATACTATCCGTTCACCAGGTGAAAATTCTGGATAGGTTTTACTGCAGAGCAGCCCAGATGTACCTAAATGGGATTCTGGGTGAGACAAACAATATTAGGACTGGAGCAACTTAGACACTTAGTTTTGTAAAAAAAAAAAAATTTTGCTCTTTCTTTGATTTTGTATTTCAGAATTTTCCTCAGATCGTGTCAAGGGAACTTACAGCTAACATCCCACTTCTGCCTCCACCTAGTATCCCAGAGGTGATGACAGCCTCCAGGAATGCATAGTTTGATCATTTGTATCCAACACCCACAAAGCACTTGCGCGTACTCTACACATACCCTTGAGGGTCATGGACATCAGTCAGACGTGAGGATTACCTTGTGGGCCAGATGACAAGGAGGAACACATGCAAACCACAGTAATGGGGGTGGGAAGGGAGAGTAAGACCAGTGGTGTGACAGACTAACAGATCCCTACGGAAAAGCAGGAGGGCAGTGTGTTCTGTGAATGCTGTCCCCTTTACACTGTCTCCAACATAAAGTCCAGATGCATCAATGTGGGCATTTAAGATCTTCTGTGAACCAAGCTTAACTCCTTGGTGCCTCCCCTAAGTCATACTGATGCTCTAGCTTCAGGGACCCACTTGATCCCAGATGCGGCATGCTCTCTTTCTCCTCTCTTTATAGATAGGTATCTGTAATTTTCTTTACCTAAAATGTCCAGTCCTAGCCAGATCTCTCACAGTGAGTTATGTATTTCTTTGGCTCTTCTTAGAATCTTAAGCACACTTCACTACTCTCCATTGTTAGCTATCTTCTTCCCTAGACTGTGAGTTTTCTGCATGTGATACTAGTTTTCCTCTTTGTAACCTTAGAAAATAGTAAAAAAATAAGCAACCTAGTATATAATCAATAAATGGCATTAAACATTAAAACTGTTGAATAAATATTGTCATCCGGACAGCCTTTGTATAGAATGTGTCAAAACTCTGAAAAGTTAGTTTTACAATAGTTGGTGGACATTTCCAATTGAAACAATAATTTATCTGAACTTTAAAGGGTTTAGTAAAAGATGTACTGTGAGTTTGGAAGGTTCTTATAATATTATCCTTATTCTATGATCCAGAAATTTCCCTCCAATTATTATTTGATCTAAAATGTCCCTACCAGGAACTGCTGAGAGGGTGACACTAAGGGAGTCAAGCTGAAGTTTCCATGGAGACCCCAGGACATTGGAGATACAAGAAATATAGAAAGTTTGTTGAGGAGAACCACAGGCAGCAAGCAGAGCAAGCCCAAGAGCAGGTATGTGGGCTGCAATGAGCAATCATAGTATGGGGCTGTTTGCCCTGCTGGGTTTCAGCTTTACTATTCTTTTCTATCCCCTGCCCATCCTTTTGGAATGGGAATGTTTGCCTGTGTCATTGTCATTTAACTTTCTTTTTGATTTTTAAATGGTTTCACAGCAAAGAGTCTATCTTCAGTCTCAGGGACTGAGCTTGAAATTTTCAGCAATGGTAAAACTATTAAGACTTTGACAAATCTTAAAGATGGACTAAATGTATTCTGTATAATGAATTAGACATGAGTCTCTGGGGCAGAATGGTATGGTTTGATCAGAAATATCCCCTAAAAGGCACAGGTGTTCAGAGGTGGGGCTTTAGGAAGATGGTTGGCTTGGAGTCACCACGTTCATTGGTGAATTGATCCATTGATGAACTTATAGTTGGATGTGTATTAGGAATGGGTCCTGGTTAGAATGGGTGAGTCCCTGGAGGTGTCACCTGGAGAGTATATTCTTGCCTTTGGCCCCTAGCTCTCTCTCTCTCCCTTTTGCTCTTTATGTTTTCTTTCTACTTTCTGGTTACCAGTGGTTGAATAGCTTTCCTCCACCACACCCTTCAGCCTATTTCTGTTTTAAAGTCCACTCACCATAAACTGAAAACTCTGAAACCATAAACCAGTATAAACCTTTTCTCTCTTAAATTATGTATGTCAGGTATTTTGTACCAGTGACACAAAGCTGGCTAACACAACTCCTAAGAATTTACCTAAAACAAATGAAAAGATATGTTCACAAAATACTTATATAAGAATGTTCTTGGCTGTTTCATGTCAATCAAGAAGGTAATGGAACAAACAAATGGTGAAATATTCAGGCATGAAATAACTCAGCAATTAAAAAGAAAAACTAGTAATACATGCAATCACATGTATACATCTCCAAAAGGTGAGTTAAATAAAAGGTGCCAGATATTGAAGCATACATACTAAATAATTTTATTTTGATCAGTTCAAGAATAAGTGAATTTAACATATATGAATGACAGTCAGAACAGTAGTTGCCTATTGACTGAAGGGAGCACAGGAAACTTCCTAGATGATGGAAATTTCCTAAGTCATGAATGGGGTGCTGATTAGACAAGAAAATAAAAATTATTCAAAACATGTTAAGTAGTAGACCTATGATCTTCCATATCACTGGAAGGAATCTTTAACAATGTTTTAAAAAATGATTTCTTCAGTACCTGGTATGTTCCTGTCACACATTTGACTACTGTTCTGGTATCTAAAAACCATTTGTAAAAAAAAACCCAGTAACCATCATAATCAATTGTTTAAAAAAAAACAGCAAGTTTTTCTTCTTATACTTAGTACAAGGCAGGAATGTCCATTCTTGCCACTTCTCTTCAACATGGAACTGGAAGTACTAGCAACAGCAATCTGACAAGGAAAAAAAACATACAGATCAGAAAAGAAGAAACAAAATTAACTCTATTGCAAATGACATGATCCAGTATGTTGAAAACTGCAAAGACTTGATTAAAAAAACGATTAGAAATTAACAAATGAATTTAGTAAAATTGTAGGAAAAATTACTATGCAAAAACCTGTTGCATTTCCATACAAAAATAACAATGCATATATGGGAAAGAGGTTACAAAAACCACTTATTTATGGTCACATTTAAAAATGGAACTTAGGGGCTGGGGATTTAGCTCAGTGGCACAAGCACCTGCCAGGCAAGCACAAGGCCATGAGTTTGACCCAGTATCAAAAAAAAAAAAATGGAACTTAGGAATTAATTTTACCAAGCATGTGAAATATCTGTACACAGAAAATCATGACACATTGATGAAAGAAATTAAAGAAGATATGAGTAAATGGAAAGCTATTCTGTCTGGTATACTGGAATAATTAATATAGTATAATGTCTACATTACCAGAAACAATATACAGATTCAATGCAAACTGTATCAAGATTCCAATGGCATTCTTCACAGAAAATGTAAGAACAATTTTAAAATTCATACAGAACCTTAGAAGATTCCAAATAGCCAAAATGATTCTGGAAGAAAAAAAAAAAAAGAACGAAGCTAGAGGCATCATACTACTGATTTTAAATATTATACGGTTATAGTAATTTTAAAAAAGAAGACAGTATGATACTGTCATAAAATTAGGGACATAGATCAATACAACAAAATGAAATCCAAGACCTAAATTTACATGGTCAACTAATTTTCATCAAAGACATCAAAAAGATGCAATGGAGAAAAGGCAATCTCTGCAGGTGCTAGAAAAATTGTATTTTCACATGCAAAAAACTGAAATTGGACACTTAAGACATTCACAAAAAACAACAAGTGAAAATGGACAAAAGAAAAGTTGGGTGTGGTGGTGCACTTCTGTAATCCCAGCACTTGGGAGGCTGAGGCCAGAGAATTGTTTGCAAGTTGGAGACCAGCCTGGGCTACAAAGTGAGCTTAAGTCCAGCCTGAACTGCATAGTGAGACCCTGTCTTGAAAAGAAAAAAAAAAAAGAAAACGAGAAAGAAAGAAAGAAAGAAAGAAAGAAAGAAAGAAAGAAAGAAAGGGGAAAATGGACAGAAAATCTAAACAATAAGATTGAAATCATCAGACTCCTGCAAGAAAATATTGGAGAAAAAAACACCTTGACTTTGGCCTTCAATTTTTTTTGATATAACATAAAAAATTAAGGTTATAAGAGCAAAACAAATAAATAGGAATATATCAAGCTTAAAATCTTCCCAACAAAGAAAATGAGCAACAAAATTAAAATAAACTTTTCCATATAGGTTGGAAAAATGTGTTTGTAAACAATATATCTCATAAGGGGTTAATACCTAATATATTAATACAAAGAATTCACACAATTCAATGAAAGTAAAACACCAATTCACTTCAATAGCTGTTTCTCCAAAGAAAACATCAAAATGGCCAGGAGGTATATGAAAAGGTGCTCAACAACACTAATCATCCCTGATGACTAAAACATCACAACCACAGTGAGATATTGTCATATACCTGCTAGGATGGTTGTCATAAAAAAGACAAGCAATAACAGATGTTGTTAAGCATATCTAGAAAAGGGAACTCTTGTACATTACTAATGAGAAGCAGGTGCTGTGGGGAAATAAATACAGAAGTTCCTAAAGAAATTAAAAATAGAACTAGCATATGATACAGCAATCTCTTTTACAGGTTCACAACCAAAAGAAAACAAGTCACTACCTTATAAAGATGTCTGCTCTTCTATATCCTATGCAGTATTATTGCAGTAACTAAAATGTGGAAATAACATGCAATGGAAAAATAGATATAGAAATCATGATATGCACACATGCATATGTGCACACATACACAAACACACATGAGTATTAGCCTTAATAAAGAAGATCTTGCCACCTGCAATGACTTAATTGATCCTGGCAGATATTATGCCAGGTGATATAAGCCAGAGCCACAGTCAGAAAGAAAAATATCACATAATCTCATTCGTACAATCTAGAAGGGATAAAAGGTCAAATACACACACAGAGAATAAAACAGTGGTTGCCAGGGCCAGGAAGGAGGAGAGGAAGAAAATTGGGAAATGTAGATCAAAGAATCTATCAAAATACACAGGATTAATAGTCTAGGTTCTAATGTACAAGAGGATAACCAGGGGTTCAGCTCAGCGGTGTAAGTGCCTGCGCAGCAAGCACAAGGTAAGTTCAATCTCGGTAAAAAGACTATAGTTTATAATACTGGTAAGATTTTTGCTAAGAGAGTTCATTTTAGATGCTCTTGCACACACCTAAAAAGCAAGTAGCTATGTGAAAAGACGGGTGTGTTAACTTGCTTGACTACAGTAACCATTTCACTGTATATATCAAATTAGGATGTTGAGGTGGGGGTGTAGATCAGGGGTGGAGCACATGCCTACCATGTGTGAGGCTCTGGAGTTGATCCCAGCACCATGAACAAACAAAAACTCTAAATATATACAATAACATTTACATAAACTGCAAAGAAACTAAAAATCATTTCTCAAGTACCTCTATGTCCTTGACACTCATTTGGGTAGTGTTAAGACAGCATTCCAGATGTATCTAAGGAATATATTAGAGAACAAAGCAGATAAATATTTCTCCCTTGGCTGACATTTAAGCTTATTGGAATTGTTGACCTCCTTCAAGGGCTCGTCAGTGTCACGACTGGGTGAATATTTAAATGCTGTAGGTGATTTGGACTGCCTTGCAATTTGGTTTGAAACATTCCAACAATATTTACCTAGCCTAGTGATAAGCAGATGCTTGAGAAAGGAGATGATACAAGGTACAAGATATATGGACATCAAGGACTCTAGGAAAGAATGTTCTGGAAGAAGTCTCCTCCCTAGGATAGGCCCTGTTATGGGAATGGGATGCAATTCCAGGATGCCGAAGGCTATGTGGAGAAGGCTGCTGGCTGGGGATGCAAGCAGAATAGATGGAGGGTTGGCTGCACCTGGTGGTAGTTCTCAGCAGTAGCCAAATTGAACGATCGACTGCTTTGAGAGGGGCTGTAGCAGGAAACCAAATCTGCTAAGAGTAGCCCAAACAAATTAATATGAAAATGACCTTTTTTAATGACATCAATTCACTTAGCTTAGGATGATAGAATTGATTAATTTTTCTGTTTGGGTTGGTTTGTTGTCCTGTCAGATGCTTAGTATAAAAAAATCTGAGAAAATTAAAAGACCAAATAAACCTTGTGACTGCCTGTAATTTACATATTAGTAGTAAATTGCCATTGTTGAATATGGTAGGGAGAAAAAACCTTGGGAACTTGGAGTATAACCCATGTCACTTAAAGAAGGCACTGTGCTCATAAGTTTGACAGCCAAGCAACGATGAAGAAGTCAGTGACACCTAATCTTAAAGGGAATGTGCCTCTACTTACTTATTCCAATGCCAGTTCCCAGGGTCTTTTGTCAGATCTTCTCTATCATGGTCTGTCAGCCCTCCCCTCCTTTGTTTATTAACCTACATCACAGCCTGCTGTGCCGAACTGGGCGCGAGGGGCATGGGTCAGGGAACTCAGGACAAATCCCATGCAATCCCTGTCTTCTCTGTAAGTTCTATTCTCTAGTGAAGATCAACACAGACAGGGAAAATGAGTGCAGGAAGGGCACCTTAGGGAGCTGAAGGAAAGCATGGTGTCCAGTATGTGCTCTGTGTGATGTCATCTTCTCACACCAGTCATAGCAGAACAATTTTTCCTCTTGCAATTCCACTCTATCCCAATTCCCTTAGTCACAAATACCTGAATGGTTTGTTTTCCCATCTAAAAAGATGCTGTATATTTCTCTCAGTACTTCAAATATACAAATTATAAGAAAAATGGGACTAGCTCAACAAGAAGTGAGCCTTTGGTTTGCCAATGACTACTGTGTAACTTTGGGGAAATCACTTCCTACTTGTAAAAGGAGAGAGTCCCTGTCTTCCAAACCCATCAAAAATTCCCCAGGCAGAGAGCTCTAGGAGCCTAGGATCATACACCAGCTGTAGCACTGTCCTGACTGATACATAACCAGCTTTGTGGCCACTGGTGATAAGGGCTCTGGTGCTTGTAGAAAGCCATCGTGTTTGCAGCTTTTCATTGAATAGCTTTCTCTGTTTTCTTTCTTCCAAAAGACCCAGATACTAAAGTGAAAATTTCTGCCTTCCATTATCATATCTCCCTGAACAGTATGGTGCAGAAGGTGATGATAATCACGACAAATAGAGGGAAATAAAAGTACATGTGGGAGGAGGAACAGACAAGTGACAAGGGGCAATGTGAAACTCAGATGCTACAGGAAAGCGGAACACCAAACCATGTGTGGGATGCCAACTGTCTAATGTGGACGATACAGTATCTCTGTTTTGATGATATTGATATAATGCTGTCTCTTGAGATGACAGCCTCAGATTATGTCTTGTAAAAAAAAAAAAAAAAAGGAAGAAGAAGTCTGATAAACTGGGCATGGTGGTACACATCTGTAATCCCAGCACTCCAGGAGGCTGAAGAAGAAGGACTGAAAATTCAAGCCCAGCCTCAGCAACTTTGTGATTTAGCAAGACCCTGTCACAAAATAAGAAATAAAGAAGAGGGCTAGGGATGTAGCTCAGTATAAAGGTCAAGGGTGCAATTCTCAGGGCTGGGGATTTAGTGGCATAAGCGCCTGCCTTGCAAGCACACGGTTGTGAGTTCAATCCCCGGTACCAATAGGAAAAAAAAAAAAGTGCAATTCCCAGTACTGGAGGGGAAAAAAACAAGCCTGGTAATTCGTGGTTCTTTGGGAAGCCCAGGTGTCAAAAATTTGTCTGCATTTCAAGAGTTACTCCTAGTCCCCAAATTGACATCTCTTTCCAATCTTAACATACTGGTTAGGTTGAGTTCTTTCTAGAAGGTAAATTCTTGGGGAAAAAAGGCCTTTAACTGGTCAGAAATCTGGATTTGAGCGTCCGCTTTGCCAATCACAGGTACTTTACTCACACGCAGGAATGCATTTGTAAAATGGAAAGGGGTCAGCAGCACCAGGCCAGTCTGCGTGGGTGGCAATGAGGACAGGCAGAGGATCCAGTGGGTGAAGGCCAAGGTTGTGCCACCAGAACCAGGTTAGCACGTTCCTATCTGTCATCCATGACATTGTGCCTGGGGCAATGTGCTCACAGGTTGGGTAGCAAGCACAGTAATCACAGCAAAGGCAGTGTTGCTGCATCTGTGTCTGTCATCAAGAAACCGGGTTGCAAAACAAGGATCTCATTTCATGACTTGCTTCAAGTTTCAAGAAACCAGATCCACAGCTTCCTTCTTTGGCATTAACCCTGGCACCCATCAGGCCTGGGTTCACCTACCCGGCACAGACACAACCCCTGGAAGAATCTTCCACAGCCACTGCCAGCATCATTCCTGGTGCCCTTGTTCTGCTCTGTGTACGAATACAACAATCGAAGTGGCTTCTTGTGCTTGATGGGGAATTTTCCCAGCACCAACTACTCACACGTACGTGCACTGGGAAGGACTCTTCTGGGTCTTGAGTGCTGGTTAGTTCAATAATTGGAGCACATGTGGTTTTTTATGCCAAGTGTACAAAGATAGGACAGTAAAGCCTTGTCATTTGGTGCTCATGGTCTGAGGGTGAGCCCTGCTGGAGTGTGAGGCTAAAGCTGAGTAGCTGGAGGTTACCCTGACCCTGACCCTGTCCCTGGGGCCATCAGCTCCTTGTCCATGATCATCAGGCTTGGATTTCCATGTGAATTAGCCAAGAGCAGAAGGGTTTCTGAGCTTTATAGGCCTCTCATTGTCTTCTTTTCTTTAAAAACTGGACCAGAAACTCCAGTCCTTTCAGCCTTCTTCCTCTCCCCAGAACCCCTTGATGCACACTGCTGCTAATGGGCTTTGGGCTCTGCCAACTCTAGAGGAGAAACAGGCCCAGTGCGTCTGTGCCTAATGAGGAGCCCTGAATAGAAATGAGAATCGTACATGCATTGAAAATGCTCAGTCCTCAGTCAATTGTCCCTCCTCCTCCCCTTGCATCTCAAGGTCCTTGAGCCCTGTGCCAGCAGAAGGTGACCTGCCAAACTGATACCCTGTGTAGATTGGGGAAGGGCTCTCAAATGGGATCCAGAAACACATTCTGAACTTGTTTTCTCTCTGCTTGGCCTCTGCCAAGGCAGGAACTGCAGAGAGGCAAATGGAATGGGAACAGAGCTTGCATGACTGAGCAGAATAGAAAATCTGGTTGGCAGCATGAAGATCTGTCATTAGGAAGTTCACTTTACTCTGTGCAGAGATTTTATCAGCATTCTTAGTGAAGAAAAGAATATGGGGGGGAGGCAGATAACAGAGAAAACATGGTCCACCAAATCAGAAGGTAGGGAGCAGGCTTCCTACAGGAGCATGGATTAAGTTCTGAGGCTTAGTTCTCTTGAATGGTATAAAATGGGGGGCTAGTGATACATACATCACTACTTCCCGAACAAACTGAGGGGCTTCGTAAGACAATGTCTTGGAAAGGCACTGTACACTAAGGGTCCGTCAAATGTGAGGTAATAAATACATGAAATTTTAGGTGAATAAATTAGTGAAATCCGGAAGTGGTAAGACTAGACAAGCAGCTAGTCTATGAACCACACAGGAAGAAGAGTGGGTCCAGCTAATCCAATCAGCATTCAGTAGTAACAGGCTACTGTCTGGAACCAAATTGAATAAAGCAGTATCAGTGCTGCCCAACAGCATGTGGATAAAAGAATAGCATATACTTTTAAAACTATAATATTTTATACATCAGTCTCCTATGACTTCACCTCATATATATATTTCCCTCTGAGTCCACTTTGGGGCACAGAGAAGACCCAAACACAACATGAGATTCCCAAAGATCTATTAATTTGTGGGACTATTTCTGGGCATCCAATTAGTTCCCCTGCAATCACACCAGTCCTAAGTGACACCTTCTTTGATAGTCCAGCTTGGACCATATTTAGTGTAGGGGAATGGAAAGGGAGAACAATTTCAAAAGGCTTTGTCAAGGGGCATATATCTGAGTGAGAATAAAGAGTCAAATAAAGTCAAGCATGATTGAAATCTCTCAGTCTTAGTCTAATGTTTTGGGCTAGAATTGAAGAGGAGCCATGTTTCTGTTGTAAGGGGTACAAGGTTAGCAGAAGATCGGCAAGGACCGTGTGCGTAGTATGCATCCTGCCTCCTGCACTCGTGAAGATGTCACTAACAGATGTAAGCATTTTTCTCACTCATCTTCTCAACTTAAAACATAACAGGACCCACTCCAATGAGTCATAACTAGTATATGAGAGGTCACATTGGAGCTAATAACAAGGGGAAACAGTTCACTAAATCTTCATTCGGCAGTTGTTGGTAACCTCAGGCAAGTTAGCTTAGACAAATCCTTGATGATGTGGAAAAAAAATATCAGTGAGTTTTTTTCATCTAATCCCCAAGAACAAGCACAGTAAAATTTTATGGTGGTTATGACATTCTCTAGGTACATTGTGTGACCACTTTTCCTGTCTCATCTGTGGAAGACAGAAAATTTTAATTTTGACATAAACAGAAGCTAGTGATAAACTGAAATTATAAAGGAAAATTGACTTACTTGAGACCTTTCCTAAGTTTGAGACTCAGGAAGTTGGTGCATGCTTCTATATAGTAATGATAATTTCTCCAGCTGTCTCCACGGACTGTCTCACCAGTGTCTACCCATATAAAAGAGCAGAAAGCTCGGAGGCGCTGCAGTAGACCCCTGCTAAGGAAAGTGGCCTTTTCCTTCTGTCTGAATGGCTACAGTTTATGTCACCAACGCTGGCACAACAAATTAAAACAGAAATCAGGCCCCAGTCAAGGCCATTGAGAGTAAGGTGAGTGTGATGGAGAACATTGCCTTCTGTGGTGTCTTGGGAGAAACTTGGGCAGAAGAAATCCTCCACGTGGGACCTTGACCATGCATCACATCCTTGCTGGGGAGCAGACAAGGTGCTCCCATAGAAGCTGGGCCTCGGGAGCCTCTGCAATAACCTGAGCCACATCCACAGAGTTCATCCATCACTGCCCAGGGCCAGCTTTGCATCCCACTCTGAAAGCCCCAGACTGGAATGTGGAACCCAGAGTGGCGTGAAACTGCAGAGCCCTTGGCAATATCACCTCCTGCCGAGCCCTTGGCCCATTGCCTCACTTCCCTGTGAATTCCAGCAATCAGGCTTCACCAATTAGCGTAATCTGGCGGTGGCTCCTTCTTGTAGCCTGACAGAGCCTGATGAATGTAACACATGTTGAGAAATTCAAAGCAATCAAAGATCACAAAAGTATCTGAAATGGCATCAGAAAGCCATGAATGATAATTCCACTGTATAAAATGCACCCAAAATTTTAAATCTCATCCAAATTAAGAATGAGATATAGAGGGAGAGAGAGAGACAGAGAAAGACAGAGAGAGACAGAGAGAGAGAGAGAGAGAGAGAGAGAGAGAACATTGTTTCCTATTTCACCACTTGGAGTTAGAAGAATAAACAAAAGTGTTTTAGGACAACATGAACATAGGGTATACACAATGTTTCCCCCATACCGGGGCACCTTGTTCAGGTCTTTTATGATGTATAGCTGACCTTGTAATACAGCTGCACTGCCTGGTTCACATGATTCTAGTCTATGTGTCCTACACCCATCATCCTTTATGACTACTCTCAGGTCACGTCTTTGCCTAAAATCTCTGTCACTCTTATTTCTTATGATGGCCCCTTTGTAATCTTTTCTCTGATTTATCAAGAATGGTATCATCCAGCCCTTTTCCCTTTGTGTCATACTCTCTTCTATTGCATGCAGTTTAGTGATTTCTTTATGAAAATGTTCTGCTCATTGCCACATCTCTGCCCTCACTCTGCTTGCTTCCTTTCCTGCATGGGGTCCCCATGCATCAGATAGAAAGATTGTCCTGTCCGGCCTCCCTCATGAAGCCTTCCCTGGTCACCCTTAGCTCTCACCAATCACCTCTCTAGGAGCTAGACAGAGCTGATCATTTTACCTCACACCTCTACCCTGTCTCATAGAGTCACTGCTTCTCTGTTTAAGCCACTTTTTACTCCTGGACTAGATGATAAATGCCTTTTCAGTCCAAGAAAGCTATTTCCTCATTGACATTTAATATCCTGAACATTACCTTTCTACTCCAGAGGCAGCTTCACAAAGCAAGAAATTAGGAATTTTGTTTTACTAATTAGGGAATAGAGTTTATGTTTATTTTAATTTCCTGTAGTCCAGCAAGAAAATTAAAAATTGGTGAGATAGTTCTTACCACAGGAAGGGCTGTTAGTTTTTTGTTGTTGTTGCTGTTGCTGTTGTTTGGTACAGGGAATCGAACTAGTGACCTCACCAAGCAAGCACTTTTGCCACTGAACTAACTCTCCAGCCCCAGAAGGGCTGTTAACAACTCTGCTATTAACTGTAAGCAGGATTTGTTATGAAAGTACACAAGTGGTATGATACCATTAGGAAACAAGAATTCCCAGAAGCCGCAGCCAGTATTAGGAGTCTGACTGCATACTAGAAAAAGCACACTAAACTGAGAGAGCTCAGCTGTCCTAGGCTTTCCTGGATCTGCAATTCAATAGCTGCATGGTTTTGGTCACATCCTTTCTTAGCCTTAGTTATCCTATCTGATAACAGCACACGAGTTTTAAGAACCTCTGAGGTGGCATCTAGTACTGAAATTCTAATGTGTGTTGCTGTGCCTGGGTGATTTCATACTAAACTATAAGGAAACACGGAGAGATTTTAGAAAAGGATTTGGTTTTCTCTGTCTGCTTCAGAATGCTGCCTATGTCCTCAGCTACTGGTCTCCCATCTGGCAAGGAAAAAAATATTGCTTTCCTGGTAACCCAGAGAGAGGCCTGATGTTATCCTTATACTTAGCTACAATATAATGTTTCTAAACTACTGCCTACTGCCGATAAAACTTAACCAGTTGACCTACTCGCTTTTCTTATTTATGTACTTGTTTTTCAGTTGCTTACCTTGAAGTTGAACTCAATTTTGTTTTTGCTGCTTTCATTCCTAGCTGACAGTTGAACATTTAGAGGCTCCTGGGTTGTTCTGTTCTTGGCAGTACACCCTTCCACCACCACTCCCTACTAATTTGGGTTGCAACCTGTAACCCCTCCCCCCTCCTCTAGTGACCCTAGAGTCTCTGTGGCTCTGTGGAATGAGGTCTGTGGATTCTGATGCATGCACCTTGTTTTATTTAGGAGAAGCCAAAGTCCACAAAGAATATCGAAGAATGGAATAGCTGAAGGACTTGATTCTAACTTGGTGGACATTCTGTGAAATTTGGGAACTTTTTTCTTTGCTGTTTAGCAGCCTCCAAAGCCATGCTAACCATGGTAGCTTGAATGGCATACCTTGCTGTCAAGACTGCCATGGAAGCCGCCACCAGGCTATCTTCTGGAGTGTGCTTGTAGACCACTTGGAAGAGCTACATAGTAATTCCTAAATGGGGACTGACATTTGAAGCACCTGAATTTCAAACATACCAGGTGCACTCCTAATGAGGATTCAGCGACCTGCAGTCTAGGCTGAGAATGCGTGATCTGGAGCAATGCAGCTGTGGGCCGGGGGATTCTATGGTAGGAATTCAGGGAGAGTAAAGCTGGCTTGGGGAAGGGGCTACAAGAGTGTTTTGGCCTCAATAGGTACTATCAGTGAATCATTAGCCCTTGACTGATTCCTCTGACATAACAAGGGGCATCTTCATTGTATACGGGATTTTTCTGTACTAAAATAAAATAAATCAGATGAATCTCGACTTTCACAAGTGGGTCTGTTGTCAGATAATGCTGATTAATAATAAAACTGAATACAACATCCTCTCAAGGTGATGTGGACTCTAGTACAAATGAAGGCCTGTGACCACAAGGATCCTCTGCTCTTCCATCCAACTAGACTATACTTTCCTGTCCTCCATGAGGATGAATCAGAACTCGGGCCTGGAATCTGGGATTGCTTGGTTGGAACCATTTCTCATGTCACCCTCTCTGGCACAGTGGGCTTCTCTTTCTGTGTAGACTATGATGCTGTGACCCCAGCAATCTAACTCTTCCAAGTTAGACTCAAGAAAAGAATTTTCGGGTTCTCCAAATATGTGTTTCCATTAAGGATTTAGCCTCCAGGACATAATAAGAACTTTCACATTCAAACCCCTACTATTTTCCAATGTCCTACTTTTTAGTAACAAGGAGAAATTTTCTTCCTTTTTAGGGATGGGAATCTCATTTCCTGCTTGCCAAATGCGAGGGTGTTAGTGTTAACTCCGCAATTGGACTCCTGAGCTGTGTTCTTGACACATGAAGGAAAACGGGGAATTTAGAAAATCTTTTATCTCTCCATAAATCCTGGCTAAGGTAAAGTTCTCTCCATGGCTCCAAAGCACCCAATTTGAAACTGAAATCTCCAGTAATGACTCCCTGTCACATATCCTCAGGCATTGGTTCCTGTCCCTGAACTGTTTGTTACTGGCTGAAACAATGAAGTGCAGGATTTGCAAGTGTTTGAAAACTTTTATGGACCCTTGAAAAACTGATTTTTGTGTCTACTCAGTGTAAAAAAAATTTTTTCCTCCAATACAAATGCCAAGTTTAGATTTGATTCTAATAATTTATGCTTTCATTGTGTTCTGTAAAGTAATGCATCAGGGTTTTTTAAATTGTCCTTAACTGCAAATGGTCTGAGAAGCATTGTTGTATCTGAACTTCTCCCTTAAGGAAAGACATGCCAACATCTTCACAGATGAAAAAAACCACAGGAGGACAGCTAAGTATTTCCTAGAACACAAGTATAGTGGCTTCTTCTCTTAAAATAAGTAATTAGGTAGCCATTACATTAATTCTCTCATTTAAAAATTTTTTTTCGATTTTGAAACAGTGACGCTGTCTCCCAGGCTATCCTTGAACTTGAGTCCTTCTGTCTCACCCTCCCAAGTACCCAAGATTACCTGTGCCTCTGGGCCTGGCACATTAATTTTCTTGAAAAATAAAAATGTGTATTTCATGCTAAGGAGAAAAAGAGAAAATTAAATCTTATACAATCAAAAAAATATTTCTGCCTTTGACCTACTGTTGTCCTTTGACTTACTTCAGCTGGATTAGAACAAATCCTAATGGATATAAGACATCAGCACTAAAACGCTGCTTGAAGTCCTCCCATTATTAAGTGCATTATCTAGGGATAGACTCAGTTGCAGCAAAATGTGTTTCAACAGTGCAGTGGTTTAAATGGGATAATGATAATACAGTTCCTATGTATTCATCCAGAAGCTGGTAGTCCAGGATCCGTGGATGGCTCTGACATCTTTCAACATGTGGGTCCTGTCATGGAATCCAAAGAAAGTGATCCACTTTTCACAATCCCTCAGTCAGTGAAAGGGAAAAGTTACCCAGGAAGTTCATGCCCAACTAATTCCTCTAAGGCAAGACAAGTAGTCTTCTCTAGAGAAAAAATTGCTCTGTTAAAATTTCCTGTTTTTAATTGGAAAAGCAGTCATCCAACTATAGAATCTCAACAAGCTGAAAATTTTTACAAGCCTTGAGATTTTCTGGACTAGTTATTTTGTGATTGCTTACACTTCTTTAGTTAAATCATCTTCTTTCTAGAAGTTTCTAAATTAAGTGTCCATTTTTATTATACATGTAATTTTATAATTTTTATTAAAAACTTTTACAAATATTTTGATAGTATTGTGATCATATGAAAAACAACAAGGTTGATTCATTGTCTTAAAAGAAAATGCAGGGGCTGCGGATTTAGCTCAGTGGCATAAGTGCCTGCCTTGTAAGCGCGCGGTCGTGAGTTTGGTCCCCAGTACAAAAAAAAAAGAAAGAAAGAAAATACAACTATCATTTACCAGAATACCTTTAAGAATATATACCAAAACTGAGCAACTGGGATGGGAGAAAGGAAAAATAAAAACATACATATAGATTTATACAAGATAGTTAAGATAGTTATACTATTAATTTCTATTACATCATTGACTACTAAGCTCTATTAGTTATATTGTTTGACTAATGTTTCATGCTTAATCTTATAATCTGAGCAACTACTTTGAAGATAACAATATGCAATATATTAACTATTATTACTCAATTATCTTGTTTTGAAATTTTGTGTTACAGCTTTTATTATTTTTCTCTTTAACCAATAAAGAAATTAAACCTGTAATTAAAAATTATTTCTACAAAGAAAATTCTAGTCAAAGGTTGCTTCATTGGAAAGTCCAGCCAAATAGTCAAGGGATAAATAACTCCAATTTTACACAAACCATTCTGGAATACAATGTCTACACAAGCACTGTAGGGAATCCTAGGGAGGAACAGCATATGAAGGGACACAAAAGTAGGGAAGAATACAATGATTTGGGGGAATAAATCATGCAGTGTGACTGGGGCTTAGGGAATACATAGGGAGGTTAGAAGATGAGGCTGGAAAGTCAGGCAAAGGAGGCCTTTTTGTTCTATAAATAATTATGATCCAGTTATAAGATCTAATAAGACCTGAATTTACCTATAATAAAGCTCTGTGGTGCTATTTGATCCTGAGATAGTATTTGCTTTTCATGAAGGAAATAAATGTGTCTGTAGGCTAAAACTTGACAGTATCAACTGAAAATCTTTTGCTAATATCCTGGAAAGTAGGAAATGTCAACTTCTCTACCAGTGCCTTTGAAAAGTGTCCTAATCACAAATCTCCTCAAGGATTCATAGGCCTGCACTGGAAGGGCAGGTGTGCTGACTGCAAGCTGCCTTGCCCCACACCTGAGCCCAGGTGTTACTCTTTGTGATAGTAACAGCTAATATTTATTGTGCAATCTGTGCCAGATACCGTGTTAAGCATTCGACATGATTTATCTGGATTATTCCTCACAGTAACTCTGTGAAGCAGGTGCTCTAATATGCCTGCAGTTCTCTGATGAAAAACAAGCCTGAAATTAGTTAGCAACTTGCTCAATATCGCTTGTGCCACTAAGCAGCTGAGGTAGGACTTGAACTCTCATCTATCTGACTACAGCACCCATGCTCTTGAGCACTGAACCATCACAGTAGTCTTTACCGATCAGATGTCATTATTGATCTTGCATTCTTGTTCATGCAGCCTGGGCTGGACTCTCAGATTCTTGTTAGAGAGCTCTAAGAAGCCACTGCAGGTTGAGCAGAATTGGTCATGAAGTGAGACTAATTGCTGCCCTTTTGATGTTATGTCAGATGTATCCTTGGATTCTGATTCAACATAAATGATGGTCCATGATGACCTGCCACCATAGGTTGTATTCTAGCATCTTTACTTGGATTTTGTGTGTTAGTGACTGTTAGCCTGCTTTCCCAAGCCAATCCATATTGGTCATTTTGTTGGAGTGGAAAAACTATTGAAACCATTCAAATCATCCACAAGCTATCAGTATGAGTTTAATGTTTATATTGAATGACTAAAACGGGAGAAAATTGCAGAATGATGCTATGGCCCTGTGTTACATCATCTTCAGATATGGGTTGATTTAATTAATGCAGAAGCTAGAGGCATGGTTGAAGAATTAGAGTTGATTTAGATTTCAGGAAAGATTTGATTAGTATATTACTAGGTATTTCCTATAACACATCAAAGATACCTCATCATTCTGTATAAAGCATTTTTCCTGTAGCTCTTCTAGGTAGACTGCTCCATCGTAGAGCAACTGTTGTTCCTTTTATCTCCAAACTCTACAGCAAACTCTTAAATACTCATTTGTCACTGAGTAGTTACAATGCCTGAATGGTGTGATTTGAAATAGTTCAGAATGGGAAAATGGTGAGTTTAGGATGAGGAGAAGGCAGGTGGTCAGACAGGGCCAAGAAGGGGATTTACTTCTTTGAAGGGAGAGAAAAGCTGGAATGACCTATGCAGCTTTGGAGCCAGTTTTGGATAGGGCAGCTAAGTGGTCCAGGAATAGGGCTGAGGGTAGCACAGCCTCTGTCTCAGTGCTACCCAATGGATAAGTACAGGCATAAGTCAAATCCAGGAACCAAGGCAGATGGGTAGGAAGATATTGGTACTGGAAGTTCTGCCAATAGGCTGAGATGTGAGTACCAGATGCTAGTCCCAGAGGGGAATAACAATGGGGGTTATGTGAGGTATCAGGTTAGTCACTCAGGACTGGGTTCCCTGGAGGGAAGGATAATTAGAGCAAATTCAGCACAGTTAGCTCAGGTCAAAAACCTAAGCAAATAGACTGGGACAATACGTGGGGGTACAGGCAGACCAGGGGAAGTTAAAGCAATTTAGTGGTATCCTGGGCATCCAGGTCCAGGACACTGGCTTCTGGGAGGAGCTGACTTAGAAATACACCCCGGGACAATATGGGTGCTCAGCCGCCATGGTTGGTCTCCCCCCACCAGTTTCGGCTGTGGGACTTCACCCCCAGTTTCCACAGAATGTGAGCAGTAGATCTGATGCATGTACCATCTTTCCTCCTCTGTCTCACTGAGCGAAGGTCTTTGAGGGAGCTATCTGGTGGTGACAAGTAAAGGAATAGACACATGTTCTAAATTTGCCAGATGCAGGGCACTTAAATGCCCCATCTTCTGAAATTCTTCAGGTACCTTCTGAGATGTTAAAGCTGACCCAGTATCACAATTTATAAGTGATATGGCCAAGATCCAAACTCACATATGGCTGAAAAACCTTGGCTGTCTCTACCTGTCAAACTATTTTTTGGAGAATCTGGCCAACTATAGCTGAGAAAGACAAAGCCAATAGACACTAAAGACCCAACAAAGGGATCTGATTCTTGCATAATCTCAGTAGATTCAAATCTCTTGGATTAGAATTTCTGGGAATGTTTTTTAAAAGCTATTGGGACAAATAACTCTGGAGAAACTAGCAATTGCTCTGTGATAGGGTCTGAGCATTGGTGTTTTTTTTGTTAAAAGTTGTGGTGGGACAGGGGATATGGCTCAGCAGCATAAGAGCCTGCCTGGCAAGCACAAGGTCCTGAGTTTGATTCCCAGTACAAAAGAAAAAGTTTTTCTGGTGATTCTGAGGTCTAACCAGGGATGAGAATATTAATCTTCCTTGTTTTATAGCCCTTGAAACTACTTGATCACATTCAATCCCACTTGCCAGTGGAGAGAAGCTGAATACTCCAACTGTTATTGGATACTAATACCCAGGAAGCATTTCTTTCCTCAACTATCCTAATTTGTAATTTGTTCCGGCCTCTGACTCCCAGGTCCTGTGCTGCCATCCATGGAAACATCAAGTTCCTGTTCAGACTGTGGAGTCCAACCCTTAGCGTGCTCTCTAGCCAGGCAGGAGCTGCACAGGCTAGGTGCTGTGTCCTAGAAACCAGGATCCTAGGCTGCCGGGATTTCCCAGTGAGATTCAGGGCATGGAGAGAGGAGCTCCAGGGAAAAGTTAAATTCAGGAAAAACTTCCAAAGTGACTATATCAAAGCAGAGGACTTGAGCAAGGAGAGTCCAGGAATAAGAATGGGGGGAAACAGCACTTAGAGGAGACAGATCATAGCAGAACTCAGGAAGTGAGGCCTGGAAAAGTGCTCTGAGGCAGAGATACTGCCTGTTACTGCGGTTTACCAGATGCCTGTGAGTGAAGGCTGGGTGAGATTGCCACATGGCTTAGTTTGGACCTAGCTGTTTACCTGCCTGAGCTCAAGGAATTAGTGTGTGGTTATCTTTGGCTGCCTTACCTTCAAACAAAAGGCTTGACTTTTGAAAGCCAGGAGTAGAATTTTGGAGGTCAGCCAAAGTGACTGGGTGATTTCCTCTTGCTCACTGTGTTGTTCTACGTTACTGAAGACAGTTGATCTTGCTCAATTGCTGACTTACCCAGATTGATTCTATATACACTGAACTGAAAAACTAGAAATCAAATACACACCAACTTTTCCTATTTTGTCATGAGGATAGTCATGTGCCAGCAGCTGGGAGCTCACCAAGAACTTTGTGACTGGAGTGCTTAGATGGGTCATGTTCTTCTTTAGGGTCAGAATTCAAGTCACTTTTCTGAGTTCTTAATTCCTTACTAATTCCTCCCTCCTTGGTACCCTTACTTTTCACTCTGAGCCATGTTTTGAGTTAAACTGACCTTTTCTTCCTGGAGCAGACAAACTAGAGAACTAAGCAGGCCCTTGAGAATTATCATGTCCAGTTCTTTCCACATGTACATATCATCAGCATGTAAAAGAGTCAGATGCCTGAGCCTCCGGATGGTCTTACTGAATAAGAAACTCTATAAGTGGTGTCCTACTTATTGGTATATTTTTCATCCCAACTGACACCTGCTTTAACTAGCCTGCACAGAGGAAAAATCTATCTTCTGTAATTTGAATTTACAGCTACATTTCATGACAATAAAAGTGTTATGTGATCATTGAGTTAGGTAAAATTTTGTTACACAGAATCATTGCTGTGTCCATTTCTATTTACATCTCTAGCTCCTGCATCAGAATTCTGGCACAAGTGCTACAGTGGAAAGTGATCAAAAGCATTTAACTAACCAGCTATTAGGGCTACTCTAAGACAGGGCCTTCCTCTTTTTCTGGTCTGTTTTTCTCCCCCACGTTCTTGGCCTGACCTTGTCTAATTCCCATCATGGCTCCTCCTGCTTTGCAATGAACGTTTATTTATTTGAAGGCATCTGCAGTTCACATTGTGAATAAATTCTCTTCTTACTCAGACTTAACCTTTAAACCAAGTGTGGCGGCACATGCCTGTGATCCCAGCACTCAAAAGACTGAGGCAGGAGTATCACTGCAAGTTTAACGTTAACTCGAGTTACATAGTGATTGCAAGGCCAGTCTGAACCATATAGTTCAAAACAAATAAAGAAATAAACAGACAAGCATAGCCTCCACCTCCATTGGCCCTAAGGTCAACTTTCCCCCACTGTCCTTGTAAGGCCCCATGGGTGGGAATCAGACACCAGGACTGAATGTCCTAATGAAAACCATAGCAGAGGTACTCACCTACATTCTTAGAGAGGGTTCACAGGTGGGCAGGCAACTGGCCCTGTAGCTGGACTGAGCCAGTATGCCCAGAGCCAGTCCCTGGACATGGACACTATTGGTAAATCGCACAAATTCCAATGGGTGACACACACTTAGAGTCAAACTTAGTCCTCAGAAACATGTCTCAAATCTTTGGGGGAGGCAGGTAGAAGCCACGTCTAGAAAAGTGAAGAAAAAAATATTCAAATGAAAATGCTGGTATACCAGAAACACAGGGGTCCCGTGAAAATCACACTGGAGGTGAATTAGTGAGCTGAAACAGCCGAGTACTAACAAAGATTGTGAAAATGGGAAGAGCGATGGCGATACGGAGATCAGTGGTAGCAAAAGCATAGGTGCACCTCCAGAATGTTGGCTGGGGTGATTTTATTAGCTGTCCTCCACCAGAAATTCCCAGCCCAGTTAGGTGGATTAGCAGCCAGGGCCACCAGGTGGCACTAGAGTAGAGGCCAGTAGGGGCCCACCAAGGAGAGCGTTTGTAAGGGCAGGGGGTCTCCCAGGTCCCTTTGGTGATGGCCAAATGGTCAAGGCATGAAGAATACTTTGGCCCTGACAGCCCTGAATGTCCTTGTCTGGGCTAGAAGCTAAAGTGCATATGCCCTACGATTTTCCCTGCTGGCCTCTGGTTAACTTTTCAAACAAATGGTGCTGGTGTGATATAGGGCAACTCTAGGTGTCACTGACCTGGGAGGGGAGTGGGGGCTACTTGTTTCCTATTTTCCAGTTAAGTGAGAATTCCATACTGGGACCCCAAACCCAAAAAGTATGTAAGAACAGTTCATTTTAAAAAAACAAAACAAACAAAAAAGTTTGTGCTTTGATTGTCTGATCATTTTTTTCATGCCTAAATCCTGTAATCTGAACAACTATTTTTAAGGTAGCAATATGCAATATATGAACTAGTGTTAATTTCCTACCTTAAAAAATTCTGTATTGTTTTTATCCTTTTAAAAATCATTTATTTATTAACTTAGGGTGGTCCTGGGGATTGAAAGCAGCCTCGTTTTGTTTTTAAAAGACAAATGATGATAATAATAATAATAATAGTAATAGTAGTAGGACCTCGCCCAGCGTTCGATCCGCAGGAAGTGCCCAGTCCGCATCAGTAAACTCCCTCCTTCTGAGCCCCACAGCTGCTCCAAGCTCCCCTCAGAGGTGAAACTCTTGGCCCTCAAGCCAGCAGCCACCCTTCTGGCCAGAGACCCTTTGTCCCAGTGCCTATGTTGCTCCAGATTTCTCACTGGGAGGCCTCAGCAGCTGCCAGGGGCCACCCCAGGAGCTGGAATCTCAGCACAAACAGAGCAACCTCCACAGGCCTTCGCCCCCTCCTGGAGCAGCTCCAGCCCCACACCCCGTAGCCCCGGCCCCCCCACCCCCGCACAGCTTTGTATGCCCCTCCCCCACAGTGTGTTTCTAATCTGCCGGGGGAACCATCACTAGCTCTGCTTTGCCTGCCTCTCTAATCACCTTGCCCTCTGGGCCTTGGCGGGGCGGGCGTCCCGGGGTGTGCAGCGTAGAGACTTGCGTGGAGGTGATCAGATTGCAGGGAACACTATGTTTTCTGCCCTGCCTCGGCTTGTTTTCTTCAGGAGCGGCCGCCAGCTGAGCGGTCTTCCTCTCCCCCTCACCCTTCCTCGCACCACATGCGGTCTGGCTTCAGTGCTCGCGGCTGAGGGCAGAGTGGGTGGAGGCACAGGGCTTGCCGGGCCTGCTCCAGGCCGTGTGGGCTACAGGCCCGTTTGCTGCTTAGGGGCCACGCCTGGGAGCCAGGCAGAGTGCAGGAGGAAGTCCACATGGGGAATTTGCCCAGACCAGTTCTGGCCAGATCTCTTCCAATGTTTTGTTCTTGCTTTGCTGCTTCTGTGCTTCCCTATGCTGAATTGTCATTTCTCAATCCAGCCAGGCCCCTAGGAACTTCTCGTTCCTCCAAGTAGTAAACACCGTGGTTTTCCAGGCTGCCCCATGGTTTCCTTTTCTCATTTTCCTTCAAAATGCAATTAAAACTAAAAAAGTAGTAAATCAGGGATAAGGACAGGGTTTGTATTTTGAAAGACTACTCAAATGTGATTTTTATTGGCATAGTGTGTGTGTATACTTGTAACCCCAGCATTCAGTAGGCTGATGCAGAAGGATTGATACAAGTTGGAAGCCAGCCAGGGCTACACAGTGAGTTCAAAGCCAAGCTGAACTATATATCTAAAAAAAAAAAAAAAAAATTTTTTTTTTTTTTTTTTTTTTTTTTTTTTTAGCCTGATACCAGCTTCAGGCTTTAACTTTGTTCTCTACTTTCTGGTTCTTGACAACATAGGATGAGAAATCAGTTATGGGTCAATGCATGAAAAATACCACCTTTTTAGTGTTGTATTCGAATAAATATTTTCAATAACAATGTTAAGGAGTTAATAATTAAAACATAAGCATATTTACCCCTAGACAGGACCAAGGTCATTTTGTCCACATGAATTTTCCAAGAAGAAATGACCTAGACTGTAGAATGTGAGACCGGCCTCCAGAGGATCATGAGCCTGCTCCCAGTTCCACAGCTCTCTCTTCGCCTCTCAGTGGTGACTTTACCTCCTTGAGCCATGACCTGCATCCCTTCCAGCTTCCCCAGTGTTAAAACTTGCCTTCAAGGAAGGGCCTGAAACCAGCTATTCATACTTTGTTTTAATCAAGAAAACTCATAGTAGTCATGAGGGGCAGTTGGAACTGACCTAACTGCTGCCTCACTTGGTGAGTGGGGAAACCAAAACCCAAAAGCTGAGAGATTATGTATCTTATCTAGGTTTCCATAGCAGAGCTTGGAAAGACCCCTTTCCTTGGGTCCTGCTAGAGAGTCCCACTGCCCCACACTGATAGAAGAAAAGCCTGCTCCATGTGACCAAGTGCTCGGGTCAACCCAAGTGGTCCCTCTGCAGGATGTAGGAATTGGCATAAAGCTCTTGCCCTGGGTGTGGTCTGGCACAGCTCCACTGGAGTATGTGGTAGAGGCTATTCCTAAGAATTCAGAGTGAGGAGAGAGGCAGAGGAGGGACAGCAGAATTGTTGGAATTTCTGTGGTGTCACATACTACATATGGGGCAGTAAAACATTACCACACTTTCTTCTTTTCTAAACCTCCTCTTTGTTGCTCCAGTCCCCCAGTCTTACCGTTGTAAATTACACTTTCTGCCAGTTTGGCCAATGACCTCTGAGTCATCCACTGCTTAGACTTCCAGGCAAACGCCAGCTCCCTGACCAGAGATAGCAGTTTGGCTCTAGTACTCAGCAAGCCCTTGGCCAGTTTGACCAAGTGGTCATAGCCCTTTGCCAGTTTGACCACACCCATGAGCTCTTGGTCATACTTAGTATTGCATCAAAAAATTCCTTCAAGCAAATTTTTTAACTCCAATCAGTATACTAAAGAAGATAACAGTGTAGCTTCACTTTAAGTAAAAATTGCTATCACACTGGTAAGTAAAAAGTAAGTACCTATGCATAAATAATGAAATGAACCAAAGAAACCATAAAATCAAAGCATTAATGTTAATATCTTAGAATAAATCTTTTGAAATTATGAAAATATGTTCTTTGATGAGAAAGATGAAATTTTATAATCTTTCCATGACAAAAAAGAAAGACAGGACTCAATGTACCAAGTGGAAGTGGACAGTGAGGGGTCGTGTCTATGAGGGGCTGTTACCCACAAGAGCCAGACTGGCTGTTTCTGAGCACAGGCTTCCTGCTTAGCAGCTGTGTGGCCATGGGTCAGCTTCTCGGCATCTGTGTGCCTTAGATCCTTGTTTGTGAAATAGGGCTAATAATAGCACCAATTGCAAACTTTTCTCTGATGACAAATGAGCTATTACATGCAAAACATGACACAGTGCCCGGCACTTAGTAAGCTTTCAGTAAGCGTTAGCTGCAATAGTAATTTGCAATCATAGCATTAGAATTTATAACATTTCTAGATTCAAAATTCCTACTCACTAGAATATAGAATGAGAAGGGTTAGGGATATAAACAGCATGTACGGCCAACATGTACAAAATGAAGGAAGGGGACCAAGGGCTGGGTGGAAGCAGGAAAGAGCAAAGAGCTAGGGGATGTAAAAAGGAATTAAGACGCATTGTGTGCGTGTACCAACTTCGCACAAGGACTGCAAACATGTACTAAAAAATGTTTAAAAAAATTAAAACTTTTTCTCAGTGAGATTGGTTACTAAGAGTTAATTCGTAACCCAAATGATGAAAGCTGCTTTTGCCAAAAGACTCCTTTTTAATAAGTCATCCCTAGAATCTAGTCCTGGAATGTGTGAGTGTCCTGGAAATGTTTGGAAAGTGAAGGAAAACAAGTTCCTCATCAACTCACTGCTGTGTCCTGGTTTAGGAAAAGACACTTATGAAGATACTATATTTCGTTTTTCAAGAATCTTTATATTAAAAAAAAACTCATTCTTTTACAACTAGTTATTCAGATGAGTTCATGACCAAGGACTTCAGACAGAAAAAAATTTTTTTGATACTAAAGTTTGGTTAAATGCTTGGGTGACTGAAGACCCATCTATCACAGGTCCTTAGGGCAGATGCCAGCAGCCCCCTTACTGAGCATGAACTATGAGCGTTGCAGGATTTAATTATTCAGTTCTCATAATAACCCAATGGCTTAGGTACTCATTGCACAGCTGAGAAAAACTGAGGCTCAGAACAATCCAATGACTTAAGATTATACCCCTAATTCTGAGACTGAAATTTGGGTGTGTTCTCAATGCCTGAGGCCTACTCTCCAAGCTTCTCTGCCTCAGTGGGAGCTTCAGCATAGTGTGAGGTTCCAGCCTTCCTGAAAACCTTGGCCTCAGAACAGGGGAGCAGGGTGGGATGCTCTGTGCACTGAAGATTGCTATGGAAACCCAGTTAGTGAGCAAAGGGACCTGGGCATGGGTGTGTGTGACCATATATACAGGGGCTACCAATGGCCCCACAGCCTGGAAACCAGCCATAGAGCCTCCCCTGCCTGAAACTGCTCTCCACCTCACTCCCTTCTTTCCTTCCTTCCTTCCTTCCCTCCATCCTTCCTTCCTTCGCTCCTCTCATTAATGACACTGCCCTTCGGCAGTAACCTTTCTTGCCTCCCTCTACCAGCAAAGCCATCTCAGTTGCGCCTCTGTTTGAGAACAACAGAATGAGAACATAATATATCTGCAAGACATGCATGAATAAAAGCTAAAAATAACTGAAAGTTTCTTTGGTTATAAATTCTCTAAGCCAGGATTTAGTCTAACATTTCCATCTCACTAGAATTTAAAATAGGGCCCAGCATGTGATAGTTTCCCAACCAGAATCGATCATCAAATGTTTGACACAAAGGAACAGTAGGAAATGCTAAAGAAAAAGGAATAATTTGAGACTTTGTTTTTAACGCTGGTGTTCCAAAGCCCCACCTCCTTTTTGAAATTCTGCTATACTCAAATTTTACTTTAACACCTAAAACATTCAAGATCTGTGAAGATCTTCCTATTTTGTCTCACCCCTTCCTATTCCTCCTTCATTCTGGAAATGCTCTGGTTTTTAGGGAAAGCTCCAATGGAGGAGGGCTGGTGGTAGGGAGATGAGCACAGACAAGAGGCAGAGGTAGAAGACAAATCAAAGAGGCCGTAAAGTAGCATAAAGGTTAGAAAATTCTTGCACACCTTCTCTTATATTGCTGGTTCGCTAGGATAAACAAGACCCATGTCATAGTGTCTTGGTGAGAACTCTGGAGACTTGAGGTGTAAGATTTGAAGAAACTGAAGGTTGTGATTGTTGTTGTCACTATCCAAGGTCACAGTTCTTCCTGACTCTGAGTTAAGGCTCGCGTGTTTTTGGTGCTGGTGTTTCTTTTCAAAACAACTGGACTACGTAAGCTCAGGAGAAGCCTGGGGAAGAAGCCAGCAGAGTGGCTGGAATGAAGTTTTAGAGGAGAGCTCTCTTTGATGGCAGCACTGTGAGAGTGGCTCCCAAAGGATGGGTGACAGAAAGCCTCATGAGAAAACTCAGTAGGCAGGAGGTGGCAGTGCTGAGAAATGAGCTGATGGAGTGCCCAGGAGTGCCCGGAAGGGCCCTGCAGAGCCCCAGCTTCACATTGCCAGGGAGATCTTGTTGCCTCATTACAGTGAACTTCCTCAGAGGCATCTAACCATGATAAAGCATTCTGCAAAGGGAAAGGGAGCCGTGAGCAGTGAGCCCTACTCAGTCACCCTAGGCTCACTGTCTGCCCACTGCATTTCTTGCAAATTCTTGGTGTTGGTCCCCATAGCCCCACTTTGAATAACTTATTATAGAATTCAGCCTTTCCAGATAGGACCATTGTGGCCTCGGGTTTGAGCCATCTCTCTGAAGGGACCAGTATTCTCCTTGTTTTCCTCGACTCCTAAAACTTGCAGATTTTGGTGTTTCTTCTCCAACAAGAGATTTCCATACTCTCCTTTCTCAGACCAGCTTTGGCTCAGTTTCTTCCATTCCAGTTCAGTATCACACCCAGGCCATGTTCTCCTAGCCAGTTAAGGCAGCTCTCACTCGCAGAAACGTGAATTCAGCCCTGGGATCAAGACAGAATTGGTCTTGTGTACATTTTTGAAATTTATAACTGAAGACTTTAAATACTTAAAGTAAAATTTTCTTGTAACCAGGCCACTCAGTACTGCAAGTGCCCAGAGTTGTAGCCTTGGGGCACGTTCCTGAGGGTGTTACAGGTGACACACAGACTTGGTAAGTGGTCCCTTATGCAGACAAGCTCGGCCATATCTATTTACTCCTTTGAAACCCTGAATTAAGGCAAGATTAGTCAATTTCAATTTCCCCTCCGGCAAATGTTTTATTCTCTTTAGACTTATTGTGTCATGACCAAAGGGCTTGTTTTTATGAGGCAGCTGCTTCACACCTCCCTTCCTAACCCAAAACCCCAGGAGCACCAACAGGTTCAGGACTTTTCCTGTGTAAGCCTTCAGTTTCCCACCCACCTTCAAGGAAAGATAACTTCTCCTTTCACATTTCACCACTTCCTCTGTCCTCACAGCCCAAATCTGTATGGTGCGGCTGCTTCAAAGTCCATCCCTTCTTTGAAGTCTTTTTTGATGGCCCTCATGTGAAGTAATACCAGGAGACTACATTCCTTGATAACCTTCTTATTGAAAATGATAAATTTCTTTGTAGGATTTTTGTTATACTAAATCTTGATGTCATCTAGACTATGGCTCCTTGAGGGCATAGACTGTGGATATTTCCTAGTGGCTTACATCATTTTCACATATGTTGATGAATGGAACATATAAATAAGTGAGGGTGTTTACTTCTTTCCTGGAGCATTTCTATTTCTTCTCCAAAATGAAATAACTAATTTCTAGAAGCACTCAAAGTATTAGATCATAGTGAGGTTAGATAATGGTTGATACACTGTGTCAACCTGAGAAGTTTTGAAGTGTAACTAAGCAGGGGCCCAGGCTCCTCACTTTGTAAACATCTTCATCCAGTGCAAGAGGAGGGCAGGAGATGGTGTGAGTGCCATACCCACCCTTGAGGAATGGGAAGTCTGCTTACAGTGTAAAGGAGCAAAAGGGACTTGTTCTTCCCCTTTTGCTCTTGCTAATTTTGCTGTCTTTTTCTGCCTTGAAGTGTTTCCCCTGTGTCATGCCACCCTGTCAGCCTTGGAGTCAGCTGATTGTGGACTGAAACCCCCACAAACTGTGAGCCAAATAAATCTTTCCTTCCTTAATTTTGGGTGTTGGGTATTATTTTGTTCCAGCAATGAGAGAAAAGGAACCCAGATAGGTTACACAAGGCTACACACTATTTTATAGTTTGCATCTAACAATCCTTCTGTGGGCTTAAAATGTACCTCTGACATTTAATTAATTGACTACTCAAAATTGCAGTAGCACATTGAAGTCTTCTTGAGAAGGTGGAATCCTTCCCTAGATCATAACTTGGGACTCTGTATTTGTCAACTTGAAGCAGAATATGACTACTTCTCTCATAATTGTATTACTTTGCTTAACTTTAAAAATACTCTTACATTCAGTCTGAAGATTGTGCTGGGCATTCTTTCAAGTTATATAAATTAGATGCCATTTGTTTCATGCATCATTGCTACCAACAAAAATCTCAAAAATGGCAAAAAAGAAACTGAGCTTTTAATTTATTTCCTCACTATTTAAAGTCTGTCTGTGAGTTCACCTGGATTTCTGGTCCATGTTGCAGTGTAGTGCTCATGGCATCATTTCTGAATAGTATTGGCTAAACCTTCATTCCTTGAACACACACTAGGGATGTTTTGACTGACGTTATTTAAAGCATATTGTGTACCCACATGCAGCTGGTGTTGTACAAAGTATGGAATGACACAATCTGCAAGAAATTCAAAGACCTAAGATCTGTGTCTCAGATCCAAAATTGCTCTTTTTAAGAGAGATCTGAGGCTATGTAAAGAAGGAAGGTAAATCATGATTACCCAGTAGTAACTGCTACAATCACACTATGTTTTCTGCATGAATACCTCACAAAATAAGGGCTTTTGGTCCTTATAATCTTTATTTTCCTACTGTATTAAAGAAGTTGGCTTAGTGCCATTTAGAACAGGATTTCAAAACCATTCCAGGAGCAGCAAAAGTCAAAGATGAATGTATAAATGCTACACCTCAGGGCAGTGGTAATGAGCCTTTTTGAGCTTTCGGTGGTACAAAAGGCATCTTTGGCACACGGGCCATAGTTTCACCACCACTGACTCAGAGGCTTGTTGTTCAGATGCTGACTCAGGCACCTGGTTCACTGTCTCTGGAAGTGAGGCTGGTAATCTATAGCCTTTTTAAAAACAAATCCATCTAGATTCTGATCAGTAGCTCTGGGTCTAGAGTTTGAAGGAAACATTGGAAATGGTAAGGGAGAAAGATTGTGATGAATAATCCCAACATCTGGGCCTGCCAGGGCAGAGTGGTGCTTACTTTCTGGGAGATAGGGGCTCAATTCAGGACTTGCCTTACCCTTTGCTCACTGCCACATCCTCATTCCTAGATCAAAACACTGGGATGCAAGTGGCATGGTCTGATGGAACAAGATCATCAGGGTTGCTGTCTAAGCAGTTGGGAGATTTGGGAGGTGAACTTCACCTCTCAGAGCTGGCCTGGCAATCTGTAAGGTGCGCTGTCAGCCCATGAGTTCCTCTTACCAAGGCTGAGGCACTGCCTTAGAGCATCACTGTCCAAAAGGAACAGAATGGTGGCCACATATGGAAGTGTAAACTTTCTGGTAGCCACATTTCAAAAAGTAAAAACAAACAAAAAACAAAACTAAAAAAATTAGAATGAACCCAATATATGTGAAATAAAGTCATTTTAGCATGTGATCAATACAAAATCCATGAGTATTTTAGTACTGCCAGTTGGAACTGTAGAGCCTACTTTCAGCACATCTTAGTGCAGACGATCCACACTTCAAGTGCTCCATCATCACCTGTAACTAACGGCTGCTGTACTAGACAGTGTTGTAACAGGGCAAGAATCTGTAAAAAGTGACCCAGGAGCCAAATCTGTTCTGTTTTTGTATTTCCTGTTGACATAGTTTTACCCATTTAAATTATTGGAAAAGGATCAAAACAATAATATTTTATGATATGAAAACTACATGAAATTTAAACTTCATGTTTATTAAAGTTCCACTGGAATACAGCCATACTGTTTGGTTATATTTTGTCCAAGACTGTGTTTGCAGAACAGCACTACGTGTGTGTGTGTGTGTGTATGTGTGTGTGTATGGCAACTGCTGATACTATATTTATTATATGGCTCATTAAAAGAAAAAGTCCATAGTCCATAGACACCTGTTCTAGGTGTCCGCAGAGAAGAAGAGGTGACCCTGGAGAGCTGATTCCCTCTGGCCCTCTACCATGAGCTTATAAGCAAGGCTTAGCTCTCATATGGCTTGGCTATGTGGATAACCTCAACTGAAAGAGGCAGAGGTGTGGAGAGTAGAGGCTGAGGTGTTGACGTGGATTATTGATTCCCACAGCAAAAGTGAAAGGCAGGCAATCCCAGCCCCACAGTCTGAGGCCACACAGGGACATTCTATATAGCAGTGGAGTAAAGAAAGACTCAGGTTGGAGGTGGCAACCCATGGGGAAAGGGACCCTAAGGGAGGACTTGGTTAACTTTAAAAGTCTGGCACATTTACTTGGGTAAGAAGTTTGAATCTGAACCTCAACTAAAGTGAATAAAAGTGACAGCAGCTAGCAGCTCTTATTTGTCATCATTTTGTCTTTAAAGGTTTGTTTTTACATAGTGATAAGCTTTATCAACCTCTTTTAAAGTCCATTCACATCATGGATCCCCACCTACCTTCTGCTCTCTCAAGCTCCTGATTCTCAATGGCATGGTTGTTTGTTCTGTCACTCAGGCTGAATGTGTGAATGGTTAAAGGGAAGTTAGCCAGTGCCCCTGGATTCAGTGAATCTTTCCAGCGCTTTAATTAACTAGGGTTTAATTTCATCAAAGGCATATTTTCATCTATCAACCCAGTATCCTGGCCCAACCCTTCCGGTTCCTGTAAGTTACCTTTGGGCAAAATAAAGATAACATTTATTAATTTTTCTCTTTTAAGTAATTGGGAAAACATGACTACAGAAAAAAACTTTTCCTGACCTCTTTGATCCATTTCCTTGAGAGCTATAAATTCTTGCCAGTATTTCTTTAATGTGACAGCCCTTTCTTTTGCTGTATTATTCCATATGTCTTTCTGTTCCAAGCCTTATTTTCATTCATTTTTTTAACACTTAACACAGATTTTTTTTAAGTTACCATCGTATCATATCATGATTTATTTTCTGAAACGAAGAAGCCAGTATTGGTACATCATTATTGTTATGGATTAAAAACTGGTGGTCAACTTAACACCAGCTGAATTAAATCAGCATGGTGCTGAGTGTAGATGGCCCACCTGAGGAAAGTCGCCAGCATAGAAGGAGATGTGGAGAGAAAGAGCACTGTGTGTTCTCCTAAGTGTTGTTCTTTGGAGCCATTGATTCTCTTGGAGTAGCTTGTCATGTTGGCTTCCCTGATATAAATTTGGCCATTATCATTGGAGGAGCTCAAGACTTTGTTGCTGACAGTGGCTGTGGCTCACTTTGGGGGAGCTTTGCTCCTTACATTGAGCATGGCTTCCTGGCTCTGGAGGGGAAAATGTATGCTGTTTAATCTCCCGGAGAAGCTTGTCACACTGTCTTCCTGATATGTACTTGACTGTTCTTATCATTGGAAGAACTCGGGACCTCATTGTAGCTGAGTATGGCTGTGGTACTTTTCAGGAGAACCCTGGTTCTTCTTGCATTGCTTCTAGGCTCCAGCATAGAATCCTCAACTTACTGGCACAGCTCCTTCACCCTGCTGGCATAGATTTTCTAGCTTCCACTGCTGACCTTTGAACCTTGCTAGTGCTGATCTGTAAAACAGACTTGCATAAGTCATTGTCCTGGGCCCTAGATCCCAGTTGGACTTGTGAGAAGCATTGTCATGGGCTCTAGGTATTCATCTGGACTCATGCAGGACATTACTGTGGGATCCAGACCCTCAGCTGGATTTTCTAGGTCTTTAGTATGGTGGACAGATTTCCTGCACTTTCTTGTATTTAACTCTGGGTAGCCATTATAAAATAATATTATAAATTCTGTGTCCTGTATATAATTATTCTCCTTGCAACCCCTGACTACAATAGTTATTAACTAAACTTTTGCTTTATTCAGATTGTAGTTTTCTTTCCAGAGCATGATCAATTGCTTTTAGAACAATTATTTTAAATTAGCACAAAAAATTAATTAGTGTCCATGCTGTCAAAACTTAAAAGCACCTTTGTAAAATATTTGACAGGTCTTGAAAATTGACCCCATGACACCCACATAATTTTTTTTCAAACTCATTTACCTTTTTTTTTTTTTTTTGTACTGCGAATTAAACTCATGAGCTTGTGCTTAACAGGCAAGTGTTTGAACAGCTGAGCTAAATCCCCAGCCCCGACCAATTATTTAGCATAGTAATTTTTTGAAATTATTTTTATTGTAAAATACATATAACAAAAACTTTTTATCTCAGTTTTGTTTTTGCCTCATAATCTTTTCAGCCCAGGTCCATTTCATGTGGACGAGCAGAACACATGAGGAAGAGCCAAAAATCCAAGGTGACTTTAAATGGGGCATGCAGCATGAGGAGGTATAATTAGGGTAGAGGGGAGAACCCAGAGTGGATGCCCAATCTGGACATCAGTGGTGTTGCTTGTCAGCAAAGAGCTACCCAGGTAGATCTATCCAAGTAGGCAAGAGTGTGAAACTGAAAAAAATGAAAGAATTATATTCTTTCATCTACTCAATAAATATTTGATGAGTACCCTATGAATCAACCACCATGATAAGACGTTCTAAGCACAGAATTGAAGGAAAAAGAAAAATTTACTGATTCACTGACCATTGTAGTTTAACGGAACCAAACAATAAACTAGTACACAAACATTTATGAGGCATGAAAGACTAGAAAGAAACAGGAAGGGACAGGTATTGTCTGAGCTAGAGAACAAGGAGGGTGCATATTAAAATGGCCATGAAAGGCCTTGCTGAAGGGAGTTCTTTGACATGCCACGAAGGATAAGAGACCCGCCCATGTGCATAACCAGGAAATAGGGTATATTAGACAGCTTTTCATTACCATAATGAATACCTGAGACAGGCTAGCTTTATAAAGAAGGGATTTGTTTAGCTCGCAGTTTCTGAAGTTCAAAGTCCAAAAGGCACAGCACAGGCTCTGTGGAAAGGGCTTGCTTAGGCTGTGTCACCTCCTGGCAGAGAGCAATGACAGGAATGTTTACGGTAGTAAAGGTGTATAGGCAGCAAGAGTGGGAGAGGCAAGGGGACAGATGAGAACTACCTCACACCATAGTGACCTGGGGACCTGCACCAGAAAAGGAGAGGACATGTTGTGCTGCTAGAAAGAAAAGTGACATCCACTGCATTCCAGCCCTGCTAGGCCAAAGCCACTGTCAGCAACAAGGATGGGTGGCAAGGATTTTTCAAGCAAAAGAATAGACTTGAAAGGTCTAGACCTATGAAAACAGCAAAGCCTTGGCAGCTGGAGGAATTGGTAGAGGAGATGGTGAATTTATAATATTATTATAAAATAACACTATAAATTCTGTGTATAATATTATAAATTATAAAATATTTATATTTTACTTTATTCAGATTGTAGTTTTCAGCATGTAGTGGTGTGTAAGCCACACACAGCATGAGTAAGCTCCTTACGGGCTTTCCTTATTCCCAACATGGACTTGCGAATCTTGCAAGTAGGCTAAACCTGTCTCTTGTGTCCTTACTCATTTGGATGGTGGTCATTTCCACCATTCTAAAAAACTTCTAGAAGCAAAATGTAAAAGGGCACCCTGGAGGCAGCAGCTCACCCAGTGTACCGAGCTGGGTGAAAACACATCGTCCAGTCCCTACAATGTAAATAAGAATTCAGAATTGAGAACAGCAAGGTCAGCTGGCCAGCAGGAGGCAGGCCAATGGCCAACGGTTCATGTTTGGATGACAAGGGAAGAAAGAGTAAAATGCAAGAGAAAAACAAGGACTTTCTCTTCAGACATTTGGGAAACACCCTCTGCTTCCCTTCATGTCCCAGCTGGGGAGGGTGGTGGCAGCAGGACGAGAGGTCAGGAGGAAGCATTCAATCCCGGACACCCTGCCTGCTACCAGGAGACCTGTTGGGGTGTGTGCCACCGGGCCGGATGCCGGAAATGGGAGACACAGAGGATGTGGTGCCAGTCCCTGCTGATGCCAGGGCTTGCCCTAAAAAACTGGACATCAGCAAACAGAAAGCCATTCAGACCCTGCAGCAGCAAGGTTCCCATAGCAACCAATAGTTCCCCAGCAGCTTCACATCCTCTTCTTTTCTGCTAATAAACTTTCCATTTGGATCCAACCTACACTGTGGGTAAAATACAGGTTGGGCAAGAAGTGCTGGGAAAAAGGCTGAAGGGTGATTGAGGAGGAATTAAAGGGGCTATTGAGGAATAGGGACAAGAAATCTGGTTTTCATGTCTGAGAGTAAAAGCTGATTGATCCCTAGGCAAATATAAAATCAGGCTTGGGAGGGATTTATTTTGTTTTGTTTTGTTTTTTAAGCTTATTGTTCCTTCCAGTTTTGGAATTTTCCCAAGGTTCTTTCAGAGCCATCGGTTGCTGGTCACTTCTCCCTCCTGGTCTCTCTGGTCATCATTCTCCCCTGCTGGAGGCATGTTCTGCCGCCCTACTGTCCCAACTCGATTAATAACCTCTCCCTCAAATCTACACTGGCTGAAGTCCCTCTGCCCTTTCAAGGGTTGACGGAGTAAGAGAAAGGGAAAGACACCCTGGGAATGTTAAAGAACATCGCTCTTGAGCCCCATCTCTAAGCCTTGAAGCTATGAAGCCTTAAGGGGAATTACAAAACCTGTATAACCCTGTATTTTTCAGAAGAACCTCAGTTTATGCAGATTTGGTTGGCTGTTCAATGCACTAAGGAAACACTGCTCCCAGGGATCACCCAGACTAGAATGTAGCCAGGGCCACAGCACAAACAGCTTTCTAAGGATGTTGCTGGGTCAGGCCTCAGTGACAGACACATTGGAGAAAATGTCCTTTTGTGTGCAGAGGGGTTGGTCTCAAACCAAAGGTGTGTGCTCTTCAGTCCTTTGGACATGCCAAGTTCCCTCTAGCACCTTTCAGTTGACACCAAAACTTTTCAAAAGGAGGTTCTAGTTTTCTTCCTGGGGAACAATGTGCTACATTCCTTCTTCCAGGGTGGCTCTGGGACGTCTAGGAAGAACAGAGATCACACAGTGCTTGACTTACAGTAGGTTCACTATTATCATTTCTGATTCTCAAAACCCAAATAAGACCCAGGGAAAGTCACATGAAATGAACCAGAAAATGAGCAGTAACGAGCATGACCAGAAGGCTGGGGAGGGGGACATCGCTCCTGCCGGACACAGAGGAAATGTTTGTGTTTGACCTTGGTTTCCCCCTTGCTGCTGATTAGTTTTAAGTGGGGTTATTTTATGTGCACTGAATGCTTTTCTCTTTCGACTTCATCTCATCTTGGCTGCCTTATAAAAGGCAAAGAAATTAAGGAAATTGTAAAGCAATATTTTAATCCTTAAAGGAATTGAGCCAGAGCACAGTGAGGAAGATGTGGGAAGTGATTGGACCTCTGTGTTAGAGACAATGCTGAATGGTAATTTCTGGATAAAATGTGCAGTTTCATATATTAAAGTTAGCACAGAGAATTCTCTGAATGGACTACCAGCCACCATCCAAGGCTTGCGTGTCCAAATGATTCCGTACAGGTAGGTTCAGAGAGGCAGGTTTTAATAAAGGGTAAGAATCATGTCATATTTCTTCTCTTCCGTCATAATTTACAGCATGATGCTGCACACTGAGGTATTCGGTTAATACTAATTGCAGATTTATTTTTTTTTAAAAAAAGGAATTTTGATAGTTTTATGGTTAAAAAGGGCTGGAAAGGGCCTCAGTAAGCTCTCTTCAGACTCAACTTATCAGCTATTGTCCCTGATATGAGATGAAAAACAGAGTCTTGCATTATTTACTCAAAGTATCCCCATGTGCTTGTCACTGTAATAACTCCCCAGAGGGACTGGCCCGATCGGATCCTGCAGAGGTATCTTCAGGATGAGCTGGGTCACTGGTTGGCCTTCAGCTTCCAGCCTCTGATTGGATAACTGAGCGGTAGAAGACAGAAGACTGCTGACAAGCAGGTTCTAGACCCTCACTGTGTGAGCTGGAACCTCAGCTCTGCTTTCTCTTGTCTGTGTGACTTCATGCAAATTATTCACTCTGCCCTAATCCATAAAAAAGTGATTGAGAGACAATCTGCCATAGGGTTACTTCATGGTCATTTAAAAGAATGCCCATGAAGCATTTAGGGAATAGCTTTACCCAACAACTGTATGATTACATGATTAAGTAGTGACCAGAATGGCTCCTAGCCCTGTAGACACACTCAGGAGAGGTTCCATCTCTAGAAATATGAACCATATCTACATCTTCCACCAAGATAGCTTTCTGCAGCTGAGTTTGTCACTGAATCTTTATCTATCACACCAGATCAGTTCCAGCCTCATTTCTAATAATTCCATTCTTAACAATATCTACTTCATTTCTTACCAAGCACTGCAGTTGTCTAGAAATAAAGTAGTGAGAGAAAAAGAAGAACAGCTCATACCAAAATAACTTCTCTAAAAGTCATATTGAATTTACAGTACAGAAAACTGGCATGCAGAATGGCTTCAGTGAGAGAGACAAAGGCACCAACACAGGCACAGTCTTTTCTGTTACTAACTGATGCTAAAATGCAGTCCTGAGAGAGTGTCAGTATGTTTTCAGAGGGACGCTGGATCCCACTTCCGGGATGAAGACCAAAGATCCCAACCAGTTATAAAATGTGGAACCTTCACAAGAAAAAAAAAATCTTGTCATTTCAAGATTGAAGTTTCAGAGTCAGTGAAACAGAAGCAGAGAAGTCAGTCTCCAGATTGCTTTGGCTGTGGGATTTTTGACCCACTGTCTCCAGGTTTTTAGGGAAATAGCAGGTTTCTAATATCCTTCCTTCTTCTATTGGCCCAAAATGAGTATTATACACTTTCTAGAGAGAAGCAAAGAATATATTTAAAATAGCATCTGAATAGATACATACAAGGGATGTTATTTATCCTGAAGATGAAATTCTGATATGTGCTACAACAGGGATGGATCTTGACACCATTACACTGAGTAAATAACCCAGTCTCAGAAAGGCAAATAGTGTTTGATTCCGCTCATATGCAATCCTAGCAGGGTAGAATGATGCCAGGGGCTAGGGGAAAGGGAATGGGCTTATAGTTCAATGCATACAGTTTGTGCCAGGGAAGATGAAAGTCCTGGAGATGGACAGTACTGATGGCCGCTCCAATGTGTAGCTGTTAAACTGGTTAAAATGGCAATGGTGATTCATTTCCACATGTATAAATGTTTTTAAAAAGTGTTTTAGAGTCATCTATGTGTATATGAATAGAAATTTGCCTGTTCACCTGTAACTCTACACAGTAATATAATTTCCAGAACAGTGGTGAAGTGACAGAATTTCACAGGTGTTTGGAATAAACAATATACTGAGATGTGCATGCCTTTTGTTCTGAAATTAAAGTGCTTTTAATTGATAAAAGTAGCTAAAACGATCAATTTTGTGTTATGTGTGATTAAAAACATCTCAGGAGTCAGGGAAAAGCATACCCAAGCAGTGAAGCTGTTGTTGTTCTGCTCCAGCCGTATTTTGGGATGGCTGCTCTTTTCAGCCGTGTAGACAAAAGATGAAGTAAATATTTCTCAGTGAATTTCATCATAGGAATGCAGAATCATAGTGATTTTTCAGTTGCTTCATGAATCCCAATGTCCCAATGCCTGCTCCACTTGAAAGTTTCATAAGGGGACAGAGGGAAACAAAAGACAGGGAGATGGCTGAAATATAGGGCAATTTCCTGGAAAGCATACAGAGCTGACTTCCTTGCCAATATACAGGTTCTCAAAGGCATATATTGGTTAACCTTGATAGTCAACATGACTGGATTAAGGGACGCTTGGAGAAGTTGAATAGGAAGGTAATAATGTTGTCAACCAGCGAACCCATTGGTGAGTTCGCAGCTGAGTGAGCTAGTAGAAGATACAGCCCTGTTAGAGGAGGTGGATCATGAAAGCATGACCTTGGAGATTGTATCTGACCCCTGAGCCCCTCTGACACTTTTCCTTTGTATAATGCTTCTTGGCTGAGTTGAATTGAGTAGCTTTATTCCACCATGCCCTTCCACTATGATGTTTCTGCCTTGCGACCAGCAAACACTGGACTGAATCCTCTGAAACTGTGAGCCAAAATAAACTTCTCCTCCTCTAAACTGTGGGTCATGTGTGGCAGTATTTTGTCCCAGCAATGGGGAAGCGGAATACAATGTTGTATCCAGTTAAGTGATTAAATGCACTTTCCAACAACAAAAGTTGGGAAGATAATAGAATGAAATTCCAATATCCTTTCAACAGGTTTCAAGTTATTTTGATTGTAACTCACAGTTAACACAAGATTTGACATCATGACATACCAATGATGTGTGCATTCCTACTGCATTCCTAAATTCATGCAACTGCACAACTGCTGAAGTTTTAGCAATTAGTACTTGCCCCTATTACAAACAAGTCCCTGTGATATTTTAATTCCTCTCCTCAATTTATTCTACTTTATTTCACTTGGAAAATTCTGGTTGTGACACACTAAATTTGTTTCAGGAACCTATAATATGTTTGGAAAATACTGCAGTGTGTCTGTTGTCCCAGCCATTGGTTAAGACCAAATTGCTAATTCTAGAAGACTAATCACAGGTGAGACTTCTGCAAGGAAGAAGAACCTTCTGGCAGGTCAGTTTCTCTTCAATGTCACAGAAAAAGCCTGATGTGACCACACAGGAATAGATTACAAAACAAGTGTGTATGAGCTGCCAGCTCCAGGCAAGTCCCAGTAAGAGAGGTGTAGATCACATATCTGTGCTTCAGCAGGAATCCTGAATATAGGTGTCAGCAAAATTCATCCTTACTGAATGTCACTGTAAAGAATTAAAAAGTGAAATCTAATTTAAGGGACCAGAGAAAAGGCAAAAAACAGGAAACTCTGGGGTTTTGCTGAACATTGTAATAAGGAGAGGAGTCTACTGAACTTTGCAACAGTTTCACAGAGGACATAAATAAGGAAATGGTTGCAAGCACTGGTTGAATGCGGTGTTGCTGTACTTTTCAGAGCCTCCCTGCACCCCATTATCCACCCTGCCTCAAAGTCCATTTTCCTTGTTTTCTAAGGAACTGGGAAACAGGCTATTAGAAATTGTCTGATTTCTGTTTGTTTGGGGTTTTTCTGTTCACTTCAGAGAAGTCTGAAGGAAGGCAGCCCCCAGGGGAGTGTGTGTTCACTGCTACTGGTGGCCAAACCCCAGCTGAGAGGAATGGACAATCTGAGATCATGCAGGAAAGCACATATGACAAGTACCAGGCACCATAAAAATACCTATTATTTCTGGCAGATCTTGTCAAAATGATTACATTTTCCAGGGCTCAGAAATCAAACCAAGAATTCACTTTCAAAACAAAATGAGGCCTGTCAGTGCAGGCTCCAGAACACACCCTAATGTGATAGGATGGTAAAGAAAGTCATGCGACCAACACTCCTTGTTTAAGGAGTTTTCTAGCTGCGTAAGGCAAGCTTCTGTCTCTGCTCTCTTCTCACCCTTTGCAGATGTGCCCAGTGACATACAAGGAGTGAGCCCCTCTGTACTACCTCAGGCAGGCACTTGGGAAAGACAAGATTGTGGTTTCCAGAATAAATAACGGAAATTGCCACCACTGAGCTCCATAGGATGTCACAAAGATGCCAAAGGGTTCAAGTCATCATCTCCTTTTGTTTCAAATGATAGGATGTTAGGCTGGAGCAATTTTAAAGATTACCTTTTTTATTTCTCTCAGCATATCCCCAGTCACTTGAAATACTAATTCTCAAGTAACTCACACTTTCCATTTTCCTCCCTGTCCTCATTAAAAAGTCCAGTGTTTCATGCCTGTGCATTTTGTTTCCATGTGAGTAACACCCCACATCTCTGTGTGTGCTGCAGCTTCCCTCTTTGGTCTTCCCTTCTGTTTCTCTAGCACTGTACTCTACTCGCCTGACAAGTGATTACCAGGTGTACTTCAGAAAGCAGGTGAACACAGCCAGGGAAGGTGTCTCCTAGTATCTTCATAAGACAAAGTTCAACCAGAGGCTAAAGTGTAAATTTTTGAAGAGGAATTTGATCATGTAAGACTGCAGGATTGTCCAAGAAATCTTCTGTGATGAACAAAGTGCTCATTAGGACACTTTCAGTTGTCTGAAACAGAGCCTCTGACAAAAACAGCCTTCAATAATATGACTGTATTATCTTGTATAAATCAAGTCCAGAGATCTCTTGGGTTCCAGGAAAGATGTGATTCAGTGATACTCAGTTATATCAAAAAGGACATAGGTTACTTCTTTGTGTTCTGCTGTCCTCAGCATTGACAACATGAGAAGACTAGTTCTTCTCCTTGTATCAACACAGCTGTCAGTGAATATCCAGCAACATACTTCTTGCTAGTAGAAAAGAATGAATGAAAGTGACAAATCCCAAATCTCTCTTGTTTATTCTGATTGGGTCAGTGTTGTGGTCAGGGGTTGAGCAGAGAACAATTAGAATTAGGACATGGAGTTTATATTATTGTATGATGGTCATCCAGAGATAACCATCAAGAAAATGCACGAAATCTGTTCACAACACTAAAGACATGGAATATTTAGCCAAGGGCCTGAATCCCACAGCAATGTCCCATATGAGTCCAGATAAAGACCCAGAGCTCATGACAATGGTTCCTATGAGTCCACCTGGAGGTCTAGAACCCACAAGAAGGACTCACACCAGTCTCTTTTACAGATTCATGCTGGGAAGGCCCAAAGGTCAGCGGTGGAAGCTAGGAAGTCTATGCCAGCAGGGTGAAGGAGCTGTGCTGATAGGTTGAGAGTTCTATGCTGGAGCCGAGAAGTCACACTCACAACAAACACCAGGGCTGTCCTGAAAAGCACCACAGCCATCCTCAGTGACATGGAGGCCCCAAGCTCCTCTGATGATAAGGATAGTCGAGTGCATGCCAGAAAGCCAGCATGACAAGTTCATCCTGGAGATTAAGTGGCACACGTCTTCCCCTCTGGAGCAGGAAAGCAATGCTCGATGTGAGGACCAGAGTTTCTCCAAAACCAACGGCTCAAACAGCAACACGTAGGAGAACCCACAACGCCTCAATGCCTCAGCACCTCGCTTCTCCTTCTCTGCGTCTCTATTTATGCTGGCTTCCTCAGGCGGAACATCCACGCTCGACACATGGTGATTTAATTGAACTGGCTTTAAGTTGACCACCAGTTTCCAATCCATAACAGTCAGAGTAAATCAAATGTCCATTCCTGACCCAATAACAATTGCCGGAAGAATTCTATGAGTTAACTGGTTTCAATAGTAACACCATCGATCATTTGGACTGGATGGTTCTTTGTCATAGAGGCTGTTCTGTGCACTGTAGGATGTTTGGCAGCATCCCTAAGCTTTATAACACATCACTACCACCAGTCATACGTACTAAAAATTTCTCCAGACATCCCCAAATGTTCCCTGGTGGAGGAGCTAAGTTATTCTTGGTTTAAAAGCTGCTAGTATAGACTAACCAGTTTATTTATCTCTGTGCCTTCATTACTCATCTGTAAAATGGGAATTATAATAGTAGCTGTCATATCATCATTATGAGAATTGAGTTTACACAAACATAAAGAATACAATGAGCAGTGTATACATGTTGTTACTTTCATTTACTTCTCATATTTGGAATGCAGGAGATAGTCGATAAAATTTTTCCAAATAGTGAATTTAAAGGAAAATTCTTCTGATCCATGTAACACTGATACAGTTTAGCAAAATGGTGTTCTGCAATGCCACTTCCACTAAAAATTTCTCAAATTGGAATTATTCTGAATTTGTGGAGCATTCAACTTCTTCATTTGAAAAGAAGTGGGTGTTATTATTGAAGTATGATTATCTATATACATATACACATGTCATATATATATTATGTGTTTACACATATATGTATACAGATTCCATCAAAAAATTTATACATCAAGAAAAGACAAACTTGTACAAATATTTTAATACTAAATTTTTTGAAACCAGACATGGTGGTACATGTCTATAATCATAGCACTCAGGAAGTTAAGGCAGAAAGATTGCTGTGAGTTTGAGGTCAGCCTGGGCTACACAGTGAGTTCAAGGCCAACCTGAACTGCATAATGAGATCCTGTCTTAAAAATAAATAAATTGATAAATAAATCTACTGAAACATCATGAAATTAATACAAGTCATCTTTGGCCTCTGTAAATACAAGAGGCACTCAAAGTGGTGGCTATTAGTTTCCAAACACTTACTAGTATGGTAAGCTGCTGACAGGCATATACATTATTTTGGCATGTGTGTGTGTGTGTGTAACCTGATGCCATTCATAACTGTTTTTTGCCACTGCAGCTTAAGAAAGGTAGGCTGTAGGAGTCAGGGACCTTATGTGGCCTTGCTGATTCATTTATTTAAAGCCTGGAATGAGTCTGCTCTGCATTGTATGCTGGAAACCAAAACCTTGCCATAGCTACAGGTTGCAGAGTTGGAAACACAGTCTGAAGTCCAATGAAGAATGGTGATGAGTAATGTGACAAAATCTAAAAGTGTATGCGTTTTCTACTTTGCCACCAGTGATAATGAGAATGATTTTCTCTGTGAACAGAGCCCACACAATTTTAACAGGCACTTTCACATGTCTTTCTGAAAATATTGTTGGAGTAAAGGAGTGAATTCATCTGATAAAGATCTTTTTATTTATAGCAATTGACCTTTTGATCCTGAAGGAAAATTTAAACACAACAAAAACTGGCCAAAGTTCAAGTCCTGAAAACATTCTGGACAAAGCAGCTAGATGCTGATCATAAAGTCTTTCGCAGAGGGAAGGTGGTGGCACAAGCATGTCCCCAGGGCCATTTCTCAGCAAATAAGCACAGAGTGGGTATCAGGAAGCGGACGGGGCAGACATGATGACAGACATGCCGTAGGAGCTGACTAAGCATGGTGGGGTGGAACGCATGGTCACTATTCTGAACTCCACTAATAGGTCAAGGAAAAGATTTTAAAATACATGCATTACATGTAAACTTTAATGATGATAAAATGAGATAGGCAGTATCACTGGGTAATAAACATTGCAATGTGGAAAAGAAATAAGGTGTGTGTGTGGTGGGGGAAGAGCTAACTAAGGTCGCTTCACAACAGGCAGTTGTTTCAGGTGGCTCAGCTATCATAACAAAATATCATACACTGTGATCTAACCAATGGAAACTTATTTCTCACATGTCTGGATGGTGGGAGCCCCAGGTCAAGATTGTGGCCTATTGGGTTTCTCAGGGGGGCGGGGGGCTCATTTCCTGACTCTCAGACAGCCGCCTTGTCACCGTGTCCTCATGTGGCCTTTCCTTGGTGCGTGCTCTCAAAGCTCTCTGGGTGGATTTCTCTTCTTAAAGACACCAGTTCTATCAGATTAGAGCCCTACCCTTGTGACTTCATGTAACCTTAATGGCCTTTTTCCAAGGCCCTACCTCCAAAAATAGTCACATTGGAAGCTGAGGCTTCTACATATAAATTTAAATGAGCATAATTCTGTCCATAATAGAAGTCAAGTAAAGATAAAAATTTAAGACTAAGAAATAGCATATTATTCAGTAAAATGAGAGTAAATATAGGAAAAAATAAGAGATTGCAAAGAGCAGAAAACAAAAGAACATAGAAAACTGAGGCAGGGAAACTGATTTTTTATTGTAAGTCTTGTAATTCTGTTTATCTTTTTATTTTGTTTGTTTTGCTTTTTTGGTACCAGGGATCGAACTCACAACTTTGTGCTTGCCAGGCAGGAGCTTAAGCCACTGAGCTAAATCTCCTTCTCTATTTACCTTTTTAAACATGATCTATGCAATGGATTCCTTTGGCTAAAACAGAAATTTTGCTTATTTTAAAACAATAGTGATATCGACAATTGTTGTATCTACCTGCAAAACTCAATCTTCCATGAAGTTTTGTTTGATTGATTAAGACAGAGCGGGTCCTTATCTTTGTTTGTCCAAACTAGAGCACTTTAGAAAATGAAAGGAAGCACTATTAGCAATTACATGGAGACAACAGGTGCAAAGATGAGCAATGCCAGAAAGGCTGGGCTTTGTGGGCAGCTTCCTGTGAGATAACTGAGATTAACTCTGCAGAATATGAGTCTGAAAGGTCACTTCAGCCTCAGAAGCATACAGAAGCAGCAGAAGCAGCAGGCTGACCAGTCAAATAAAATCCATTTGACTAAGTGGTCAGTGTGCAGGGAAGTGGTCACTGCCAGAATTCCATGTCCTCCCAGCTTCCTAAGGATTCTCTTCATACCTTTATTATGGAACTTACTATTATGGACAGTCTTCTCATGTGTCCTCCTCTCCCTTTGCTACCCACCCTCCCAAGACAAAATTTTAAACCCAAAGCTGTGTTAGCTTCACCTGTTTCTCCAGAGTTCATTGCAGTGTGATAAGTAGTAGTTACTCAAAATGTTTTGACTGAATAAACGTTGAACAGAACTTTGTAGCAGGGATTATGGAAGATTTCATCAACAAAGAATCAAAAAACAGAGGAAAAAAGGTAAGATAACACCATTAAGAATGCCTTCAGATATCAAAATGTAAAAAGAAAAATAATGTGCTCAAATTATTCTCTGGAACACTGCTCTAATCTTGTAGTTGGAGAGTACTGTATTTAATTTGCTAATGTCCTCAGGAGAGTTAAAATTTCTTCTGCTTATTTTATTTTACTTTATTTTTGACTATGAAAAGTTAGATGGTGATTACCCACTGCTAGAAATTTTAGAAGTAAAAATTCGTAAGAAATTTTAAAACAACAGCCACATGAGGATCTGAATAATTGAGTAGCAAGTAGTAAAGCAACCCAGAAACTACTTTGAGACTAAAAGTAATTTGATAAAAACTTTGTAACATTCCCCACAAGAGCACTTAGTAAACTGAATATAGAAACCTGTTTCCTTAAATGTGACAGAACATTAATGTAAGTGTTACAGTGCAATGTACAATAGTGAACAAATAGGAAGTTTCACGTTAAAATCCAGAAGGAATATAAGGAGCTAACTATCTTGATGATATTTTAACAAATACCATGTACTGAGTAGCATTTACATTATGTAAAAACGTGTATCATTTATATTTTTAAAATAACACACAGTATGTAGTATATTTAAAAGTAAATGACAAATCAAGAAAAAATATTTGCGAGTATATGGTAAACCAACTTTCATGTCTCTGATTTCAGAGGAAAAGGTGGAAATCCAGTTATAAACTGGCAAAGGGAGAACAATCCATAAGAGATGAAATACAGCCACCATGTCTACCAAAAATGTCTGGCCTCATGGCCAAGAACTTTGCCCCTGCTCAGATCCCTTGAGCTCTTTTCAAAGCTCAGGTTGTCAGAGAGTTAGCAACCCTGTGAAAAAGGCAGGATAGCCTGACAAACCTATTGTAAGTCGGAAATACTGTACAGTGGAGTATTTCATACACCTCACCTATCGAACAATGTAGCATAAGAGCACAGTGCACTGACAACTGGTGGATCTAGTTGCTGGCTGGGAGCTGAGGCTTGCTGCTGCTGTCCACCTTCTCATAAATGTATCGTACCATATACCATTAGCCTGAGATTAGATAATAACTCAGAATTTGAAGTACAGTGCTACTGAATTTGTTATCCTTAAGCACCATTATAAAAACAAAAATTCCAAGATGAACCATCTCAAGCTGAGGATCACCTGCATTTGCTCTTGGAACTCCCTCCTGCTTTTTTGTCCTCACCCCCTCCTCCAGTACAAACCAGCAAATGCCACAATTATCTCATGGCTGAGAGAGGATCTCAGACTGTGTGGCACCGAGAAGTCTGAGCAGCCTAACGTGTGTGTGCAAATCAGGTAAACTTGACTTAAAGGCTGAGCTCAACCACTGACAAATACAATAACTCAAGTGTTTAAGGCAAAGTAACCAAAGATCTTAGCTCTCACCCCGTACTTCCCAATTATTATTCACACTTCACACTTAAACTACAATAATCAGTTTTTTTAAAAAAAAAGTATTGTGTAATATCTGGGAGACAACACTACAACACTGTGGGGCAATGGAATGGAAAGTATTTTGAGGAAAGCTTCCAATTTTTTAAAATATTCTTTTGTATAATTAAAATATATTTTTCCTACTTTTATTGCCTTATTTTTATAGGTAAAAAAACACACACACACACACAAAAGAAGTAAGCAACTTGGCCAAAAATGCGGAGCTAGTAAATGTTGAAGCAACAATTTGGAAACTCTTGAATTACTACCCAACAGCACTGTTTGTTATTATAATTGAAAACTAAGAAATTAGCGTGAAAATTGCAGCTGGTCACTGAGAAGCAGAACACCTCCCGGTAAGAGCATTCACCATTTAGGGAGCAACTCCCGCAACTCCCAGGAGGTCACTGGGTCTTCAACCATCCTTCCTCCAATAAGCAGAGACGTCAGTGCCTTCCTGCAATGGTCTCCAGTCCCCAGGGTCAGTGAGTGTGTGTGTGGGGTGGGGAGGCATATTCGCTCTCTTTTCAGAATCACAGCAGATGGAGAAGTCTCTGATCTTTCCCTCCGAGAGTGGCTGAGGCTGAGAACTTCCAGGGAAACATTCTCTTGTATCTTGCTCTGTGTGTTGATCAATTGCCCTCATTCTTCCTAAAAGTGACACGAGCTACCAAAGATGCCAATAGTGCCCAAAATCTCTGGCTTTAATGGAAAGCAAGTAGACCATAATATTACTCCCTTCATAGTTTGACAGGAGCTTGAGAAAAACAAGCCCTAATTTCATTTGGTTAGTGTATTTTGACATTAGTGAGAAACAATATTTCCCATGGAGAAGAACAGCGAATTAGAGTTTATCAAGCAGAGCATCACAATGCAGTAAGTTCTAGTTTATGTTCCTATTTGTTCCCCCTTAGCATGTAGTCAAGGAGACAAGTGGGCAAGAAGAGATATTTTCTCTTGAGCCTTTTTCTCTCTCATCGGAGTCATTGGAGTGATGGTTTTAGCATCTGTTACCTAGAGATGAAATGAATGAAGTTTGAAGACTGCCTGGCAGAATCTCTGAATGACAACAAAACCTCTTGCTTTGCACAAAGCATCTTAACATGTGTTAAAAAGCTCAAAGAGGACAAGGGAGGGTGATGGAGTGGTGGTGGTAAGAATGATTGTATGTTATGTACATGTACGAGTCTGTCAAAATGAAACCCGTTAATCTGTATAACAAATATGCACTAGTTCTTAAAAAGATGTGAAACAATAAAGAAAAAAAACAAACAAGCACAACAGAAGATCAAGAAAGACTGGGTATGTAACTCTGGCAGAGCGCTTCCCCACTATGCAGGAGACTCTAGATTTCAGTTCCAGTGTCTCAAAGAAGACAAAAGAAAGAAAAAAAGGGTGAAACTGTAGAACTTTTATAATAAGACATATGGCCAAATTCCTGACATTGTTGGATAGCCAGACATAAGCAAGACTCAAAAATCATGAAACATAAAATTTAAAAGAATTGAAAAGTTACAGTTCACAAAAATAAAAAGTTCCTGCCCTTTGAAAGGCATCAGGAAAATTGAAAAACAAGTAAATACTTGGATAAAATAATCTCACTTCGTGCATTAACAAAAGACTTGTATCCAAAAGGTATAAAGAACTCTTGCAACTAAACGAGACAATATAATTAAAAACAGACTTTAAAAAGCTTTACTATTTACATCTGACACATAGAAATAGGTGAATGGCACTAAAAGATGTTTAATATTACTAGATAAATCAGTATAGATTAAAACCAGTCATTTTATATGTGATATATTCTTTCATGTCTAAGATTTAAAAAAGAAAATCTATATTAGTTTCCTATTGCTGGTACAACAAAGTATCTTAAAAACAGCACAAATCTATTACAGTAGTTCTTGAGGTCTGAAATGGAGTTTGCAGGCTGAAATCAAAGTGTTTGCAGAGTTGCACCCTTTTGCAGGTTTTAAAAGAAGAGCCCGTGTTTGACTCTTCCAGTGATTGAGAGGCTGCCCTCTTTCCTTCGCAAGGGCTGCATCACACAGCCTCTTTTCTCATCCTCACATCTCCTCCTCCAACCCTTCTTCAGTCACCCTCCATCTTTTAAGGATTCTATGACTGTTTTGGCCCCATTGGATAATCCAGGACAATCTTCCCATCTCAAGATCCTTAACCATATACACAAAGACACATCTGCCAGATAAGGTAACATATTCACGAGTTTGGAGGGACATCTTCGAGGCCTATGACACTGCTTGCCACAGTTACCAACTGTTAATAAGAATGTTGTGGCTGTTGATTTTATGCATAGATCAGATTGGGAAAGTGATACTTAGAGAACTGGTAAAATATTATTTCTGAGTATTCCAGAAGGTGGTAATGTTTAAATTGGTGGATTGAATAAAATCTAACCACTATGTTCAGGGACCAAATAGTACTAAAAAGTGGAGGAAGGAGAAATGCCTCCTTCCAGTGTGAGCTGGGACAGCTGTTGTCACCTGCCCCTGTACATCAGTGCCTTCTCTTAAGCCTTCTAACTTGATCTGTTGGGCAGAGCCTTGTTCTATTCCCTTGTGCCATTCTCAGGCCTTTAGATGTGAACTAAATGGCTTTTTTGGTTTTCCAGACAGCAGATAACTTCTTAGATTCCATGATCATGTGAGCTTAGTTTCTGTAGTAAATCACATACATGCATGCACACGCACACACTCTATAATGATTTTGCTATCAGCAAGGGATGGCAAGTAAAAAATCCTATAACTCCTGAAGTTGTAACTGTCATCAGTCAAAGCACAATGAATTAATCATGTGCTCGTGGTGATGTTAGTGTAAAAAGACCTGTTGTGCCACCCGTTGTGTAATAATCCAGCATAAATGATTGTTTATGGTACATATAAACTGCATGCTACTGGCTTATCTATTTGCTATACTATACTTTTATCATTGGTTGAGTGTACTCCTAACTTACTTTTCCAAGTTCACTATAAAATGGTATGTTACATTTGCCAGCAGCAACTTCATGCATCTGTTTCCCATATCACTTGATTGCATCAAGAGGCCTTGTTAAGTTATTGACCTATATCACCTAGTAAAAGTACATTCTATGGGACCTCATTTCTCTGAGCACCCACAATCTGATCTGAGGTGTATCCTATTGCCCTCTAAGAAATCTTTCTCATGTTTCTTTTACTGACACGTCCTGAAAATTCTTTTTCTATGACAGAAGTCTGTGCAAATTGATTATAAAAGAGTGGGTCAAATTCCTTATTTCAGCTTGGGGGACCTCACACCCAACCTGGTGACATTTATCTTGGTGATGCAGATGCGACCTAGAAAGAGACATAGAAACTGCAGAGAGGGCAACTCTGTGTACAGCTGCAAAACTGAAAAACATCTTATCATTCTGATGAACCCCTGATTAAAGTTGCTCATGACAATGGGCTTTTTCAGACTACTGAGAGATGAAGGTGATCGACACCTCTCCTCATCCTGAAGAAGTTACGTGAAGATGGGCTGACAGGCCTTCTGAACCCCCTTAACAATAAGGGCCAAAGTCTCAGAGAGGAAAAGTGAGTTAGGAGAGAAGAAACAAAAACTAGATAGGATGGAGACAAAGAAATCAAGATTTTAAAAATTGTACTTTTAAGAAAAACTGCAACTTCAGAACACAAGCGCAGCTAATTATTTTTTTCTTTCTCCTCTCCAAAAATATAGGAAACCTAAAGTCTAAGGTGTCCTTATTCTTATTGTAGTGAAGAGATCTAAATTGTCCTGATTTGGAGAAATGAGTGAGCGAAGGCGAAGGTCTGCAACATGATCACAGATTCAGAAAGAATCCAATAAACAGTCTTTTTTTTGGGTCTGCATCCTCCAAACTGGATCTCATTTCAGAATATGAAAAACTCTTTATGAAGCGTCCTGTGCTAATTATTGAGTTAATGGTACTAATAACTCTGATTTATTTAGAGCTTACTATGTCTAGAGGCTGGGTTACCTATTGTATGTGCATTATATATACATTAATCATCATTGCAACCTTATGAAGTAGGAACTATTACCAACTCCACTTAATGGATGATTCATTGAAGGTCAGGATAGTTACCTGACTTCCGCATAGCTGTAGAATCCAGGATTGTAGCCTTGTAGAACCCATTTAACCATTGTCATATATTTAGGATCGCTGTTGCATACTGCTGATCTCTGATGGTGACCAGAGGACTGAAACTAATCACACAGAGAAGTGAGGTTCTAGCCTATTGTAAAGGCTCTGGAAAGACCCTGGTCTACTCTCACTAACCTCAACTTTTCCCAGCTGAGTACCCTGGGATACTGGACTTAAAGTTTCACCAGATTCCTAATTTCCTGATTTACACAGCAGGCTTACAATAAGATGCTCTTATAAAGGAGTTCTTGGAGAAGAAAGCAAGAACACAATGTTCACTCATTCATTTGCTTATTCATTTCACATTTATTTAAACACTGCAGAGTAGTTTCTAAGCCAAGTCACTGTGTTTGGTGCTGGGGAGGTATCAAATCCTATTCTCAAAGTAGCATGCTCTAAGGACTGTCGCCTCCTATTACGCCTCCCCTGTTGCCGGTCAAATTTCACTTCCCAGTCTGGACGTTCATCACAGCCTGACACAGCCAGAACTGGTCACGGGGTGACTGAGTGCTGCTCCCTTTGTGGGAGGGGGAATGGTTCTCTTAAGGTGGGGGGGTCCCTGTGAGTTGGATAAACAATCATTCAGGAAAAGACAAACCTCCCCTTTCCTGCGCTCCCCCACCCTTCTCAGTAAGTGGTAAGGAAATGGTGAAATAATGGGCAGTGATTCACTCCAGGGACCCTTAATAATTGTTCCTACACACCCCTCTTACTTATTAATGGAAAGAAAATGGGTGGTGCAGATTGCTTACATAATTTCAAAACCAAATTGAGTTCAGTTCTATAAAATAGATTCTAAGTTACATCATAAATAATGGTATGGGAACACAAAGATCTAAGCCAAAGAAACGTGAACAGCCTGTCCCTAAACATCTTGACTGAATGAGTGCTTCAGCTTCCCAGATGTTATGCGGCTATGTTTCCCTGGAAAGGAACAAGTCCTGGACAGCTGAGCTTTGGCTGATGCTCAAAGGATGTGAGTCATCGGCACTGGGTCTGGCACTTAGTAGGGACACTCTGTAGGTGGCTTGCACTGTCCTATTTGGCTACATGTGATCTTCACACAGAGTACACAGTGTCTCTGCGTTCAGAACAGTGCCTGGCTTACAGGAGACATTCCAAATTTTTTTGAATGAATTAGAAAAAGTTATGTTGTATTTTCTCTGTTTCTGTCTAGAAAAGTACCTGTCTTCTAGAAGCTACAACTTTTTTAGGTACTAGGGAACTCAGGGCCTTGTACAAGCGATAATGCTGTGTGTGTGTGTGTGTGTGTGTCTTGTGTGTGTGTGTGAGGTTTGGGTGCGGTTGGACAGGGATCAGTTACAAATGTAGAAAGTACTATGGAAGAAAAACATGGAATTGTAGGGGAAGAAAACAAGTGATTTTTTGGAAATAGTAAAAGGCTTTTGGGAAGAAATGGAATTAAGCTGAACTTGAAAGAGAAACTTGGGCAAACATTCCAAGAAAAGGGGAATCCATGAACCAAACCAGAAAGCTGTGGGAAGGGAGAATGTATTTAGCAAAGGGTTGGAAAATCTTGTAAAGACCACAAGATATCTGCCTTCATGCTGAAGCATTAGGTATTTCATTTTGCACTTTTAATGATAATTTGATTCTTTTCTGAAACTCTAACATCATTTAAACATTTATTCCAGAGGCTCTGATCTGCAGTGTGAAACTCAGAGAAGCTTTGTTACAGGAAAACTGAGCTCTGAATGTGTTCCTTCACTGTGGCAGGGCACCCTCTTTGGATAGCATCCTCCAGCCGAGGACTCAGGATCCAGGCTCCTGGCATCTGATGGTTCTTCTATACACGGAGCCTCCTTGGGACCCTTTGCTGACCTTCTGCCTCTGGCTATGCAACCAGCATGTGGCAGACATGGTGGGTGGCACAGCAGGGTCCAAAGTGTGGTCTGGACAGAATGGGTGGTGCCCGCCCCCATTCTGTGAGTTTTGTCACCTACACAGTCAGCAGACTGGAAAGTATAGAGAAGCATATATTAGTCTTGTTCTGCTTCCATAACAAAACACCACCAATTTAGTGGCTTAAAAAATGTAAATTCAAAGAATTGAAAAACATCAGACCCCCCCCAATTCAAAGACCCAACCTAAAAATGGGCATGTGAGACGAATACACACTTCTCAGATGAAGAAGAACAAATGGCAAGTAAATGTATGAAACAATGTTCAACATCATCGGTCATTTGAGAAATGCAAATTAATACTGATACTCCATCTCCACCCTGAAAGAATGACTAACTTCAAGAAATCAACATATAACAAATGTTGAAAGGGCTGTGGAAACAAAGGAACACTTCTGCATTGTTGGCAGGAGTGTCGACTGGTACAACCACTGTGGAAATCAATGTGAAGATTCCTCAAAGAAAGAAAAAAACTAGAAATAAAGGTCTCATCTGACCCAGCTATTCCCCTTCTGGGTATTTTCCCAGAAGAACTGAAAACATTGTACCATAGTGATATATGTGCACCCATGTTTATAGCAGCACAATTTGTAATAGCTAAATCTTGGAAACAACCCAAGTGCCCATCAGTTGATGAATGGATAAAAAATATGTGGTATTTTTATACAATGGAGTACTCGGCTATAAAGAAGAATAAACTCAAGGCTTTTAAAGATAAATGGATGCAACTAGAGACCATACTCATAAGTGAAATAAATCAGACTCACATGGGTAAACACAGTATTCAGTAAGAAACTGAAAGTAAATAAGATTCAAAAGTTACAATAGATATAGTGAAAGGGAAAGAAACTGCTCAAAGGGAAATCATATTGTTTGATCAATGTTGCACACCTGTATCTGGTAACCTAAGCAACTATTCTGAAGATAACAGTATGCAACATAACAACCATTTTTAAATTTCTATCATCTTATTTTGAAATCTTGTATCATTATTGTTTTCTTGTTGTTGTCATTTGACTTTTGTTGTTGTTTGATTGTTTTTTGGTTTTTCTGTGCTTTTTTCTCTTTAAAATTAAAAAAAAATGTAAATCCATTCTCTCACTTCCACAGAGAAGTCTAACATAGATCTCACTGTTCAAGTCCAAGTGTCACCAAGATAGCATTTCTGCCAGAGGTTCTAGGTTGAACCTGGTTCTGTTTCTTTTCAGCTTCTGGAAACTTGTCATAGCCCTTGGCTTTTTACTGTTTTCCTCTGTCTTGAAAGCTAGCAGCATCATGTTTTGCATAAATGTTGACACTTGCCTACTCGATATTGCTTTGATTGTAAGACCCAGATTTAGTGTTTCTGGGGTTATTTCATTATATTTTCATACTTTCACATTTTCAAAATCAAGCAACAATTGTATCTATCATTGACAACAAAAGTAAACCCACTCACCACTAGACCGGGCTGACTCTCATTGCTCGAGACAGGGCAGGTGGAACTGGGTGTGGAAGGTCCATTTTACCAGTGCTTTTTTTTTTTTTTTTTTTGTACCTGGGATGGAATACCGGTACATATTTAATTCTTCCCATTGGTAGACTCAAATGTAGCTGAATTTTTACTTGGTGTGCTCCCCTCAGTATGGTTTCCAACTTCACCAAAACATCACCCCGAGTTTCAGCGTTGCAATGAAAAGTTGATTCCTATATACAAAGATCAGGCGAACACCACTAGCAGAGTTGAATCGTGGTTTGTCAGGAGAGTGGTGAGCACTATGCTACACTTTGTTTGGTAAAGTTACAACCAGGTGTCTTTCAGAACCTTAAGAGGGTTTTATTTGCTTGTTGAGAGATGCACAATGAATTCAGAGGCAGCAAAAGTTCAAGTGGCAAAATATGAGGTAACTCTCTGCCTTACCCTTCCGGATGGACAATCACAGGTGTGCAAAATCTCCTGGCTGATTTTCAATAACTAACCCTCAACACATACGTTAATGAGAAAAACATCTATCTAATCCAATAGAAAATACAGACAAAGCTCAGGTATTTTTAAAGTATGCCTCAAGTTAAAAGTCAGTAATAAGCAAGCAAAAGCAGTAAAGCTGCCTCGGATTGCAGCTCCTCACTCTAACACTCCGTGTGGCTGCCTGTGTCCAGAAGTAGTGAGAATCTTTAAGCAGTGAATGTGAAGAAACATAATTTAATCTAATAGGAAATAAAATAATTTTCGTGTTTACTGCCTCCTCCCCCAACCACATGCAAAGGATTAATTTTTGTTGACTCAGTGAAAGGATTTAAAGAAATATACTATTTGTGGCAATTAGATTCCTACTACAGAATTGATCTCCACGTAATACAGAAAAGAATTTTCACCCAGGAACTACCGCGCTCCCCTCCACCTGTAATGTTTTGTTATTCCATGGGCCCATGACCAGCCTCATGCGACAACCCGCGGTACTGGCCCTGCAGGGTCACTCTGCACACCTCTGCCTCCCTCGGTGTTCAGCAACATCTCCACGATAATTGTACTTTTCTGAAGAATGCTATAAATCAAAGCTTTAATTTTAATTTTTCACTTTTTACCTCTATTTTTTGAAAGCCCTTAGCAGAACACCCCTGGCCCGCTGACTAGAAAACTTCCTTCAGCATACACAGGTACATTGTTTCATCAGTGCTTTTCTTTACACGCTTCCCAGATACTGTGGTACTGAAAGATTGAAGATTTGTGGCAATGCAGGATGTGGCTTCATTTTTCCAACAGTTTAGAAAATCATGGCATTTTAAAGCAATGAGTTATTTTATTTAAGATATTAAAGATAATTAAGATGTTAATGATATTGCTTCCTTGTAATGCTATTGCACACTTACTTGCATCATCACAATGTAAATGAAAACTTTCCATGCACTGAGAAGCTGAAAGAGTTGTGTGACTCACTTCACCATGGTATTTACCTAATTGCAGTGGTCTGGAACTGAACTTATAGTATCCCCAAGGTGTGTCTGCGGATTAGAATAGCTCAGTGTTGTAAACCATTGCTTGATACTGTTGATAAATGCAGCTTCAGGATCAGGAATGGCAATATCCAAAGCTTTTAACATTTCCATCAAACAAAATGAAGTAAGATTTCTGTTACTGAAGAAATATTTTATTAGCTGTTCGCTGTTTCTTGTTGTTCTTGCTAGAATATAAGAACAGGGATTTCTTCCCTTTTATTCATTGACTTATTCCAGGAATCTTACAACATATGAAGATGCTCAATAAATTTTCATTGAGTAAGTGAATAGATTTGCTCAAAGCTAAAATCATTGTCCTGGTTTTCTTTCCAAGTTTTCTTTGTCATTAGTAGAGAATTTTTTTTTTTTTTTTGGTAATGGGAATCAAATCAAACTCATGACCTTGCACCTGCCAGGCAAGCACTTGTGCCACTGAGCTAAATCCCCAGCCCCTAAAACCTGAAAATTCTTCAAAAGAAAATAAAAGTTAAGTTTCACCCCCATTCCTCCTGCTTTCGCACAGGAATTTATAAAATACTTCTGAGTGGTAATTATAAATATTAGATGATCATGAACTTTATTATATACATGCATGACCCTTCCACTATAATAGAAGCTCCTAGAAATCAGGGTCAGTGTTCTTGTTTTGCTTTAAAGTTTATTTCCTTTTTAAAGGTGGTATTTCTTTCCTTCTTACTATCCTCACAAACACGTCACAGAGAGAGCTTACGGACTCAGCTGCCTGTACTCCTTCGCAGCAGCGCCAACCCCTCTGCAGCAGCAGGTGTGGTGGTCAAGGCTGCCCTCTCAGTCTTACTCCCATGTCCTCAGCCCTGGTGAGAGTTCAGGCTCAGTTTGCTGAAGGAATGGTGCTGGCCAGTCCTCTGAAAAAACCTGGCAGGACTTCAACAAAGCATGAAGGAAGAAAAACTAAATTTCTTCCTATCACATTGGATGGTCTCTACCCTACCCATGCGTGTAGTAGAGCTTCCACTCAGTATCAGTCTCCTGTGAAAGCAAATCTTCCTTAAAAAGGAGTAAGCAGGAAGCCAGTACAAGATGTTATTTTGAGAGAACCCATATGCCTAAGCGAGCCTGACCATATCCTTGGCCTTCATTCTTCCCTGTTGTGATTCAGAAATAATCTGGACTCCTCTGACATAACAAGCATGGGGAAATTCTACCCAACAGATTGACGGATCTCTCCCAGGACAGCCTGAGTTTTCTGAACAGTGTTCAGTAAGCGTGTTTGATCAAAGCATGTGATGATCAAATTAAGTAGCTTCTCTTGGGTTTTCCTGGCACACCAGCAGGAATAATAGAGAAGACAGGAGCCCCGAGGAAAATGGTGGCTGCTTTTCTGGTGCAGCAAGAAGCTTTAGGTTTTGAACTAAGCATAAGTTTGCTTGCTTAAAACAACACTGCTTGCTGTGGACACTGCGGAATGCCACCAGTACATCCTGAATTGATTTTCTGCCAAGACTCCCTAGAGACCCAAGGTTACATAAAATTCAACAGGAAAAGAAAACGAAACACCCTCTAAACACTCTTTCCTCACTACAGGGTCCTGTAATCTTTGAACTTGCCAGTTACCACTTGCAAAATCAATCTGCTATGAAGATGCTTCACAGAAAGTAGCTTTTACTGGTAAACGGGGCCGTTCCTTCAGGAGAGTTGGTCAGAGCATCAGGTGTTCCAGAACCTTCTGTCTTGAACTTTAAGTTGGCCAATCAAGACATTTGGTAACATTTTCCTAATCAATCAAGGACAGAGCGCTTAAGATACTTGGTCATATTTGTGGCAATATATATTTACGTATACCTTATGTATTTGTTTACTTAGGGTAAACATTTGCCTGGAGGGCAAAGGAAATGATGCTGCCTCCTAGTGGGAAAGAAAGGCAAACTGAGAGAAACAACCAGCTAGAGGAGGTTGCAGCAATTGGAGAGAATCTCAGTCCCTAGATTAAAATACAGACTGTACTCCTCCCTGTTTTTTTAAAGATCTGACTTTATAAAAGAAAGATAAGCAATCTCTCTCTAAAGTCATATGCAGCTTCCCTTGATAGTCTATTCAAACCTACCAGCTAAAACATCTTATCATTTCTTATATGCTCTGGAATTTCAGAGAATGCCAAGGAAATACTTTGACCCTCAAAATATGTATGTACAGCTGGGAGTGGTGGCGCACGCCTGTAATACCAGCTCCCAACAGCTTAAGGCAAGAGGATCACCATGAGTTCAAGGGCAACCTGGGCTACATGGTGAGTGCAAGGCCAGCCTGACCTACACAGGGAGATCCTGTTTCAATTTTTAAAAAGTATCTGTAATTCACAGTATGTGTAATTCAGAAGCAAGATTTTTGCCAGCAGAATCTGTATGTATAATTCAGTGGCAGAGATCAGTCTGCACTTGAAAACAACCAGCGAAGTCTTCATCTGTGTGGCTCAGTCTGCATGTGGCCTTCTTTTGGATTCCTCTGCCCACAGAAGTGAGCCATCTTGAAAGCAGATGAAAGTGCTTTTAGAAATCCATCTCTAAGATCTGTGAATATCTTTTTAAAAATGATAGTTAAATAGAACATAGACCTAAATCTAAGAGTCACTACTGTACTATAATACTTGTAGGGTTAGGAATGTAGCTCAGTAGCACAGCGCCTGCCTGGTAAGTGCAAGGCCTTGAGTTCAATTCCAGCTACCAAAATAAATAAATAAATAATAAAACTTGTAGGAAAAAAAATAAGAAAACCTTTGTAACCTTGAATTAGGCCAGTAATTCTTTTATTCAACACAAAAAGATCATAAAAAGCAAAATTAATCAAGTGAACTTCATCCAAAATTTTTAAAATATCAATTATATTGCTAAATTTATTCTAGAAGTTAATGCCTGTTTTGTTCCAGCATCCACCTAGGTATTGCATTATGGTAATAAATTAGATTTCTTCTAGTATAATGGACTAGGACAGAAAATGAACATTTTAAAAAGATTTACCACAAGGAATAACATGAAGCATACAAAATTTTATTAATTAGACTATCTTTATTATATGTGAAAAATTTTCCATTTAAACTTATAGACAGGACGTAATACTGGGAAATGATGGGAAGTACTGGAAAATAAGAATGCGTATAGTTGAATGTGGTGACACAAGCCTGTCATTCCTGCACATTGGTAGGCTGAGGCAAGAAGATCACAGATTCAAGACCACCTTGAACAATTTAGCAACTTCATCAAAATAAAAATACAAAAAAGATAAAATAAAAAATATAAAAAGGACAGGGACTGTAGCTCAGTGCAGAGGCCCTGGTTTAATCTCCAGTACCACATTTAAAAAAAATCCAATAGGTCTCTCAGTTGGTCTCTTTTCAATCTCATGCCATTTGAGCAAGAATCCAAGGACGTGGATAAAGGTCAAAGAACCCTAGTGCTTTGGAGGATGGTCTGAGATCACATTTCACTCTGTATCATGGTACATTGGCACTGGAGAATAAGCAGGCCCAGATTTAAAGACTGGCTCTTTCTATCAGCTATGGGATCCCAGACTAATGAAATCTTCTGCCTCATAAAGTCATTGTAAGGAGTAGCAAGGTAATAAATGTACAGTGCAAGGCACAAAATTGGATATCAATCAATGAAAACTATCATTGGATGATGATGATAACTATGATGATAAAAGTTAATCAGTTTCCAAAAATTTTCAAGGCTGCACAGCTCACTTGTTATTTTTAAGAAATGTGCCTTCTTCTCTACAATAATTTTTTTTTAACAGTCTCACTATGCAGTTCTAGCTGGCCTTGAACCCACTATATAGCCTAGGCTGGCCTTGAACTGATGATAATGCTCCTATCTCAGCCTCCTGAGTGCTGGGATTGCAGGCCTCAGCTCCCATAATAATCTTAAAGCCTAACAGGGGAATGGAAATTCTCAGGGTGGATTGCCTTCCTCCTATTGGATGCCTATGGCTGGTATCACTAACCAGCTCTCTGTACCTTAGCACTCTTCAATTACCCTGGACTGGGCTTTGAATCTCTCTTCATGCAGCTGTATCTGGTCTGCTCAAGGTTGGCACTGGAAATAAAAATGTATCTGAATTCCTGACAGGAATTTAGCAGACAACTCCTCCAGACCAGAAGAGGGACTATAGGTTTGTTCTTCTTGCAAGACTAAGGGCTCAAGTCCAGCCTAAGGAGTGTTGACTAAGGGCTTTAGAAGAGGTTTAGTCATACATAGTACATGTTTATTTCCTAAGTAATCAGTCACTAGTTGATTTATTTTTTTTAAACTCAGTTCTTCTGTTTGTTCTATATATGGAAGTGAACTATTAATCCTGAATTTATGGGATATTTTGAAAATGGATTTTTGACTTCCCACATCCTGAAGTCACACACACACTGCCCTAGCTCATTATTAGAGAAGTTATATTTTTATTTTTAATGAAGTTGTTTCTTGGGTTAAGAGAACCCTGGACTCTGTCTGAGCAGGAAACAATTCCATGAGACAGAAAGCAAACAAGTTTTCCAGATCATTAGTCAGAGGTTCTAATTTAGGGCTACTAAACAGATTTCACAGAACTGCTTTTAAAACCCTGATGAGCTGGCAGTGGCCCTCATCAGTTCCATCAAAGTCCCCGCAGATAGCAACAATGACTATTTGAGTTAATAAAGTTTCTCAGGTCATTTTAATATGCAACCAAGTGTGAGGACTAAGGTTTAGAGAAATTTGCAAAGTATCGCTGGCATTCAAATCATTGAGGCAGATATATTGTTAGCATTTTGGGGGACAGAGACTTGAGTAAGATGTTGTTGTGCTGTCTTATGCCAACACTTCTGTCACAATGAAAACTCAATTGTCTCACCTTTCGAATGTCATATTGAATATTGACATACTTGAGGAACTTATTTGTTCAGGAACTTCATTCTACCTCACATATAAACACAAAGTATATATATTGAATTTTCCCAGAATGTAGTAGATACATTTTGTTCTATTTAAAACTTCACTAGGAATTTCCTGCCTTCCCAGATAATCACATCATTGCTGTTAGCACTATTTACAGTATTCGAGCATTATTTTGAAATGTGATTTCCATAGGGATTCTGTGAACAGTTGCAAGTATCTGATGAGCTCATTATGCTTGAATGCTTACCCATTAAAATATATTAAATTTATAAACTATATTGGTTGCTTGTTTTATGCCAAAGTAATGATTTTTAAATCCTGTGTTTATATGGATTATATAATCTGTGAATCTCATCTCAGGGTAATAAATGTGATGTTATGAAATATTGCTGGGTAAAAGAGACCTTTGACTTGACATAGGTTTAATAACTTCTGACCTAGGAATTCCCTTGATGATCTGTAATAAGGCAGTCTCGGTTTATGCCTCTGTTTACTGAGCATGAATGTTCCAGCCAGGGCATCAGCAAGGGTGTTAACTTTGAACAAATTATTTCATGTTGCTTTGCTTGTTTTTTCTTCTGTAAAAATGACCTAATAATAGTGCTTACCTCATAGCCATCAAGAGAAGTAAATGAGATCAACCATGAATAACACTTAGCCAAGTTTCTGGTATGTAGGAAGTGCTGAAGAAAAGTACCTGTCTTGATGATGATGACAATGATGATGATGAATTAAATGGTACAATTCTGAGAAAGACAAAAGAATCTTTAATCTCTGCGTCAGATAACTATGTCATCTCTACACTTTGCTCATTCTTTACTCAATATTGAATACTGTCCAGTACCAATGCTTGGAACACTCATTCTTGGTTGGAAATCCCTTGCATGGTCTCTACTTCTTCATTCCTATAGTTGTTTTGAGCAGTAACCATAGAGGAAAACTGAGGACATTTTGGCAGTGACTAATAAACTGTTAGAAGTTTTACCATGGTGTCAGCATTTTAGGAGATCAGAGGCATCTCACCTGGAAATACACTGTGAGAACACTACACTTAACATCCTCCAAAACTGAGCCAGGCACAGTGGGAGGGACAGGAGAAACCAGGGAGCTTCAGGATCTGCCATCATCTGTTTATAGCTGCCAGCCCTGAGTACCGACCTCCAAGATGCAGACTGGGACAGAGCTGGAAGATTGTGAGCAGGAGGCTGTTACCATGAGACTAGAAGATGCGGATTTTCTGTATGTCCAGAAAGAAGCCCACTGGCTTGGAATCAGCCAGCAGGATAGGCCACGTTGGACCTAAGAGACCAATAGGATATGTCTACAGAGGTCCAAACCCATATGATAGTAAGGGTGTGAGGTTAATCTTGCTGAAAGAAGGATTTTATACTGCACACTAGGTAAGAAAATGGAAATATGTAGTGATCTTCAGGGCATGCTATGAGGTGCTGGGAGAGGCCATAGCCAGCTGTGGATTTCCAGCTGAAGAAGCACTGAAAAGCTAGTGTGATCATCTAATATTTTGGAGAATCAAGAAGAGGAGACTCCATCAGAAAGGAATGAGCCTGAGAAATAAATATTCCACAGTCAGTACCTCATAACATTTTCTTACTTGTGGAAAGTTAGTGTTTATTGAGTATCAGCTAGGAACAGTATTATTATCATCAGCTAGGAACAGTATTATTATCATCAGCTAGGAACAGTATTAAGCTATTAACATTCTTTTCTTAACTGATGATCATGAAAGCCCTTTGAGTTAGAAACTAAGACAACCCCATTTACAAATGAAAACAATTGAAGTTGAGAGACATTAAATTACCAAGTTAGTTAATTGCCAAGTTAGTGGCAGCATCTAGATTCAACTCTAGTGTGTCTACTCCACAGGCCAGGAGATCAGCTACAGTGGTTTGTGCCGTTAGCCTCACCTGAAGGCTGGTAATGCATTGTTTATACCTTTTCCCTTGCATTTGTTTCCGGCACAATTACTGGTCTTCCCCCAAATCCTGGGATTTGTGGGGTTTGACTACGGCTCCAGATTCACCAGACCCTCCGGGCAGGATGAGGGCATTTGGGTGTGGTGGCACACACCTGTAATCATAGCACTTGGGAGGCTGAGACAGGAGGATCGCTGTGAGTTCAAGGCCAGCCTGCACTACATGGTGAGACCCTGTCTCAAACCAAAACAAAACAGATAGGATGAGGACAGAGTGTGTGCTACCCTGGTAATGTCTGGCCTCACACACCTTGCTTTTCAAGCTGGGGCAAAGGGGAGCATGAATGTGTCTGGAGCCACGTTTTAATATATATATATATATATATATTTTTTTTTTTTCAGGAGCCACATTTTAAAGATGAAATGGTGAAGTTAATTTTAGTAATTTAGTGGTATCTGGTTCAAGAACACTTTTATTTGTGAACAATTCAGTTCTCAAACAGAAGTGCTTAGCAAAAAAATTTTTTTGTTTGCAAACCCTGCACTGGGTGTCAAACACAACATTGGCCACCTTTTCCAGAATTGTGAAGCAAATTAAATTAGTGAGCTGTGGTACTGCCATATATTTAACCTAGCCCAGGGTCTATCATTTCAGCATGAAATCTATATAAAATTATCAATGACACAATGTCTTTTTTAACTAAATCTTTATGATCGCCTGTATACTTCACAGTATGGTCTCAGTTCTGACGCCTGCATTGCAGTTGCTCAATAGCCACATGTGGCTAAGTTACCAAGTTAAATATGGCAAATCTCAATTTGTGTATCCCAACCCTCTAAATAACCTTGAGGGCTCTTTTTGTGAACCATTCAAAGGATGGAAAGAAAAGTATTTGCAAGATGATGAGTATGTTTTTAGTTATTTGTTTGATTTATTCTGAGAAAGGAAAACAATATAAGGAATTGACTGCACCATTCGGATCTACAACTGGTGGCCAGCTTAGTTGCCTATAGCAGAAGAGAAACAGAGTGATGAATTCTATATCGTTGCATAGCGTGTATCATGAGCCTCCTGCTCTTAGAATGTAGTAGGTACAATGTGAAGATCAGAAAGCTCTAGACTCCTGACTAAAGAGTGACCTGTGAAGTCAGCTCATTGAGGACTTCTGGGGGTCTACCATCACCCCCAAGTCTTTCTGTTCACATTCATGCTCCCCTTTGCCCCAGCTTGAAAAGCAAGGTGTGTGAGGCCAGACATTACCAGGGTAGCACACACTCTGTCCTCATCCTATCTGTTTTGTTTTGGTTTGGTTCTTTTGAGACAGGGTCTCACCATGTAGTGCAGGCTGGCCTTGAACTCACAGTGATCCTCCTGTCTCAGCCTCCCAAGTGCTATGATTACAGGTGTGTGCCACCACACCCAAATGCCTTCATCCTGCCTGGAGGGTACAAAGAAACGTGGACATCTCCCTTCACTCCCAGTTTCAGGGGGACTCCTCCACCCTAGGGCTTCTCAAATTTTCCATGTATCAGAATCACCTGTGGGGCTTGTTAAACTTCAGGTAACTGTGTCTCACCCCAAGTGTTTCTGATTTGATAGATCTGGGAAAGATGGCTGAGAAACAATGTATATTTCTAACAAGTTCCAAGCACACCGATGCTAGAGGTCAGAGGACCACACTTTGAGAACCGAAACACATCCCTAAATTATGTGTATATTATCCAATAGTGAGAACAAATCTAAGAAAAGACATAGGCACCTTTTTCACTCTTTGTCAGACAAATACAATTTTTAAATAGCTAAGGTGTTTGGCTCTTTCTCCTCGGTGCCTCATTATTTCATCTAGTCCAGGGAAGGAATGAAGAATTCATGATGAAAGCAGAAAAGACTGAAGGGGAAAAAACGAGGGGGCAGAAAGGCAGGAGGGAAAGTGGGAGTAGGGCTTGGAATGTAGCTCAGTGGTAGAACACTTGCGTAGCATGTGTGAGGCCCTGGGTTCAATTCCTAGAGGGAGAGAGACAGGGCGGGACAAAGAGAGGGAGGGACAGAGAGACAAGGTGGACAGAGAGAAGGAAGTAGAGATGAGCAAGATCCCAAGAGCTCAGGGTGGTGGAGCATCCTGAAGATCTGTGCTAAGGGGAGAAAAAGCTAACAGAGCCACCTTTACTTCCTTGATACACTAGGGGGGAGCAAATTTTATCTACCTTTTTTTTAACTGAGTCACAAAGGCATCACAGGAATTGTTTTCCTCTTTTTTTTTTTTTTTTTTTAAGAGAGGAAACAGTGGCTGAACTTCGTTAGACAGTGGAAAGTCACAAACCACGAGAACTTGGATGCCCCATTCTTGGGTCACGCACTGCTTCACACCCCCTCTGTCTGTGTGCAGGTGTTTTACTCTCTAAGCTTCAGGACACCTGGTTGTAAAGGGAGAGGCATTAAACTTACTGCGTTACACGCAGCTAGGAATCTGGAATGCATCTCTGGAGATACACACTAAGCCTGGCTCAAAACTTCCAAGAAAGTCAGCGGGAGGGAAGGAAAAATAGTGCAATGACAAGACGCCCTGCTTGGACCGCCTCGTCCTCACTGAACTGCCCAGAGCTCGCATTCCAGCTGCACTGTGGTGACCCAATGTTCCAGTAAACAAGGAGGAGACAGAGGGACAGATCTCAGATCAAGCTACCCTGGAGCTTTCAAACAGAGACAGGGGACCTGCAGGGGGATAGGGCAAGGAAGGAGGCTATCTTTGTGCATACCCTGGATCACACACACACACGCACACACACAACTGCCACTGAGGCTTGGACAGACACCAAACGCTGGATGTTCTAACCTCACAAAGGTCTGAAACTGACCTCCTTTAGGATCACTCCCAGGAAGCCCAGAACATGAGGATATGGGAAGAGTAAAGCAAGCAGACATTGACTCAGGTCAAGCCAGGCCACTGACTAATGATGGCCACATACTACACAACACTTCTGCCTTCCAGAAAGACACAGAGCTGTGAGAGACAAGCAAAGTCATTCAATCCACATCCCTGTTTGATTTCATGGCGTCAAATCACTGACTGAGGGTTCTGTGATTCTTCCAGTTTAACCTACCTCCCTGTCCCATGCCTGCACTATCCCATTGCCTTCTTCAACTCTACTCTCATTGCATCAGTTAACAGATGAGCCGAAAAAAAAAAAAATCTGAGGGGCTCAGTATGAATATGAGGAAGAGTATGCAAGCTCAAAGAGCAAAGCTGGAGAAGCTCCTTCCCAAAAGTGCCCTCTGCACAGGATTATTGAGGGCTTTGTAGATCAAATAGCATCTCATTTCCCCTCCCCAAATACATGTGAGTGACATTTTATATTCTGTATAGCTAAATTTCTTATGATCCACACTGGACCATCTCTGATCACTATGGAGATGCTACTGAAAACAAGTCATGAATAAAGTCATAGGGCCACTGAATGACCAGTAAGTCCCTTTGTCACACTGTATGTCACATTCATCTTTCACAGCCTGTCCTGCTTCACAGGTTGACTTTATTTCTGAGACTACTGGTTTGCTTTTCCCCCTTACTAGTGTTGGGTTATTATTCCTTTGTTTTCTTGTATATAGATCAAATTTGGGCAATAATTTCATCTCTATTTTAAAGTAGGAAAAGTCAGATTTTGAAAATTTTCCATGTAAGAAGCTGTATGATTCCTCCATTAAAGCTGTGAGTGGTGTGCTTTGGAAGTTTTGGGAGCTGGTTTTCAACTGCAGATGGGCTTCATTCTGAACATTAGAATCCAGTGCGTATTGTCAGCTTTGACTCACCAATTGTCACACCCGTTTTTGAACAATCAAAACACCATGGAAATGATGATGCTCGCTTGAATACTCATGGCAGGAAAAAGCCTCACGCTATTTCCTCAATAATAATGATAACAGAACCTGCCTCCTGTCTCTCCAGTGTGCTTAAAGCACCATGCGTATTTTTTTTCTGGTGTTCACAGCCACCCTACAAGGTTCCAGTCATTCTCATTTTACCCACTGAGGCTGTAAGTTGAGACCAGGAAAAGGAAGAAACCAGGTATTATCCAAACCAACATCTGCTTGAACTCACAGTAACCCATACAGACCTTTGCTTAGTCTCTCCCACAAGTTGTCATTTGCCGTCATAGCTGGTGCTAATTTACTCCACCAAGCCTTCTCTACTATGCACCAAGACTTAGGTGGACCAGAAAGGCACTGTGGATGATAGAGCTTGGGCTGAGGGTTTGGCAGTTTCCTGAAAATCATCTAGGCTAAATTCTGAGAGATCAGAAAAGTATGGACCTGATAATGAGATGCGATGGGGCAAAAGGTTAAGTGACTTGGGGTCAAAGCAGCTTCCACACATAAGACAGGGAGCCCAGCCACAATCTTCCAGGCAAATTTCCACCCAGGGCAGGGCACTATGTGTGGAAATGGGAGTGAAGCTGGGGACACTGGGACAGGAATTATAATTAGTTACCTGTTCATGCATTGTCTGTTCCCTCCCAGCACCCTTTCTCATTCCAGTTGGTTTATATGTGCCCTGTCTGCCCTGTGTTCAGATTTATCTAACCCTAACTGACCATTTCTTTCTCTTCTTTTGCTCTGATTTAACTAAGTTTGCTCACACACAAACTTAGTTAAAAACTATGAACCCACTCCAGCAGCCTGTTTTACGGTGGCATCAGTCCATTCACGAGGCCAGAACGTTCATAACCATAGCTGATCATAAAAACATGAAAATTATACATAGTAATGGGGTACCGTTTGTCTTTTGATATGACCCTACATGACCATTTCTTACAAAGCCATCTCTATCCACTCCTCGTCTTTCCCCAGAAATGTAACATGATGGCCATATGGGCATAGACTTAGAAATCAGATACACCTAGGTTTGTTTCCTTTTAGCTGTATGATTTAGGGTATATTTCTGAACTTTTCTGAGCCTCAGTTTCCTAATCTATAAATTGGGGGTAGTAATCACATCTTCATCGGCTTGTTAAAGTGATGAAAATTAATAAAGTTCCACCTCTTATAGAGCAGGAACATGGTGAATGATATTATTGACCTTGGACCTATTGGTGTAGCATATCCTCTGCTCAAGAACAATAGGAGCATAAAGAATATTACAGGTAGAAAATCTTGGTGCTTATGTAGTTCTACTCCATTTGAGAAGAAATCCAATGTTTGAAGTAAGTTAATAGACTTGTTCAAGGTTATATGCTTTACTAGTTCCAATCTTCAATAAGGAAATTAATTTGCTGGAGCAGTCGAAAGCTTCGCCTTTGAAGTCAGACATGAGAATTTGAATTCCATCTGCCAGCTTGGGGGTCTGCGACAAGTGACTGACCTGGTTCTGCTTCATTTCCTCATGTGCAACATTGGGATAATAGAAGCAGCTAGGAACGGTGGTGGGGAAAACTAAATAGGATAATGTGCCTCAGGTCCCCAGGGAGCCCCAGTGACTGGGGGCTCCTGCTGGTTTCCTCACATCATTAGGACATTCCAGGGCTGGTTTGAACAGGGAGAGCCCAGTAGGACGAAATGAGTAGAGCTTTAAAACATAATGAGCTTTGCATAGATGACAAAATAAGGACAAGTAGGAATAACTTTGCTTACCAGCCCTCAAATGCCAGCTTTAGACCATGGAAGAATTCTTAGTGGCAGGACCCACAGCAAAGATTGGGAAGATTATCTGCAGGCTGCATTAGAACTCTGAAGTGAAAGAAAGTAGACCTGTGTGTGCGTGTGTGTGTGTGTGTGTGTGTGTGTGTGTGTGTGTGTGTGCGCGCGCGCGCGCATGTGTACGTGCGCACGAAGGGAGGAGGAGAATATCATCGAATATGATCCGGAGGGTTCTAGGAACAGATCTTATGTGTGTGTATAAATTTATAGTGAAACAAATCATAAATTATATTTTGAATTGTCAACACAAAGAGGGAAATGGCTTTGAGATGGGTGACCACTGTTTCAGATGCAGGGCTTGCTGTGGCTTTTAAATAACGACCATAGGCAAGTTTTGCAATGAAAAACGAATTATGGTACTTGTTTTTTTTCCAAGATGAATATGGATAAGGGCACAGTCAACTCAGCCCCTGCATGTCCAATTACAGGTTTTGAAATGCACCCAAAGGCAGAATTTAGAAACCTAAAATGGAAAAGCTGAGGAGAAACAATTTTGCAAGTGGACAAGTGACTAACTCCCAAGTGTCCCCCAGGGACAATAGAGTTTTGAAAATATTATGTGAACAGCTTCCAAATGTCCCATGGGAGTAAGGATTGACATTTTTAGAACTAATTAGGGTGAAATTGATTAGGGTTTCTCTTAGCCTAATGGCACTGACTGCATAATTTATGTAGAATAAACATGTATTTCTCACTGCTTTGGAGATCAAAGTGCTGCCTGGTTTGGTATGTGCAGTGACAAATCTCCACTTCCTAGAAGGCGACTTGAACTCTGCAACCTCTGTAGTTTAGCAAAGTCATTCCTCATGTGAGAAGAGCAGAAGAGAACCCACACCAGCAGCCTGTTTTACGGTGGCATCAGTCCATTCACGAGGCCAGAACCCTCATAACCTAAACATCAGATACTGTCACCCCACACTGTGGTAATTGGGATTATGCTTTCACCATGTGTAATGTGGAGGTGACAAAATCATTCTCATCCCAGCAGACTCTGAAGGAGGATAACTATACTGTACTGTTAATTTACCCAGATGCCTGGACAACCTATATAATGGAGGGAGATGTCAAGTACCATCAGATGGAAAGCATGTGACCCAGTATCACACACAAACTTAGTTAAAACCTATGAAATTCTTAAGAAAAAGGACCTATATGTTCATAACCTTGTATTCATTCTAGTGACTAGAAGAGGGAATACATTCGAAATATATTTAACCAATAAGTTAATGGCTTGGTTACTTCCAAGATTAAAAGTTCCCCAGCATTAAGGATATTCAGGCGGTTCCTTAGGTGAAACCATACAAAGGTTTTGAAGAATTTTTTGAATGTGACTGCTATAGGGTTCTAGCAAGTCTAATGCTATGGGCATGTAGCAGAGCACATTAACTCTCTGAGATGGATGAATCTGATTTGAATGTTGAGTAACCAATCAGAGTAAAACTACAAGAAACAAATCAGAGTCAAAGAATTGTCCCAGTGGGGAAACTGATCATGCTAACCTTTTCTTAGTCTCCTACTCTGCAATGTAAAGTCATTCTCTGGGCAAGGTTAGCTTTGAACCCCCACTACCATGATGGTACAGATCATGGCAGGGTGACGTGACCTCTCATGTCTACCATGGCCCAGGCAGCTAGTTCATCACAAGCCCATTCCTTTCCCTTCGTGGACAAGCACAGAGTACACATCATCAGTTTCCTGTGAGTTAAGTGCAGCCACAGCCTGAATCCTAATCAATGGGCTATGAGCAGATGTACCATTTGCTGCTTCCAGGCTTGTGCTAAAAGCCTCCCTCTTGCAATTTCTCGGGCTTGCTCCCCATCTGCATACAGGAGGCTGATGCTCAGGGCAATGCTGACAGCCATAAATCGATAATGGCAGAGCCCATAGCTCACCAACTCCCCACTCTTTCCCTCTGTTAGACTGTGAGATGAAATAGAAACAAACTTTCACTCTGTTGTTACAGCAGTTCACATATCTTAGTTAATGTTTCCCTATTTTTGTCTTACTCCCTTTTTTTTTCTTTCTCTACTCTTTAATCTCTGAGTTGATAAAGGACTCAAAAAAGGTGGGTGAAGACATGAGCACAGTGTGAACAGACTGTTGGGCAAATGCCTTGAGTGACTTTCATCTCTTTCTTGTTGGCCTAAGGCAGAGGTATGGGTAGGGTGACCAGGTCCAAAGTTTTGTAACAGATGAGCAACTGAATAAGCCTCAGACCTTGTATCCCCTGCAGTAAATTTCACTTGTCATCTCTGAGCTTTCTAGGGATACCAGCTCTTCTGCCTTTTCCCTAGATTAAGGAAGGTGAAGGAAGACCTGGATACCATCTTTTGACTACAAATATGAAAGTAAATGCCTTGGTTTTTTAACCTCTTCCATCTATCTTATCTTTTATGAGTCACCAACAATTTCACACAGAAATGATAACATAGATCTCAGAGTACAAGCTACAAACAAGAAAGCAAATTGTAGACATATGACTTTGTTGGAGTTCTGTTTTGGCAACTTTAATTTCCCCTGGGTCTTACTTAAACTTTCTTGGCTCTGGATTCTCCCTGCCATGTGGCTAGAGTTCATTGTTTTCTCAGCATACTCTTCTATTTTATCCTGCTTCCTAAGTCTCGCTGTGGTCCCAATAGTCTGTTTTCTCTTCCTTTGTTGATTGTGGCTTTCCCTTTTCATACCAAACCAAAGCTTCTACCTTTCCCTGAGAAGCTAAATTGATTGCTCTATTATACTTTAGCCAAATAACAAAATGGACAAATTTAATGATCTTGGTTCTATTTTCAGTACTGACAGTCTGCTCTATAATTTCCACACCTTTTCCTAATTAACACTTTTTGGGAATCAGCAAGCATGAACAGCAAAAGAGAGAGACGGCTTTCTTCTTGCCTTTATACTCTATGCTTGCCCCATCCCTGGATGGTGCAGCAGTCACACCACCAATCCCAGGGCTAGACAATGAACTAATCACAGATGCTAGATTCAGCCACCTCCATGATTGCATGAGGTTTGGGGGGACACCAAACACAAACCATAACAGTCATATTAATAGGACAGAAGGAGACCGGGTCCCTGACACTCCATTCTAGTCATAGATGGCCAATATCTAGACTTTTACTTAAGAGGAAATTACTCAGAATTGTTTAATTCACAATTATTTTGGGTTTTCTGTCATTTAGACTTGAACTGATTCTATTCAACTACAGTAGGTCCAATATTAAAAGTTAACTGATTTTTGTTCCTTTTTTTTCTCTCCCCCCTCCTTTGTTTCTCTTTTCTCATTTAGAATCATACTGCACAAAAACGCATCTCAACCAAGCCCTCCATTCTGTAGTGTAGAAACTGAGGCTCCCAGTGAGAGGAAGTGACCGAGCAGAGCAGGCCTGAGCCAAAGATGCAAACCCAGTCTCCTGACTCTCAGTCCTGCACTTTTAGGATTCCACCCAGAGGCTCTAAATCAAGCAAATCTTTCTTGGCATGCAACATCTCCCCACCAGGATATTTTACTTTATGTTCTCTTTCCTTTTAAGTCAGCATATACCCATAAGGGAGTAACATTTACTTTTTGAGAAATTCAGACTTTGTAGACAAAGAAACAGAAAGATTATAGCTTAAGATAAACCTTGTTTTTCATTCTTTAAAATAACAATTGATTATATCCTATGCTACCAAGCTTCTGTGCCATTTGGTTGTCTCTTCCCTTCAGTGTGCACTGTTCCTGGGGTGGCCCTGAGGCCTGCAGGATCTAGGCAGGGCCCTAAGCTTTGCCCATAGTTGCCCTGAGAGGGAGAACTGCTGGGCTGCATGAACTGCTCCTGTCTTGGTGTCACTGGAATGAAGATGGTCCCTATTGGTTGGGCCCCAACATCGTTCCCTGGACTTCCAAGATACTCCAGCCTCTCTACTGAGCTAGGAAGACAGTGCAGAAGCTGCCTAGTTCTCACATTAAGCTCCTTTCTCAGAGAATAAGCACCCTTTTCTCCCACTGTCTGTGGAAGAAATTTCCCTGTAACCAGCCAGCATCACATGGGAAAAGGAATGCTAGGAAGAAAACTTTTCATTTTATGTGGTAAGAACTCTGTGAAACAAAAGCAAAATAAAATAAAATAAAAAGAATAATTGAAGCTCAGTGTTGAACAGAAAATCACAATAGTGGAAGCTATACATTTCCATCCAATTGCTGTGACCTGAGCATTCAGATCTGAGCAAAACAAACAGGATTCCAGCCTCCTGGAACTTATCATCCATTCATAATCTACAATTACTCAATTAAATGTAACCACTGAAAATTGTGATAAAGATTATAAAAGAAAGTATAGGACAGCATGAAAGAATATAATGAGGGAATCAAATTTGGGATGCAAAAAGGGCTAGGGAAGGACATATGGCCTGAGACCTGGAATACCAGACGGAATTAGTCAGATGTCAAGCATTCTGGGCAGCAGGAATAGCAGTGGCAAATGTCCTTTGATGGGAAAGATGTTGAGAGCATAGACAGCTAAGACGATGGCTGGAGCTGAAGGCAAAGGTAGGTTACACACACCTAAGGGACCATGTTGAAGACCAGATTTCATTTGAGTTATGGGACTACATGACAAACTTTTTATTGAATGTTGACCTTTCATGATTTGTATTGATTATTTTATGTTATAAAAGATCCACTCAGGGCCATGTGTTTCTGAAGAGGAGCCATCCAATTAACACAATCAGGTTATCAGTCAATCAAAAATATCCTTTAAAATATGTGGAGTCTAGTTAATAGGAAGAGTAAATCCCTCTCATTCACTTGTATGAACTAAGCTGTAGAAAAATTCCATGTTGGATAAGGCTGAAAAATTGCATTCTAGCTAAAATCACAAAGGTACAGTTTCTAGAAATACTGGTCACAGGCACAGGCACAGCCCTAGTGGACATACAGATAGAATGGTTTTACTATACTGACCAGGAAAAGGAAATGAACATTAACTTCAACCAAACAAAAACAAATGTCCTTATAAAGGACAGACTCTTAAGGTTGAATTCATCAATAGCTTGTAACTCTTTGTGGTGGTGAATCATACAGTGTCCTGAATGTTTATTTGTGGCTCATTTATTCCATTGGTCCACGAGGAAGCCATGCTATTGAGAAGCAAATATGTCTGTCAGGTCTTACAGAGGTTTTTCTTTGGTTTTGATGGTCAATTGGAAATACTCATGTCATCCCTTCCCAGGGAACTGTGAAATATCCATTAAACACAAATTCTAAGGGATCTTCTGCGCTTGGGAGAAACCTGCCTTCCTTCCACTTAAGATTATTAGTACACTCCTTTATTGCTATAACAAATGTTGACTTTTAACCCATTTGTCTGGTTTACAAAATATATGCATCTATCTTTATTTAGCAGGACAAAACACCCTCTTGAAAATCTAATCCCAATCATCAAAGTTTATTAAAACTCCAGCTAAGAGTTATTGCATTTATTAAGTATTCAGTTAAGTCTAAGAGACAAGGTATCTCTCAATATTTTAATTTTTATTCCCATCTTATTCTGGACTACCAAAAATTGATGAACTTGAATCACATTATCTTACCATTCCATGGAAACATTTTCATGCTACTCTATCTTTATTTTGTTTTTTCAAAAATTATCATGAGTCTTATAAATTCTAATTCATCATTCACAATGAGATGAATATTAGAAATTTATATCATTTAATGCAATAATTCCCCCTTTTCTATAGAGAATATGTCCCAAGAACCTCAGCAGATGTCCTAAATTGTAGATGGTACCAGTCTCTATATAGTATTATGTTCTTTCTTACACTTACACAAATCTGAAGGCTTTCTAAGTACTTATCCCACACTGTGGCTGGAAATCTTACGCTTTTAAAGCGCAACAGTAAAACTAGCACAAATGTCTATTTCTTTCTGCATTTTGAGTATAGATTTGTTCTATCCTAGAATTTAGCATAAATTTTCTTTCCTTACTAAGTCAAGAACTTTCATATTTCACTTAAAGAAAGCACTTTACAACTTCTTGTTTGAATATCTGAGTTGCTAGCATTACTACTCCTATCCTTTGGGGGCCGTATGAAGTAAAGATAATGATTACTTGAACATAAGCACTTTAACACTGCAACAGTGCATCCACTAACCTAGTCAACTGCTAAGTAACTACTAATGAGCATATAGCATAGTATGGAAACTCTGGATAAAGGGACGATTCATGGTAGTGGTAGGATAACAACATACTCAGATAGCCCACAAAATGTATTATTTTTGGACTTCAGTTGACCATGGGTAACTGAAATTACAGAAAGCAAACTGTAGATAAGGAAGGAGACCCTGTTAGCTAGTAAGAGTTATTCCATATTGTTCTCTATCCTCTCTCTTTTCCTTTCTTCTTTTTTGTGTTTTTCCTTTCCTTAACCCTCACCTCAGGCTGCCATAAAGTCTTAATCAAATTTTTGCATTCAGTCCCAGCCATTGCTCTACCTCTTTTTTTTTTATCAGTACTGGGGCAGGGATCGAACTCACGACTGCATGCTTACTAGGCAGGTGCTTATGCTGCTGAGCTAAATCCCCAGCCCCCCATTGCTCTACTTCTTATGATAGATGGAAATTGAGTTTCTCTTTTAATTTTGTTTCTATTTAAATCCTTATTTTTTAATCTGAATGTTTCTATTTCATATAAATTCATTAAAAATAAAGGCAACACATTAAATATATTTTTCTTATATTTGAAAGTATGTATCTTCTCTGGACAACGAGGTGTAAAAAACTAGCCAATGGAAAGTTGGGATGAGAAGTCCAATCATACATGATTTGTAGAGTCATTTTGAATACGCCTGCATTAAATAAGATAGGCAGTACTCTCTTCTTTCTAGGTTGACCTTGGAGGGCAGGTACTGGTAGGAGCAGGTTATGTGGGATTTAATGTCTATTAGCCTTGGACAAGACCCTCCACATTTCCAGAACTACATTTCTTCATTTGTAGAAAAAGACATGAACTAGGGAAATATTGGGGCTCCTTTCAGCTCTAATATTCTATGGGTCTCTGCCTATAAAAGACACAGAAGAATCATTCCCATCCTTAAGATCTTTGATTCTTTAAAAGAAGTAAAATATCAGCCATGTTCCATTTGCAAAGAATACCATATGTACAAGTAAATCTGCATATTGAATGTTAAAATTCAATATTATAATAACATAATAATTCAATAACATAAAAGCTGCTTCAGATAGAATTTTGCTTTTGGTTTTCTTTCTCTAGGATAATCTAATAAATTAGAATAAAATTAGTATTTCATTAAATGATACATCTCAGTATTTTTATTTTGAGGATCAAGCAAAAGAACTTTTGTTGTTTCTATTGTTGTGTGTGAACTTGTTTGTTAGAAGTGTGTACTGTAGACAGATGAAAAAGGTCAGGACTGGAACAATCTGAGTTCCAGCTGACATAATCTGTAACGATTACTTAGAAGAAAAACGCTCTTAGATCTCTGTCTTTGCCGCATTTTCCGCAAGAATGAAGACCATGCTTAGTGATTAGCCCGTCTGTATTCAAGAAAATGCCAACATCACTCTGAAGGGACGCAGTTACTGTGAAAGGCCCCAAACGAATCTTGCGGAGGGACTTCAACCATATCAGTTTAGAACTCAGTCTTCTTGGGAAGAAAAAGAAGAGGCTCAGGGTTGACAAATAGTGGAGAAACAGAAAGGAACTGGCTACTGTTCACATGATCTGTAGTCATGTACAGAGCATGACCAAGGGCCGATGTTACCGTTATGAGGTCCGCGCATGCTCACTTCTCCATCAATGTCATTCAAGAGAACAGGCCTTCTGCCGAAACCCAGAATTTCTTGGGTGAAAACCACATTTTCTGGGTTTGTACGAGGGCAGGTGTTGCTTGCTCAGTATCCCAAGCCCAGAAAAATGAGCTAATCCTTGGAGGAATTGACATTGAGCTTATTTTAAATTCATGTGCGTTGATTCAGCAAACCATAGCAGTCAAAAACAAAGATATCAGAAAATTTTTGAGTGGCATCTATGTTTCTGAAAAAGGAACACTTTGATGAATAAGATCTCTAAGAGTTATCCAGCCACGGAAACAAGCTTTTGGATTGTAAAACTGGCCTGTGATATTTTAATGATGCAATAAAAGATCTTTATTGATTTGGGAAAAAAGAAAAGAAACAGAAAAAGAGGGAAATATGCAGTTTGTAAAATGTGAAGGGAAACAGTCTCATACACTGATCCCAGCAACATAAATCTATACAATCTTTTGGAAATGACCACAATAAACAACAAAAGCCATAAAAATGTTTTCTATGTATAATTCAGCAGTTTTACTTCTGAGCAGGTAAATGACTAACTAGAATAAAATTATATTTGTTATTAAGGAAAATGAGAGAAAGAATAACAAATGGCAATCTAAGTGGTGAAGTATGATAGAACCATTAAAGAATAATGGGATCCAAAAAGTATAATAGGTATTGTAAAAATGAAAGGGAAGCAAAGTGTTCTAAAAGATATAATGGTATGTATAGTGTGTAAGACAGATGATAATATTACTAAATTTCTATTAGATCATTGAATAGAAGAATTTGCACTGTCAATGTTTGAGTGTCTAGCCACTTTTTATGCTTTGACTTTGTAACATTAACAACTATTGTTAAGATGACAATATGTAATGTATCAACTAGCAATTTTATGATGTTAATTTTTTTAAAGTCTGTATTCTACTTTTTTCTCTTTTTTTCTATTTTTTAAAATTTTCTTTCTTTCCTTAAATAAAATTAAAAATTAAAAAAATAGAACCATTAAAAATTTGATCTTGAAGGATGAAAAAAAATAAAGCTTTGACATCATCTCACATCATCCCAAGACCCAAAAGGAAGAAGTCCTAGTTTAGGAGAGTAGTTAATGATTAGGTTTTAGTTAAGGTTAGATTAGGTTCTTCCTTGCTAAGAGCAAACAAGCAGGGTAATATGGTTTTCAGAACATGCCATCAAATCGACAAGGGAAAAAGTACTTTTCTTATAATATTAAGTAAGATTCCAAATTCTACATCAGCATCATTTCAAACCTGTTTCATTATACACAAAGACACACTTAAATACATCTAGTTTTAAAAGATTAGACAAAATAATGTTTATAATTGTTATCGATTTGATTTGTTGACTTTTTAATAGGTTACTTGAAATATAAAAGTCTGCCAAGAGTTCCCAAGCTTGATGACACTACTCAATGCCACTTTGTGGAGAGGGACAAAACAACTCGCAGTAACCTGGGGTGTGTTTTTCCAGAGGGCTGTGAAATCGTGTGTGGCCAATGGTCACACACTGAGGATCCATTCTGAAGATCATTTTATCTCATACTCCAGTTTAATGTAATGACCTAGTAATGAAAAGGAGATGCTGGAAAGGAAGTGTAGCTTCATAAACAAGTTGAAAAACACATTTGATTTTCCTGGACTGTGGCTTACAATAATAAGAGCAACAGGCTCTTGGCAAAAGGCAGAACAGGAAAGAGCAGAGTGTGAGAGACTCATTAACTGATCAAAAGCACTGTACATTAACATTTGATGATGAAAGGGAAAACGATTCAGATAAAACATAACTATATGTGATAGTATGATGGAAAACATCAAGTGTTAAAAAAAAACAACAATAGTGAATATCATCGGTTGGTCTTAGAAGAAAATGAAAAAGTTTTGGTGGCAAAAGTATGCATCATGACTTGAATATTAAGTATCCTCCCAAATCTCATTACAGTGAAGGCTTCATGGCTGATGGCACTATTGAGTGGCAGGGGACAGTTTAGGAAGCAGAGTCTATAGCTGGAGGAAGGCATGTCACTGGTCACCAGGATGTGCAGACTCGGGCAGTGGGCGCTCTGCGCTCTTTCTGTCCTCTATCTCCTTGAGTTGACAGCTCGGCTCCACCGTGCACCAGCTTCCATGGTGCTCTCCTTCACCACTGGCCAACCAGAGGGGTAAATGAACATGCCCTGAGACACCTGAAACCGTGAGCCAAGATAAATATTTTCCTTTCTGATTACCTGAGGTGTCTTTTCATAGAATAGAAAGCTGACTAACACAGTCAGGCTAATAAATGTGAACATAACCATTTATGTAAAAAAGAAAGCATGCTTTGAAAAAGAACTTGGAATTTAGAAAGTGATTCAAGGATAGAATACACAATATATTCTTTGCCATTGCTAGGGTGTATATATTATGGTAGACTCCCCACTGCCCCAAAAAACCAATTAGTTGAAAGGTAGAAAAATTATAATATATAATACAATTAATTACTTCTCTAGGAACATCAATACTGCAGAGAATAGAAACTTTTGGGGAAAGATTAAACATTAGAGAAATGGAGTGATAAAACTGAGGGAGTAATTAAGAATATAAAAGACTGGCCAAGGATTTAGCTCAGTGGCCCAAGCACTTGCCAGGTAGGTGCAAGGTCATGAGTTTGATCCCTGGTACCATCAAAAAAAGAGACAATTTGCAAATACAGGTTAGAAAACTGACAATAGAGAAGGGGTCTGTTTGAATATTAGAAAGACTAACACTCTGAAAGAAAATGAATCTAATAAATTCTTTCCTTCTTAAAACAGAAGTTTGAGAAAATAATAGCTTCCTTGCATAGAACACCATTCAATATTAATTTATAAAGTTAATAGATTGAATGTACAGAGGCAATAAAAATGATGATAGCTTATATTTATTGAGCATATAACATGTTTAAACACAGTAATACATACTTGAAATAATTATAAAAATAACATTTATTGGTTACATGCTGGGTATTACTTCTTTTAATCCTCTCACAGTTTTGTAAACCCATTCTCACCTTACAGAAGAAACAGGGTTAAATGGATTAACTAGTGCAAAATGCAAAGCTAATAACAATGAACCTGAAAGCCCACGTTACATTTACTTGACTCCAAAGCCCATTTGTTAACCTCGTTTCTTCTTGTTTTAAAGCCCTGTAACCTAGTTAAACAAAGAGAATTCCACGAAAAGTCAGCACACATGTTAAACTTCAGAAAAGTAGATTTTAGGACGGGAATGTAACTCACTTGAAGAATGTTTGCTTAGTACACGCCAAGACCAAGTACACATCTCCAACGTAACACACACAGAAGAAAAAAGTGGAATTCATAAAAGAAAAAGAAAAGAGAATAATTCTATGACCAATAATTTCAAAGAGCAAGGCATCTCAAGGACTTTGAGAGATCATAAAAATTAAGATTTATACTATTACAGTCAAGAATGATTCAAGCATGTGAGTGTGTGTGTGTGAGTGTCTGTCTGTGTGTGTAGAAAAATAATACAGAGAGATTAGCAAAGCGGCTGTGCAGGACATTTAGGTTTTAAAAGAATTAGCACAAAAGAATTGACAGAAGATCTCCAAAATAACAGTTGCAGGAAAAGCTGAGACATGTAAAAATTCTGAGGAACACAATTCTGAAGAAAACAATTATTGCTTTCATCGGGTTTAGAGCAGGAGGAACAAGAAGAAAGCTAGCTGACTGAGGCAAATGATGTACAAATGATGGGAGCCAATTTGAAAGCATTAAGAATAGGCCCCATCAAACTGATTTGCTTTTTTTGATGGAATTACCAAGCAGATAATGTAGTATAGCTTGATCTTAGTGAAACATTTTGTCAAAGTCTCATAATACTCTCTGGGGCAACATGGAGAAACACAAGGTGACTTTCTATCTCACTAAGCAACCAATGCTAAGGGCACTTAAGTGTTTGCTATGAGTCTGAACATGTGGTGTGTGAGCCTCAGTTTTGTGTACTGTTTGACACTTCCAAGAGAAATTTGGCTTAAGAGTGCATGTTATCACACTCACAGATGACCTGAAGCTAGGAGAGGTACCTAATACGGTAATTGGTAGGATCAACTGGTAAAAGTATCTGTCAAGATGAAGCTATTGAAACAAAGTTTGACGCATTATCTATGTAAATTTCTTGCTTTTAAAGAAAAGCCATTTGGGGTTGTACAAGATGTGAGAGGTTTGACTTCCAGTACTCAATTGCAGAGAACCTCACAGATACTCACAGCAAACACGGAATCAACAAGTACAGGGCCTTCAGAAGGGTCTCTGTGGCCTTTGGCCACCTTCACAGGTGTACAGTTCCCAAATTAAGGAAGGACGCATCCTCACTGTATCTATAGCACACATTCGGAGTTGAATGTCTAGTTCGAACAACCGTATTATTTAGATATTTAAAATATAAAAGAAACCATTACTGGTGATGTCTGTTGTCTTGGAATCAGAAATCATATCACATTAAAAAGTTGTGGAAGAAATGGAAAAGATTAGTCTGGGGGAGGGAAGAAGCCTACAGAAATTCTAATACTGCCAAAGTTCAGCTTCTTGGAGTTTCCCATACTACATTGTCTGTCACATTAACCCATGAATCATCTTTGTAGAATTTATTACAGTCTGAATTGCTTCTTTTATACCTGTGCCTCCTTCACATAATTAAATATCCATGCAAGAAGGAGCCTTACATGATGGTTCACTGTTCTGTCTGTAGCACCTTGTCAGTGCCTGAAAAGGAAGGCGTCAGGTTGAGGCCTGCTAGGTTAGAGTGATTACTGGAACCTCCACAGAGGGCGCTGTGGCCATAGAAGAGAACTATCAGACAGAGTTTTAAAATAGTAAAAACAAAGAAAGGGATTGGAATGTCTCAAAACAACTGGTACAGTCTCCCCCATGTCAGTTGGGTGGGTTGAGGTTACATGGTACAAACTGATCTCTGGGACCTGTTAGCCAGAGACCCGAGGTGACAGTGCTTTAGATGGGACTACAGGTTAAAACCTTCAAACATTATACTACTTAAAGAGGAACTTGTAGCTTAAGCCTAAGGTTTTGGCTGACCCCTGCTGAGATGTCAGGCATGTTTGGACATAGCCAGACAAATGGTGGAACAGGCTGGATGGAAGTTAATTTGCAAAACACCAAAGAGACTGCTGGGCATGTGTGTGGGGGGGTTGTACAATTGGTGTCCCCTGCTAGATTTCTCACTTGTGTAGACACTCCTGGTGATTTGATGGGGTAGTCAAATTTTTATTTGCTGGTGATGAGATAAAGCAACCAGATTGCTTACACATTGCTGATGAAAATGCTCAAGGTGGAGGACCACCTGGACAACTCTCTTTGAATAAAGAGCATTCACTTCCACTATGGCTAAAGCTAGCCCTGTGTCCATGTACTGATGTGTACCAAGCTGGCTAAGCTATTTCCTTTTCCTTTCAGTTGGCTCTGTAAACAGGGCTAGCTGAAGTGCTGATGCCTAATCTTTGAAACTAGGTGACAGTCACTGTTTTCTGGCCCCAGTGTCTCCCTAAACACGGTTGAGCAGGTTGGGATGGCAAAGCCACTGCTCCAGGGCTGTCAACTGGGTTCCAGCCTTGGGTTAAAAAGCTATGACTTCCCAGGGCGGAGAAGTTTGCACATCAAAGGTGAAGCACTGCCCCTAAACATTAAATGCTACCTCAGTTGTGTTATGCAGATTGGTCTTTCTGCACACCCTTCTCTCTGTGTATTGCAGAGGTGCTTTCTGGTCTCCTACATAGCTCAGCTCACAGTACTCATGTAATTTCACCATTCTCCACAGTCACTCCTCCTCAAGCCACTCCCTTCTTCATGAATTAATAAAATCTGGATTAAGCCCTGGTTCAAGGCTTTTGTTCTGATGAACATTTTTCCTGGCCAGACTTAGGACCTGTTGGCTGCCCATAAAAATAAATATGTCTTAGTGTCTGTACTCTTGCCATGGGTTGCACCATAAGTGGTAGATTGGAATAACTCACTAGAATTACAATAATGTTTCCATGGAATTACAAATATAAACTTCCCGGACTGCGATAGGGACAGGAAAGTGATCTCTATAGCTCAGTGGTTACACATATACTAGAAAACAATTTAGCAAATTTTATAAAATCCAACATAAAGCCACCATATGAAGCAGCAATTACACTCTGAATATTTGTGCTAGAAAAGTGAGAACTTACATTCACACCAAACACTGTAAAATAACCAAAATAACCAAAGTATTATTAATTTCAAAAGCTGAAAACAATTTAGATATCCTCCAACAAGTAAATGGTTAAGTGGTGATTTGGCCATACTAGGGAATATTATTCAGTGATGAATAACTTCAAAGAATCTCCAGAAAATTAGAGAATTACATGAAGTGAAGAAAATCTGTCCCAAAAACTATATATTGTATGATTTCACTGATATAACTTGCTTTAAATGGCAAGAAGAACAATCAATGCCCTGGACCAGTGATTGTAAGAAAATATGAGTTCTTATTGTGATAAAAAGATTCTGTATCTTGACTAAGTCATTGTTAATATGTACTATTGTGATTTTGTACTATAGTTTTGTAAGATGGAGAAAAGAGATAGGTGGTTCAAATGGTCACTCTATATTATGTATTGACTTGGGGGGGGGGACTAGGGATCAAACTCATGACCTTGTGCTTGCCAGGCAGGTACTTACGCCACTGAGCTACATCCCCAGCCCTCTATATTATTTCTTACAACTGCACATGAATCTACAATTACCTCAAAATGAAAATTTATTTTTAAAAAAGTTTTGCTTTCAAGTGATAGGTGGGAAGACAGGGCTAAGGGAGTGGGAGAGGAGATTGAATGAGGCAGATCAGCCTCCCAGGAAAGAGTCATTTAGATAAAGAGGCAACCAGGCATCCATGACATCACCCAGCTAGACCAGTGGCACATCTGCCCTCTCTGTGCGCATGCAAACTAAATCACCCAAGCAGCCAAGCATCAGATATTCAAGTTGAATTGTGTTGGCACTTTGAGATAAATAAGTAAGTTTGAGTTGGTCTCTGAAAGGTTTGCCATTACTGAACTAGACTGTAAAGTCTAAGAGAAGGGAATTGTGTCCTGATTTATTACTAGATCACTACTGCTTCCACTGTATTGCTTGAGCTATCAAAAGACTTTACAACAAGTGTTCCTCTCCATTCAGTTAACCATGTGTAGATCTGAGGAACAGCAAGCTACTGAACTCTGCTTGATTCCTCCATTTGAAAAGAGCAGATTTAACCAAACAGGTACTTGTTTCCCTTTGAGTTCAGACTGACTGAGGACTGACAGACTGACAAGCTAGTAAAGAAGCCCTAGAGCTGAGATACTAAATGGAACTTCATGGCTATTAAATTCATCTGTCCCAAGCCCACTGCTGAATAACTGACCTAGGCATCTGGATTAACCTTTGTCACAGTAGAATCATAATAATGCTGCTTTGGTAGCTTCTAACAAAGTGTAATTCCGTCAAGAAGGAGCCATGATCCCTTAGTCCAAACGCGTTTGAGAGCTTGTGGACTTGAAATGCATGAAGAAAGTGTGGGCCTGATGGAACAATAGGAGACCTGCTTCAGGGAGGCAGTGGCAGTGTTGCTGGGTCCAGAGCCATGGCCCAGGGCAGGCACTGAGGAAAACTTCTGAGTGGTCTTGTTTCTGAATGTATGTGCAATATCTCCTGGGGACTCCCAGAGCTAATCCAAGGAAAAATTGCAAGAGGCTGAGATCCCACATAAGCAAGTAGAGATTGGAATCAGATAACTTGGATTATTTATTTATTTATTGTTTTTTTTTAGACAGTCTTGCTATGTAGTTCAGGCTGGTCTTGAACTCAAGGCAAGCTTCTTGCCTCAGCCTCTCAAATATTGGGGTTATAGGTGTGTAGCACCATACCCAGCTCCAAACATGTTTTTAACAGATGGTATTATATCATACCCATTGTCTTCTCCCTAGTACTGGGGATTGAACCTAGGGAGACCCTCACACATGTTAGGCAGGGTTCTGCCACTGAGCTATACCCCATCCCCTGTTTGTTTGTTTGTTTGTTTGTTTGTCAATATTTTTAAGACAGGATTTCATTAACTTGTCTGGGCTTACTTCAATGTATTCTCTGCCTCCCTCACAAAGCTTTTAATTTGAGATGTATGAGAAAGCTTTTGGAACGTCAAGTACTACGGTATATGTATGTAATTTTGGGTGCCATGATTTTAAGAATTCTTAGACCTCTTTTCAGGTACCCTATAAAATACTATAACATCTGAGGTCCCATTATTGACCTGGAATGATCTGATGTATGCATCCATGGAGACTTTTGCCCCCTTGACATCACCTAGCAGCTGTCTCTGGAGCAGAATCTCCTGTAATTCCCTGACCACTTCTTTGCCCAGGCTTCTGTTCAGGATGTCACCATGGAGTGAAATGTGGTGACAGAAGAGCCACAAAGCACGTACTAGAAGTTAGAAAATGGGCTCAAGAATTAGGCTCCTGATTCACTGTCTAATTGTAAATCTGTACCCGGCCTATAACCTGGAATTTCAAGAGAGTGTAGTGACTCCTGGGAAGAGGGGATGGGAACCAGGAAACCAGAGTCCCTTCCTCTGGTCCCACTCTTCAGTAAGCTCTTCCTCTGTCAGTTTTACTAAGGCACAGGCTTGTGCTCTGCATCCACCTGAGGACAGAGCTCCCCACACATGCATCAGGTAAGCAGAGGAAGCATAAAAAGAGATGCCCACGCCCAGTCTCCAGCCACTCTGGGGGAAGGTTTAGCTGCAAAGAAAACTGCAAAATGCATCTACTGAGTCACTGATTGACTAGCTATGGGACCCTGACTCCAGCTTACTCATCAAAACAAAGACAATGTCTTGTGGGTACAATTATCAATTTTGTTTAGAAAACTAAAACTTTTTATAAGTTATAAAGTATATAAATTCAAAATTTATTTCCCATCACCCAGGTCCCGTGCTTCTAATAAAGGTTTCAGGGATGAGTCTTCCTTGTGGAAACACAGCAGAGGAAAGGTCTTGTTTGTCTCTGGATCCAAGGACCTTTCAGAAGCATATGAGAAGCCCCAAAGTTGAGTTAGCACATAAGCTTTTGCATTACAGTAAAAGATAAGTATTTCAATTACTGGAAAAACATATTCTTTCACTGGCATTAAAATAAAGCCTCAAGTAAAGGCAAGCTTGCTGGAAGACCGTGACACATGCAAGGTCAGATGTGTGAGCGACCAATGGCAGCCAGAAGCAGGTGTGAGAGAGCTGGTGTGAGAGTCTGGAGACAAAGGCTCCAGACTCCAGATGGTAGAACCCAGCTGCAATGGGACCTGCTTCATTCACTCACGCATTCACTGAGCATCTGAAACATCATAGGTTTTAGAGAAACAAGCTGAGTAAAAAAGTCCCTGGCCCCGAGGTGCTCTCAGCAGGGTTATGTTCCTGAAAAGGAGCCTCATGAGAAGCTGCCAGAGAGCAGGGCTGAGGATGAAAGCAGTCACTGCCACAGGCTGGCTGAACTGATGGCCCTGTGGACTTCTCTAACAGCCAGCAGGAATGAGTCCCATCAGTATCCGAAAGTTCCAGGTCTAGTGATGACTCGCCTGACACAGTGCGTTGGATCTGGAGTTCCTAAATCATGATCACCTGAGAAGCATGCCACTGGAGCTGTGAGGGAGAGGCACCCAACGTCATAAAGAATCTAGGGTTCATGACCCCTTTGCCAAGGTGGAAAGTAGACACCATGTTGAACTCCCAAGCCTAAGGCAAAGTTAAAGTTTCTCTTCTGGGTTCCCACAGCTCTGGGCCCACAGCTATTTTCAGCATTTCTCACTCTGTGCTGGACCTGAATGCATCCTGCTACACAGCAAAGTCCCCCTAGAATGAACAGTAGGTTTAGTGATTAGACACCAGGCCTTTCGTGGCAGAGAGAGCTAGTTTTGTACCCGATTATGTCTTCAGGGTTGCGTGACTGACTGAGATGATGAAACTAAGCATCTGTAAAAATCTGAACTTATACTATGACTAGTATGTGGTAGCTGTTACAGCTTACTCTGTTCTTCTATACACAAGTAATGTTGTAAAGTTGTACCCTTCAGGATTCAGTGCAGGAAGTTGAAATTGCTTTATTTATAGTGACAAAGAAGGGATTTAATCAAGGAATAAAATGATAACCAAATTATTACAAGACCCAAAGAATAGGTCCTAGACTAGGGATTCCTAAACAATACAAAAATGACTTAGCAGAGGGATTTCTACCTCTGGGCACCCTGGAGCCATGCTGAAATCAAAAAGCTGTTGTTGTTTTTAAAAGCCTGAAGCCAGAAGCTGGAGAAGGTGCTCCAGGGCACCAGCACTGGCAGACTCATGGGTCCCCAACTTGGCTGGCCAGCAAACCATTGCCCACATGGCCTCGTACATCTAATGTTCAGTGCAACTACTTTGCGAGGATGATTTACTTCTAGAAGCCTTACTGAGAGGACGATGGGAAGTGTGATGCTCAGCTTCCCAAGCTCCTCACCTGGGAGTCTTCAGCGAGGCTGAGTGAGCCAATCCACACACTGAACTCAGTGTCACATCCCAGGCCTCAGCCATGTACTGCAGGCTAGGTTAACCACCAGCAGCCAGGCCAGGCAGTATGTCCTGCACCTTCCCTGTCTGCCCTGGGTCACATAGCAGAGTGAAAATGGGATGTGAACAGTTCTAGGTTATTCTAAGACAATTTCAACTTTCTAAACTCAATCCTGACACAACTTTGTAATATTACCTGTATATAGAAAAACAAATTAAACTGTAACAGTGACTACATACTAGTCATACCATAGCTAGTATAGCATAGATCCAGCTACTGTTCATTCTTTCTTACATCTAACCCAGTGGGTGACAGCAATATTATAGGAGTCATTTCCTCCTGAGACAAAATGGAAAACTCAGCCTAGAATGCTGAGACCTAAGGGCTTTGTCTTTGCCCCTCAAGTGTGAACCAGGATGGGAGGCAGGAGAGAGGCTGACTGCCAGCGAGAGGAGACTGCACACGCCTATGGGCGAGGCAGAACTGCGTGCACTCACCAGGCAGGAAATCAGGAACGAAACCAGGGAAAAACCCACATTATGGATCAGGATGAGGGCCACTTCTTCCTGGTTGTGCAAGAGGTTCAGATGATGTTGACATGGGCGGGCCTAATGGGAATCACTGACTGATTCATCCAAGAGATATTTGCTTTCCCCCACTTTTGTGTTCCTTTCAATGAAGAATCAAACTCTATCTTAGAGAAAGACACCCTCCTCCCCCTCCATGAAGCCTTGATAATGGCCGTAGTGTGTGCTGGCTTTGCTGATATCCACGGACACTGTCCTCAGCAAAAGCTGCTAATGTCACAGCTCCAAGCCCACAGTGACTAAGCAGACTCTTAAGTGTCTACCACAGGAAGTGCCCGCCTTCCCTAGACATGAAGCACAGTCCTCAGCAGGGCTTGGGAAGTCTCATTTTTTGACACTGAAGCTGGAACCTCAGAGAGGAACCCAGGATCTAGACCCAAAGGGCCAGAGTGAGCACATAGGAGTAAACACACACATACAACACCCATGCACACACACACAGAGCACGCGAACACACACAGAGATACATATACACCACAAATACACATACAGATACATATACCACACCCACAAATATATAGCACACACAATACTCACCGCATTCATCACATACATATACCACAAAAACACACAGATACACAGTTGTGCACATATACTACAGAGAGTCACACACATACAGGGGACACAAAAACACAGAGACACGAACATACACCATGTGTGCATACACATACAAAGACACAAGCATATACACACGTACATGTACATATGATGCATGTGTGCTACTTTGAAACAGTGCTATGTGGACAGTGAATATAGGAGCTACACATATAAAACAGTAGAAGTTTCAAAGCAGCAACAATGGTATATATACAAAGACAAAATCTCTGCCGAGATAAACACCTGATATTGGTGAAGTGATCCATGCAAGCAACACAAATAATTAATGCATAATAAGCTTAGGGCAATTCTGTTCTAAAAGTAAAGTTTTTCAAGTGCCTGTTCTTTAGCCCCCATGCAATCATTGTGCGGCTCCTGAGTTCTTTCCCCTGAGCAGGATCTGCTGCCTCTCTAGCTCATTTTCTTGCATTCTAACTCAAATGGAAGGAATAGCTCAACACAGAGCCTCTGCAGTGTCTGCTGGACTACAGAGCTTGCCACCTACGCCTTCTTATTCTTCTGAGTTCCCTCTCTGCCCAATTCAGGAAAGTCCCACAGTGCTTGCCTCATAGCACAAAAAAGGAAGTTCGGGGATTTGGTGCTGACCTTAGTTAAGGGGCAGCTTCCCAGAATCCCGATTTCTTTCAGAACTATCAGTTTACCTCTGTGTGCCTAGGGGGCGCTAAGGGCCAGGAATTGAAAACCTCAGAAATTCCCTTTAGCATTTCTAAAATCCAATAGGTGGGGACTAGTCATTAAAATGAAGGGACCCAGCAATGAGAACGCTGCCCGGTAGTTATTCACTGAGAAAGGGAGGGTGACCTAGCTGTGAGTACAACTGCAAGACCCATCTTGGAAGCTAGAAGGGATCCTATGGACCATCAGATGTAACTTCATTTTCCAGATGCAGAATCAGGGACCAGAAAGTTGAAGTGATACATTTGAAGTCAAAATTAATTGGAAGGAACCCTGTGATGGGAAATGTAGGCTTCATCTCTGAAGAAGAAACAGTTACCATTTTCTGTCTTTATTTTCCATAGTAGTATTTCACTGAGTTGGTATATACCAATATATTATTCTGGATATGAGATTTTACTACAAACACAAATCAATTTAATATACTTTATATTTTATTAGATGAATGTAGAAGATTACAATATAAAAGGCAAAGTACAAACATGCTCCCCTCTTTTTTTTTTTTTTTTTTTTGTCTTTTTGAGACAGGGTCTCACAATGCAATTCAGTCTTGGCCTTGAGCTCACTTTGTAGCCCAGGCTGGCTTTGAACTTGCAACAATCCTCCTGCCTCAGCCTCCTAGTGCTGGGATTACAGGAGTGAACCACCACTCCTATCTCTACATGCCCTTACTTATGAAAGCTCAAAATACAAAAATATAAATTAAAAAAACACATAAAAGTATGTTCTTAAAGTGTTATCATTTAGAGGGATTTTGTTTTGTACAATAGGAATTTTTCACTAAATATTTCAGCACTGAAGTTTTCGTGGGGAAAATGAGTAGGACTCAAGAAAAAATGATGAGTAATTTATATATACTTCTGACATCCCGATAATTCACAAGACAGTGGGTATATGTGTATTTTCTATGTTTATTAAAACAGCAGGAACAGAAAAGATGTGTGACCTAGCAACAGGAAAGCAGAAGTCCAGTCCTGCCTTTACCCAGTTCCTAGGCCTTATGCAAGAGTCTTCTAACTTCTGTGAGTCTCCGTCTCCCACACTAGAAAACAAAGGGCCAGGATCAGATGAGCTCTGTGATTCTTCTAAGGATGCAAAGCAGAATCGGAGTACAGAAATCCCATCCTGGAAACTGGTCCAGCTTGAGCAGGCTCATCACCATCTTTAACTCACCCTCCCAGGGCTGCGGTTCTTCTGAGGATATAAGATACATACTCTCATCACAGCCCTACTGGAAGTAAAGTGAAGTAGGGAAACAGTGCCTGGACATCGTCTGCCTCGTTATGGGAATTCAGGGACTGTAACCTTAGCCTGTCCTCCAGCCCTGCCATCCTACCATTCCGTAACTACATCGATGTTATAAAGTATGCCTTAGGGCGTCATCTGGGTGACCGTGTCCTTCCACTGTGGCAGGGCAGAAGCCGGGTACGTGGATAGGCCTGCATACAGTCTCTGCCATTCAGGAACACATTTCTGAGCCACTGCAGTTCGGTTTTATTTATTTATTTATTTTTTTATTTTTATTTTTATTTTTTTTTGCTTTCTCTACCTAGTTCTGTTTGCTTACTCTTTACTTAAGATTTCATAGCTTTGAGACTGGCTTTTTCACCTGCCTTTCCCTTCCCTCCTGCTATTATTTCCCACTTACACTGCCTCCCTCACGTCCCCTCCCCTGCATCCAGCTAATCCGTTAGGGCTCAGCTTTCCTCATGGAAATTTTCTGACCTTTCACCCCTCCTGCTATTTATTTTTATAGCAGCCCATGTTTCTCCCTCCTAGTGCTCACCACAATTACAATTATGTAATCTGTTTGTGTCATATTAGTCTGTCTCCTTCACCGGCCTATAAGAAAGCCTGTTCCGTTTACCAATCTATCTATCCTTAACATCGTGCTGAGCACATAGTAGGGACTCTGAGCATGTGGGATGAGTGAATGGGTTAGTGATTGAAAAGCAAATGACAGGTGACTCTCAGAAGCCAGTCCGTACATATGAGCTGACTGGGACATTGGGAGAACATTTGTCTTTCCTTCTCATTTCATCTTTAACTTTGGGAGATTCCTCTACAGCTTCTCCTCCTCTCCTGAGAAGCCAAGTTGATTAACTAATAACATGGGAAATTCAATCAGACAATCCTGAAAGATCATGAATCTAGAGAAATTTAATTTTGCTCAAATCATGGCTTAAAGACCTAACAGCAATAAACTCTATCCTCTAGCAGGGCATTTGAATCTACTTTGGGGTAGTCCATGAAATTACCAAGAGAAATGAGACCAAAAGTATCTTACTGATGACAGATTCATGTTAGATTCCATTTTGACAATTTTTTATAGATGAAATCTGGCTTTGTGTTCAAGGAAGATGACAATTTTTTCTAGAACAACAATTTAATACTAAAGATCCTAGTTTTACCATTTTGGGTCTCTACCTCGGGGATTTCCAGCTCTCATAGGGCCCTACTTTTAAAGGAGCAGGTGAGTAGGTAGGAACCTTCTCCATTTTTTATTTATTACTTGTTATTACTACTATTATTATTATTACTATTTGTTTTTTGGTCCTTGGGAACGAACTCATGACCTTACTCTTGCAGGCAGGGACTTGTGCCACTAAGCTAAATCCCCAGCCTATAGGAACCTCTTATAAGCAGGTTTATGTTTAAGCGGAGCTAACCTTTCTCCCAGTGACATCTAACCACAGAGCTAAGGGAGCTCTACAACCCCCAGGAGAGAGGTCGGGGAGAAGCATAAAGAGGATAGAGCAGTGGGTTTCTTCCGAGCTGGGTCCACCCTCACCCTGTTGGCCCTGTTTTGCTCTTTGTGTTCTCCCCTGAATAGAAGAGCAGCATGAAGTCTCCCCTGCTGAATGATAAGTAGCTTTCCTTTTCCAGTCCAGTCTGACTAAGAGTCAGGCTGAACAACCACAGGCAGCGACGTAGAGAATATTTTCCAAAATAATGTTCTGAAGCGCTGTTGTGTTTGGGTCAACCCTCAGGCTTTCTGACAATACAGCTTTGTTCTCCTTTCCTCCTGATACCTGAAACAGCCTGTGGTGATTGTGCTGGGCAGCAGAGAGGGCCCCCTGCCCAAGCTCCCAGAGGTGCACTGTCATTATGAAGGAAACAATGGCCCAAGCTCCTTGTGTGGAGGGTTTACACTCCAGGAGACTGGGTTTAATTTCCCTGTTTCCATGAATAGTCTTCAAGATGAATAGCTTCAAAACGCCAGTTTTCTTTTTTCCTTAAATAGGCCATCAAGGTCCCCCCACATCAGCCTAAATAGTGCTACTTTCAGCAATTCACACTTCCCTGAGTATGAGTGACTGGAAAATGGGGCAAGGGTCAGCTTGGAAGGAGATGTTGTGGCAGGAGTGTAGACCCCAGAACGGAGTGGGATTGGGTCTCTCAGACATCCCCAAGCCCCACACACCTCAGCCCCACAGAAGGAGAAGCTGCAACCCAAAGCTGCGGCAGCCAGGTTTTCAGAAGCTGGAAGGGACACGCTGGCAGCACAGTTTGGTGCCAGATGACAAAGGGTAACTGATGGTAAGAGGACCAGTATTCTGCCTGCTTCCTTGCTGTGGCATTTGGGGCATATTGAATTCTTCTGAGACTGTAACATGTCCTTGGTGTGTAGTTTTGGGGACATCGGTGTTGTAATAGAGGGAACTGGCAACAAACCGGTTGGGGGCCCTCAAGTGGCTTTTTAGGAAATGAACATTAATAAGGGCATCACGGCACAAGAGGAAGCCCATGACAGATGCCATGTGGGGCCCCATGGACACATAAAAGGATCCCTGGAATGTCCTAAAAATGAACCGAGAGACCTCACAGAGCATTGGGGGATGCAGGAGCCCAATCAAAGCAATTACATTGTTACCCAAATGTCATTCAGAGAAAGCACAGACTACAATAAAGTGTAGAAAGTCAGTGCTGGCCTTAGGGATTATCTGACCAAAACTCCCCACACATGACAGTAACAAGGCCTAAACAGGTTCGGCTACTTGCTCCTGTTTCAGTCATTTAACAACACGGTTATAGTAGAGTCTAAGCCCGTGACACTTGGTGGACACCTGCCATTCTCCTGAACTAGGGCTCCAGCTGCTCTGGAAAAGAAGTGTTTGTTGGTGTGTATTCCTCACAGGATGCTTTGCCTGAAGCAGAACCTGTACTGGGGCATTCTGTGTAGCATCCTCTGGGAAGGGCCTGCTAGATGGAGCTCTGCAGGCCTTCATCTATGGAGGATATGGTGTCAGCTACAGCTTGATCAGGTCAGAAAGAAAAATCTGTCATCTCCTAGGAACAACACTAACCAGTATCAGGGCATCCAGTCTGCATGCGTAGGCCCATAACTTTCCAGAGACGTTTTTCCCTATTCAAACTATTGAACAGTCAGTAGGGTCTATTAAGAGCATGGGCATTTAAAAAAATTATTTTTTCAGTTTTTTGTTTGTTTGTTTTGTTTTGTTGAGACAGTGCAGTTCAAGCTGATCTTGTGCTCACTTTGTAGCTCAGGCTGGTCTTGAATTTGCAATAATCCTCCTGCCTCAGGCTCTCAAGTCTGGGATTACAGGTGTGAGCCAACACACTTAGCTAAAAAAGACTTTTATTTCAATTGAGGTGTTTTTGTTTTTTTAATTTCTCCAAATCAAAATTCTCCCCAAAGAGTAAAGAGCTAATTAATGTGATTTTACCTGAGCAAATCTGAAGCTATGTGTTATTACTGTGTTGTTTTAGGTTTCCTCACAAAATCGGGTCCTCAGTTAGCCTTCCTGAGGTGGAACAGCTCACCATTTTCATCCATTTGCTCTTAAGAAGCAGCAACCAAGATGATCTCTTATTAGAAAATGTTCCAGAGGAGGAGAGGAGACAATCCACCAAATCTCATAGTAGTCTTTTCATGCCTCCACCCTTATTAAAGTGCTAAACTTAGTCCACCTAGGAGCACTTGAGAAGTGTCTCCTGACTTAATAAAGATTGCTCTGCTGTGTAGTTTACAATTTAATTTTGAAAATGCATGCACACCTTAAGCTGAAAAAGTGTACATACAAAATGTTTTAAAACATGCACTCAGTAAAAGCACAGCCCCTTCTCACTGGTGAGGAAAATTTTAATGTGAAATGAACAAAGTTCTTCAAGTCCACACTGACCCATGCACATGTCCCCACCTCTCTACACATGGCAGACTTCTTGTCAGTGGGCTCAAACTCTGGTTTTTAAATTTATTATTTAATTTAAAAAGAAAAAAACTGATGAAGCAGTAACTAGAATTTCTAAGATAATTGCTTCTCGGCCTTTTGGCTGAGTGTAGTATTTGTTCTTATCAGTTTAATATCTGATATGGATTAAAAATGTGGTATTTTTATACGATGAAGTACTACTCAGCTATAAAGAAAGATTGCATTGAGAATTTTATAAGTAAATGGATGCAACATGAGACCATACTCATAAGTGAAATAAATCAAATTCACATGTGTACATACTCTATTGTCTCCCTCGTGTAAGAAACTGGAAAATTATATATATTCCAAACTCTACAATAAATACTGTTTAAGGGTAAGAAACTATTCAAAGAGGAAAAGTAATTGGAATAAGGTAAAGGAGGAAAGAAGGAAGATAAAAGGAGAAAGACATGAATTTGTGTGTGTGTGTGTGTGTGTATATATATATATATATATATATATATATATATATATATGATACCAAAACTGAGTATACTACTAACTGTATTAGTTCTTGGAAAAGAACAGTTAATACTCATATGATCAGATCAATTTTACATATCTATATCTATTAATCCAAGCAACCCTCTTGAAGGTAACAATATGCAACATTACGACCATTGTCAAATTCCTATCATCTTGCTTTGTAAGCCTATACTGTTATTATATTTGGTTTCTTGTTCTTATTTGTCTGTATTGCTTTTTGTTTTTATTTTCTATGTCTTTTTAATCTTAAATAAATAAATAAAAATAGAATTTCTAAGGTAAAAAGAAATTAACAGTGGTTAATATATTGTGTACTGTTATCTTCAGAGTAGCTGCTTAGATTATAAGACATAGGTCCTTAAAATTGATCAAACAATAAAAGCAGAAATCATTTTTTTCAATGAACTAAAAGAAATTAGTAGTATAATTGCCTTAACCATCTGGGTATATATACATATATATGTGTGTGTGTGTATATATACATATATGTTTATTTTTTCTTTTCCTACTTTCTTTTCTCCTTTCCCCATCCCAATTGTTCTTTCCTTTTGAGTAGTTCCTTTCTCTTTCACAGTATCTATTGTATATTTTGGGTCTTATTAACTTTTTGTGTTTCTTACACTAGGGAGACAATATGATGTTCACACATGCACATCTGATTTATTTCACTTATGAGTATGATCTCTAATTGCATCCATCTACCTATAAAAGCCTTGAATTTATCTTTCTTTATAGCTGAATAGTACTCCATCATATAAAAATACCACATCTTTTTAATCTATTCCTCGGATGGGCATTTGTGTTATTTCCAAGATTTAGCTATTACAAATTGTGGTGCTATAAACATGGGTGCACATAACATTGCTGTGGTATGATGTCTTTTATTCTTCTGGGAAAATACCAGAAGGGAATAGCTGGGTCCAATGGGCCTTCTAATCCTACTTTTTTGAGGAATCTCCACACTGATTTCCACAACTCTTGTATCTGTCTACACTGTCAACAACAGTGGAGAGGGATTCTTTTTTCTCCACAGCCCGGCCAGGATTTGTTGTTGGTTGATTTCTTGATGATAGCCATTCTTTCTGGAATGAGATGGAATGTTAGTATTGTTTTAATTTGCATTTCTTGAATGACCGGTGATGTTGAACGTTTTTTCTGTATATTTATTTGTCATTTGTATTTCTTCATCTGAGAAGTGTATATTCACTTCAAGTGTCCATTTTTGAATGGGGTCTTTGAATTTGGGGGCCTGATTTTTTTCAGTTCTTTATGCATTCTAGATAGAAGTCTTTTGTCTGAGGTACAATTGTCTAACATTATTTTTCAATTCTTTTCACTTTGTGGGTAATTTCTTTTAATGTGCAAAAGCTTTTTAATAGGATGAGATCCCAGTTGTTGATTCTTTAAAGTACTTCTCATGGGGACTTCTGGGAAGACGGCAGAGCAGTAAACAGCAGAGAAAACTCTCTGAGAGTCACTGTCCAGACCCTGGAATAGCACCAAGAGGAAGACAAGAAGGAAGGTAGTGTGGGTCCCCTGGACCCAGGAAGAATCTGAAATGTGAGTTAAAGCCCACAGAGAGAGTAAAAATAAAAATTTCAACAAAGAAGAAAGAAGTAGCTGGCAGCACCTTTGCCCAGAGCCAGACTAACTGTGCGAGAGGAGCTGTTGGCACCTGGGGATGCACGTTCACAGTGACATTGATGGCTGGTGACCCCAGACGCCTCTGCAAAGAGACACAGTGGTGGAGGTCAGAGGCAGATGCAGAGTACTGCACTGGCCGGCGGTGAGTGCAGAGGACTCGGTCCTCCCGCAGGAGAGAGAGATTAGCCAGGAGCCATGTTGGAATTGGGCCAATAAGCCTGGAACCAGAACTGCTGCCAGCTGCCCCCAGTAACTCCTAGCTGGGTACAGACCCATGGAAATTGCTTGTACTGCAGCAAGCCCACTGAGTCTAGTCTTGGAGCAGGCCTGCTAAGGTTATGTACTACTCTGCCATAAAGCAACTCCTGGCTTGCTGGAATACAGTGGTGTGACTCAGGACTCTACCTCCACAGGCTGTCTACTAGTGGACCCAGAGAGAATCCTGGAAATGGACTCTGTTTTTTTTTATTTTTGGTTGGGTTTTTTTTCTTGTTTGTTTGTTTTGTTTTATCCAGTTTGTTTTTTATTTCTCTTTCTCTTTCATTTGTTTTTTATGAGTGTGAGAGTGGTTCCTAACCTCTTTGTGGGTATGGTTGCTTTGTTCTACCTTTTATCTTTTCCACCTCTCTTTTCTTTCAGTCTTCTATATCAGTTTCCCCATGTTGTCCAGACACATCTTGGTCTTCCAACCTTACTTGTAATCTCTTTCTCTTTTTCCACTTCTCTATTTTCTCCTTAATCCATTTTAAATTTTAACCACGAGGGCAAAATTAACACATTATGAACTTACATATAGCATATAATTATCTGGCTTGTTTTACATTTTGTTACAAATCTAGTTCATATGGTTAAAATTTGCAAATTAAGGGTTAGGTCAGTTTGTTGATTTGTAGGCTGTGTTTGATGCTATTGGTACCACTACAGCCCAAACTGACACAATTATTTTAAATAGCTATTGGCCCTGATAATCCATGACTGAGATTAACTAAGGGTCACAGAAAATACTGTGGCACAGTACAAAAGAATGGGGGACCAAGCCAAACAAGCAACAACTTCCCATCTCCAACAAACTGAAGAGATAAAATCTTCCCACAGTCTCAAAACCCATAAACCATCTACCCCTGGAAGATACCTCAAAGAAGTAATCATCACTTAAGTGTCCTAAGTACCACCAATAAAGCAACCCACCATAGGCCAATTTACAAGTATCATCCCAGGAATTAACTAAAAAAGAAAAGAAATGAGAAGACACTTAAACAAGATGCAACCCCAGACATCCAGTTCACCAAAGGCAAATACTGGAGGCAATGATGTGGAATAATCTGAAAGCCCCCTACAAGTCTCTCCAAAGTGGTATCAATAAAGCAATTGAATGAGGCTCTGGAAAAAATGAAATCAGAAATAATCTCTCAAATAACTACAGAGATTACCAAAATACACACCATGCTTAGCAATGTTAGAGAAGACACAGACAAAAAAAAAAATAGATCTGCTTAAGCAAATTATGGAAGCACAGCATAGGAAACAAATGGAATCCATAAAGCACATTCAAGCAGATATCCAGGAGAATAAAAACTCCACTGAAAGTATTCAAAGCAGATTAAGCCAATGTGAGGACAGGATCTCAGATGCTGACAACAGGCTTGCAGTTAGCAACCAGGAAAAGACAAATTTCCCAAAACTAACAAGAGACCATGAGAAATCAATCCAGCAGTTGCTAGATGAATCAAAGAAGAAGAATTTAAGATTAATTGAAGTCAAATAAGAAGGAGATATCATAAATGATATTAAAAACACATTCACAGACATTGTGACAAAAAACTTTCCTAGTAGAGAAAAAAAATTGACTTGCAAATAAATGAGGCATAGAACTCCAGTTAACAGTGATCAAACAAAATCTATACCCACATATCAAAGTCAAGATTCCAGAAATTCAACACAAGAATAGACTCTCAAAAGCTATTAGGGAAAAGAAACAAATCACCTATAAAGGAAAGCCCATCAGAATCTCAGCACAAACTCTCAAGTCAAGAATAGCTTGGAGTAAAGTACTCCAAGTTCTAAAAGAAAACAACTTTCAACTCAGATTGATGTATCCTGCAAGACTATCTTTCAAAATTGATGGAGAGATAAAATATTGCCATGAGAAAGAATATCTGTGAAAATTTATGACCACCAAACCAGCACTCCAAAATGTTCTGAAGAACATTATAGACAGACATAACAAGGACTAAAGCTCCATGAACCCCAACAGAAGGAATCCAATGGGAAAGGCAAATAATTAGAGGCAATAAAAAAGGGGGGAGCCAACAATAGGAAAATAACATGACGAGGGTAAGTCAATACATATCAGTTTTAATCATCAATGTTAATGGTCTCAATTTATTAGTCAAAAGACACAGACTGGCAGAATGGATCAAGAAGCAAGATCCAACAATATGCTGCATACAAGAAGCACATTTAATTCAAAAAGAAATTCATAGACTGAAAGTTAAAGGATGGAAAACAATACTCCATGTGACAGGAATCTAGAAAAAAGCAGAGGTAGCTATTCTATTTGCAGACAAAGTGAATTTCAAGCCAAGACTGATTAAGAGAGATAAAGACAGTCACTACATCCTCTTAAAAGGAACAATCCAAGAGGAAGAGATACCAGTCATACATATATATGCAACAAATACCAGTGCACCCAGTTACATAAAACAATTACCAATGAGCATGAAAAATCAAATAATCCCTAATACAAAATTGTATTGAGAGATCTCAATGCCCACTGTCACAAAAAAACAGATCAACTAGACAGAAAAATCAATAATAAAATATTAGAACTAAATCAAACTTTTGAAAAGATGGACTTAGTAGATGGTCTATAGAGTGTTTTACCCCACAACATCAGAATACACATTCTTCTCAGCTGCACACAGAACATTCTCCAAAATAGACCATATACAGGCTCACAGCACATGCTTAAGTAAATGTAAAGGAATTAAAATTATCCCATGCATGCATACTATCAGATCACAATAAATGAAATTGGAAATCAATGGCAAAGGAAACCACAGTAACATCATAAGCACATGGAAATTAAATAGCACCCTACTGAACAACCAATGCATCACAATGAAATTAAAGAATAAATTAGACAGTTTTTACAGTTGAATGATAATGACACTACAACATATTGAAACTTGTGGGACATAATGAAAGCAGTCTTAAGAGGGAAATTAATAGCAGTAAATGCCCATATCAGGAAAACACAGCCAGCACATATAAACAATTTAATGTTGAACCTCAAACTTATAGAAAAAAAAGAGGAGCCTAAATCAAAAGCTCATACAAGGGAAGAAATTACAAAGATCAGAAATTATTGCACTGGAGACTAAAAATAAATACAAAGAATCAATGAATCAAAGAATTGGTTCTTTGAGAGATTAAATAAAATTGAAAAACCTTTAGCCAACCTTATCCAAAAAAGGAAAGAAAAGACTCAAATCCATGCAATTAGGAATGAAAAGGGACAGCAGACTTTGTAGAAGTCCAGAAAATCATCTATACCTACTTTAAAAACTTGTTTTCTAGCAAGATGAAAAATACAGAAGAAATGGACAGATTCCTAGATAAATATAAATTGACAAAGCTGAATCAAGAAGATATAAATATCCTAAATAACTCAATATCAATAAATGAAATTGAAGATGTAATTAAAGTCCTATCAACAAAGAAAAGCCCATGCCCTGATGGATTCTATAAGAAATTCAATGAAGACTTAAAATCACTACTTTTCAAACTCTTTCATGAAATTTAAAGGAAAGTAATACTCCCAAATTCGTTCCTGGAAGTAAGCATTACTCTGCTTCCAAAACCAGAGAAGGACCCAACTAAGAAAGAGAATTATAGGCCAATCTCCCTAATAAATATCAATGCAAAAATCCTCAGTAAGATACTGGAAAACATACTGTAGTAAATCATCAAAAAGATTTTACACCATGATCAAGTGGGATTCATCTCAGGTATGCAAGGATGGTTCAACATATGTAAATCCATATATGTAATACACCATATTAACAGAGCAAAGAATAAAAATCATATGATCATCGCAATAGATGCAGAAAAAGCTTTTGACAAAGTCCAGCACCTATTCATGAAAAAAACCCTATAGAAAATTGGAATAGATGATCTTTATCTCAATCTGATAAAGGCCATCTATGACAAACCATCAGCTAACATCATACTAAATGGACAAAAACTGAAACTTTTCACTCTAAAATCAGGAACAAGACAAAGATGACCACTGTCTCCACTCTTATTCAATATAGTCCTGAAAACTTTAGCTGGAACAATTAGATAAGAGAAAGGAATAAAAGGAATAAAAATAGGAAAGGTGGAGGTTAAACTATCATTATTTGCAGAGGACATGATATTCTTCTTAGAAGACCCCAGAAACTCTACCAAAAGACTTCTAGATTTAATAAGCAAATTCAGTAATATAGCTGGTTATAAAGTCAGCACTCAAAAATCAATAGCCTTCTTGTACATGAATAACAATACCTTTATGATAGCATCCAAAAAAATGAAATACCTAGGAACCAATCTAACAAAGGATATAAAAGACCTTTACATTGAAAACTACAGTACTCTGAAAAAGGAGATTGAAGAGGAGATTAGAAAGTGGAGAGATATGCCATGCTCTTGGGTAGGAAAAACCAACATAGTAAAAATGGCCATACCTCAAAAATTGTTATACAGATTCAGTGCAATCCCAATCAAAATTCCAATACCATATCTCACTGAATTAGAGAAAACAATTCTAAAATTCACCTGGGACTGGAAAAGACCTAGAATAGCAAAGACAATCCTGGCAAAAAAGACAAGCAAGACAGGGGGCATCATAATCCCTGACTTGAAATTATACTATAAAGCTACTGTACTAAAAACAATGTAGTACTGGCAAAAAAAAAAAAAGAAAGAAAGAAAGAAAGAAAGAAAGAAAGAAAGAAAGAAAGAAAACAAAACAAAACAAAAAAACGGACTGGAACATCAATGGAATAGATTAGAAGATGCAGAAACAACTGCCAACACACTATATCTTTGACAAAGGTGCCAAACACATCCACTGGAATAAAGATAGCCTCTTTAATAAATGGTGCTGGAAAAACTGGCTCTACACATGCCAACATTAAAATGGACCCATATCTTTCACCACATACTAAGTTAAAGTCAGAATGGATCAAAGATCTTAATATTAACAGAAGTATTGAATCTGTTGGAAGACAGAGTAGGTAAAACTCTTGAAAACAATAGTGTAGGCAAAGACTTTACGAACAAAACCCAGATTACACGGAATCGACAAATGGGACATCAACCTACTGAAAAGCTTTTGCACAGCAAGAGAAACCACCAACAGAGTGAAGAGACAGCCCACAACGTGGGACAAAATGTTTGTCAGCTGTTCCTCTGACAAAGGATTATTATCAAGAACATATAAAGAACTCAAAAAAGAGTCCTCCCAGATTTAAAGACCCAGTCCAAAAATGGGCATCTGAGATGAATACACACTTCTTACATGAAGAAATAAAAACATCAACTAAATATGTGAAAAATATTCAACACCACTGGTCATTCAAGAGATACAAATTAAAACAACACTGAAATTTCACCTCACCCCAGAAAAAAAAAAATGACTACTATCAAGAAATCAACCAGTAACAAATGCTGGAGGGGCTGTAGGGAAAAAGAAACCCTTCTCCACTGTTGGTAGGAATGCAGACTGGTGCAACCACTGTAGAAATCAGTGTATGTTCCTCAGAAATCTAGGATTAGAGGGCCCATTGGACCCAGCAATTCTCTGTCTGGTTATCTTCCTAAAAGAAATAAAAGTATCATCCCACAGTTATACATGTGCACTCATGTTTATAGCAGCCCAGTTTATAATAGCCAGGTCTTGGAAACAACATAATGCCCATTGATTGAGGAATGAATAAAAAAGATGTAGTATTTTTATACTATGGAGTACTACTCAGCCATAAATAATGATTAACTGGACACTTTTATAGGTAGGAATGCACCTTGAGAGTATACTTATTAGCGAAATAAATAAGACATGTGTAAACATTGTATTGTTTCATTAGTGTGACAAGCTGAAAAAAAATCATATGTATATGTATGTAAAAAATAGTTAAGATAGTTATACAACTGTTTTCTCTGAGTTCACTGAAGAGAAAGATTTGTATGGGTACTGTTCAGTCAACTGAAGGGAGACATATTGTGCTCTGGGTGAATGATTAAGGGATTACAATGAGCAATGTATGTACCATTGTTACCTCCTGACTGATGTACTTTAAAATTTTGTTGTATTTTGTTTCTTTCTTTGTCTTATTTTTTTCCTTTCTTTTTATCTACTAGTAAAATGGTTGTGAAAAAAATAAATTTAAAAAGTTAAAACAAAAAAAGTACTTCTCATGCAGTTTGGTTTTTCGTCATGAACAAAACCTCCACCTATGTCTTCAAGATTTTTACCTACTTTTTCTTCCAGTAGATTTATGTTTCTGTTTTAATATTTAGATCATTGATCCACTTTGTCTTCAGTTTAGTGTGTGGTGATAGACATGGTTCTAGTTTTAGTCTTTGGTTTATGGAAAGCCAATTTTTCCAGCATCATTTATTAGAGGCTATCCTTCTTCCAGTGAATATGTTTGGTCCCTTTGTCAGAGATTATGTGGCTGAGTGTGTTTGCAGTTATGTCTACATTTTTAAATTTATTCCATTGATCCTCAAGTCTATTTTTGGACAGTACTATGCTGATTTTATCACAGTAGCTTTGTAGTGTAGTTTAAATCAGGGATTGTGATGCTTCCTGTCTCGCCTTTCTTGCCCAGGATTGCCTTTATATTCAAGGTCCCACCAAGATCTCCTTTGCCTTGACTTAAATGTGGTTTATATCATATTGGTGCCATATTTCCTCATATTTAAAGCAAGAAAAAGATATTTATGTAAGGAATGATATTAAAGTAAGTAAATGATATTTATTTTCTATTTCCAAAGAAAAAAAAGTGAACCTGGAATACTTGCATGTGCTTTTTTGGGGGAGATTGAACTCATGACCTTGCACTTGCCAGGCAGGCACTTATACCACTGAGCTAAATCCCCAGCCCTACGTGTGCTATTTTAATGCTTCACATTATCTCTCTTCCCTGAACAGTGTGGAAACTCCTCCAATGCCTCCAAGACATCTCATTCCTCTTCACAGCCCAAGGCCCTGCACAACGCCTGGCATTTAATAAGCAGTGAAATAGATGTTAAAGTAATAAATAATCCCTGGGTATTCTACAAATTACATGATTGTAGTCCCTCATAAAACTTTGCATTAGACTAAAATTTTAGCAAAACAATAGGGAGTAGTGAAAATTGTATCTTAGCATATGCCCTATTTAATGCATATTTAAGCTAATTTAAACCTGTGGATTTCTGGTTTATAGCTTCTGGGACAGTACAGGTACTATTATTCCCATTTATGAAGTAGAAACAAGACAAACACATCCCTGGCCACAGTGCAGTTAGTTACTGACTCAGAACAAGCATAGTATAATAATGCAGATCAATGTTAAGTTCCTTGAAAAATACTTTTATGTAATGTATTCTCACAGTTATTTTTCAGGTTATTAAAATAATTATTTAAAGATGAGAGAGTCTCACACAAATCATTCATTAACTCAGTAATGTCAGAAATAGAACAAAGCCCCCTGTCCCGCAGCTTCTGGCCCTGTGTGATATCCGTGTGACGCGCTCCTTCGGCAGTCTGTCAGCACCCTATGTGTCCTAGCAACCCTCTGTGAGGGCATCAATGGAACAGCAGGCCTCCTTTTTCTTTGACTGGCATGCCCAATGGAGAATTTTCCCTCTTACTTACAGAACGCAAAACAAGGAAATTGTAAAACACTAACTTTACTGTGTAGTCCAATTATTAACAAACAACTCAACATCAATGCTTGAAATCTGCATTTTTATAGTATCATGTGTTTTGCAAGGTTTGTGGAGTCTACTATAATAGAGATTGATGGGTTATCATGGAATAAGCTAGTGTATCTAGTTTCTGGAGAGTTCTTTCTGGTGGCTCTTATAGCAGAGACCTTATCACAGCACACACAGCAAATATTCCTCTGGGAGAGAAGGACCATCTGGTAGTAGGTCAAGGTCTAGTTCAGTGACTCCCCACCTAGGCTGTGCATTAAAGTTCTTTTAAAAATATAGCTACTTAGCCACCTTTCCCAGAACAGTTAAATCTAAATCTCAGGGAATAGAGCTCAAGTGTTGGTGTTTTTAAAATCTCCTCCCAAAATATAAAAATAAATAAAAAAATATAGCCAAGTATGTACTCTCATATATAAAACCACAATTAGTAGCTTTACTTTATTATTGTTAATATTACTATGATTATCATCATCATTCTTGCATGCTTATATGACAATTTTATAAGAATGTTTATGACTTATTTTAAAATATAAAACTATCAACTATATCTTAATAACACTAATTTTTAAATAAAAATAAAAGAATTTATCAAAACACAGGCATAATCAATCCCTTGGGTCACTCAGCCCTTTTTTGATTATCCTCTCCTGGGAGCCTAGTGATTTTGAGAGCATTACAGAACCAAAAAAGGAAAAAGGTCATGATTTTCTAGGTCCATTCTTTCTATGACAAAGAAGTGGCAGTAAGTTTCTTTGAAGATCTCAGTATAGTTTGTCATTCTTTTCTTATCTAAGTATGGACTGAATTGCAATTTGACATATTTAAATTGTATTACCAATCAAGAGTCTAATTGAGGAATCGCCTTCTCTTTCTCCCCTTCTACACTTGGGTAGTTATAAATGCAATTATAAATAGAGCTTTCCATGTGCTAAGATATGTTTGCAGTAGATTTGTATTATTCTTATCTAATCTGGGCACAGAAAATCACATGGCCTAGTCCAGGCTTCTTGGAAGTCTGTGCCAGGCAGAGCCCTAGCCCAGGGCTGGGGATAGAGTTTCAGGGCAATGTGGTTTTGGCGTGTTCTCTATGTGACTATGGACTCTCTCTATCCTGGACCATCAAGTCCCTGGAATAGAAAATGGGCTTCCAAAACCTCTGAGCGGCCTGACAGTGGCCCAGCAAGTCCTGAGACAAAGAAATGCTGTCACAAATGAATTGAGCTTATTCTTTGCGAAGTAAAATCCCACACTTCTGACTTATAATACTGGGTTAGACATCAGTGTTTGCTCCTCAGAGAATTAAGCTCCAGCCATGAATCCATAGATACATTCTGACCTCAGACTTCTCTCTCCACACAAAGCAGATGACCATGAGCATGTTTCAAAGTGCACTCACTAGAAGGATTTTCTCTTGCCCCTGTCCTTCAAGGTCAGAGCTAACCTGGATCTACAGTGAAGCTCTTACCAGTATCCCAACTGCACACAAGAACTAAGACAACCCATCCATAAAGCAAGTGTGGGCCTCTCGATTCCCTTTATAGCTGGTTGTAGAATTGGGGGCAAGTGAAGGAGGGATGCTGTATGACAATGTAGGTGCCACAGGGGGCTGAGCTTTGCTGTGATGTGCAGTGGCTTGTGACCCTTCTTCCTGCCTGTACGCCACTGAATCATGAATTATTGCTGGTCATGCCTGACATTATGACTTGGTGGATATGACAGGACCCAGCTCAAGATGAACAGTCCTGATAGCCACTTGGTGTCATGTGGTCAGGTATTCTGTTCAATCGCAGCCTAGTTCCATACCTTAAGAGCATATGACTCATCAGAAAACTGGATGGCCTTGATCCACATTGCATAGTGGGGATGGCAAAAACTGGGTCACGTTATCTCAAAGGATCAGATAGGGTAAGCAGATGACTCTATTTTATGCCATTAATATTACAGAAAATATTGTTACTTCACATATTCTTTGAAAATACATTTTCATGGTCAAAGACTTAAAATTATTTACATTATTCTGGTTTTTTCAAGATGTTGGTATTACTTGTAAGAGAATTTTTCCTTAAATAATAACCAAGCTTTCTGTAATACCAGCACTTGGGAGACTAAAGCAAGAGGGTCACAAATTTCATGTCTTACCTGGGGACTTACAATTTATCAAGATCCTGTACCAAAGTGAAAAGCAGTGAGATATAGCGCAGTGGGAAGGCCCTAGGTTCAATTCCTAGTATCAGCACCAAAAAAGGTAACTTTCAATAATAGTCCTAGTTAATAGATACTGATTAGAATCCTGATTTCTGACCAGCTTGGAAGAGACCTATATGGCAAAATTTCTTGCTCATTTTTACATTTTTTGCTAGAGGGGTGTTTAGGATTTTCCCAGAGAAGCATAATAATGAAAACCCCACATGTCCCAGCAGAAGTTGAGTGTCTCCTCTTATTTTAAATGAATGACTCTCAGTCAAGCTTTAGAAAAGGGTTTTAAGAATATATTTAATTATATTATCCAAATTGACATCTATTAAAGATGTTGCCTGAACAAGAGTGTACAAGTGGGGTCAAATCACCAACCCAGGTGTGTGGCCTAGGGGGCAAGGAGGAGGGAACCCATTTGACAATATCTAAGATTTCTTTAGCATGACAAATTAAGTATCTTTGGCACATGCATCATATAATTTGTTATTTAATATGTTCTGGTCCAAATTATCAGCATTGTAGGTACCTTCTCACCATTCCTACTAGCAGATAAGGGAATTTATCAGCATCCCCATAGTGTAAGTCAAATGAGAATCCTCAATTAACACAATAGCATTGCAATCCCAGTCCCAGTCTCCTGCCTGGCAAGCCAGTTTCAGAACTGGGATCAAACACAGCCTCTCATAATACTCAGCTCTGGGTTGGAACTTGGGGTGCTGGGAAAACAGGTAAGTGGCTGTGGCCTCCCAAGCCGCAGCCACCCAAGGGTGAGAACTGTATCAGTGGTTCCAGAGATCCACGCCATGTTGGAAGTTGGTGCACTGGGAAAACAGGCAGCCAGCTCACGGCTCTGGTGGGCGGCTGTGAGCCTACTGGTGTGCAGGCTAAGAATCAAACATCCATCTTCCCCCCACCCTCTCACCCCCACCCCCTGCTAGCAAGAGAGAGCCAGAGATCTGAGCATCTCTTGCAAGTTTGATTATATACAATATAGCAAATAAGGGGGATTTTCTTCTGCCATCTCTTTGAAGGCAAATATTTTTTTATCTCTGTTTTGCTCTGTTCTGATCAATGATATTGCTCTATTCAATATTCTGTTTTTATAATTTTGATATT